>CM060969.1:15918993-16126493 GCA_030765045.1 Tenodera sinensis
GGTGGATGGGATAGAGGAAGAGAAAGCAAAGAAGGGGAACAAGGCAATAAAAGGTAGAGAAATGCACAACAAGGGGAATGCAGTATGTCATCAAGGTCATGGATAACAGACAATCAGCTGATTGGTAAGTCTCCAGCAAGGATAACGCCACAAGACACATCAGGACTGCCCAGGGGGATTTCACCAATGAAGACTGCATCGACATCACAAGTAGATGTTAGCAATTCGGATTAGCTGTTTGGATTGTGGCAGGGTTTATTCTGGTAAAACCAAACGTCATTTGGAAACCAGAATAAAGGAACATTTTAAAAACATTACATATAAATAGATTGGTAAATCAGCTGTGGCAGATTATTTTTGGTCATTTAATCATAAAATAAATCCAAAGATTAAATTATTAAAACAATTAGATGGACTCATAGATTTAATAGTTTGGGAAATGATATCCATTTTGAAAAATGAGGACTGCGTAATGAATTTTTAAATACCGCCAATTGATTCTGTTAAGACATACTTTATGTTTTCAGTGGTTAGTAACACATAAAAATATTAAGTGATCTACGCTCGTTGTGGTAGTGACCAGTATAAACAAGAGTAGTACTAATGATGCAATAGTTGTATTGCGAAACTGCTGTTTAAATTTCAGGAACTTTACGCAGATACTGAGATAAGTGAAGCTTATAGTCTCCAAGATATTTGTTAGATTTGTATTGCTTCACTGTTAATAGCTTCATTTTTTCATTATTTAACTTGTTTGTTGCAGTTACCAGGCACGACATGTTAGATTCATCTTGTGTATATTAGACTTTTCAATGCAGAAATTAATCTAGGCAGCCAAGCCATGAAACATGCTAGGGCTCTCTAGTCGCAAACTAGAAAAAATATCATTGGCCAGTTACAAACAAATGAATTCCCAATGCACAATATCCCCTCCATTTTCTGGTATCTTGTCGTTCTCATTGCTGGGCTGTTGTAAACCAAAATATTGAGTGCTATGGTTACCATTGTCAGGTGATTGTGAACCAACCTATAGAAGGAGATGTTTCTTACCTTTAATATTCTTCTTTAATGACAATTTCTTCGCTCTGTTCTATTTCAGTTGTTGGTTTCTCCTGTTCATGATACTTGGCATGTGCAGCAAGACGTGATTTACGATTGAATGCTTTCCCACAGAGATCACAACTGAAACCATTTTCACCTGAAACAAATTACAGCAGGCAAGAGCAGTGATGATGTTATTTAATTTGTTTCTGTTACTACTTGTTTTCATCTTTTTCTTTTAGCAGTATTTGCTACTAGTTCTTAATACACTGCACTATAGATGGTAACACTAGTGATACATGCGAATCAAATGATAATTGGGCTAGAAAAAGCTGTCAGGGAGGATATAAACTGGTGGGATATAAACTGCAGCTATTCCATTCACGAGTCCATGCCCTAACCACCCTGACTACCTGTTTCAGTAATTTTATTTCTATACTGCCACATACATTACAATAAGGTATTTTATTCCACCCAAAAATTTTATATTGATATTTCACCACAACTACATATTTTGAATTTCAGGGAGGGAGAGAGAGAGAGTGTGCATGCACATGTGTGTGTGCACATATGTGCCCATGTTTTTTCTGAATTAATTTTTTATAACTCGGCAAAACTGGTAAACCATAAGAGACTGACAGAAGCTTACTTCATGAAAAATGTAGTTCTCATTAAAGCACAAAGGTTTTTTGTGTTAAGTCACTTCCAAAATATTTCTTGCTATTGTTTTGAATTTTCCACTTCTAAATCATGCGTTTTTAAAATACTTTGGAACTATTTTTTTGTTTCTTGTGATGTCATGCACGAAGTATGGAATTTTTAAAGATTTGGCTATTGCTCCAGCCTCCTTGTACCTACAGTAAAATGTGCAATGAAACAATTATAAATATCTTCCTTATCTGATTATCCTCCCTGTATAGAGGACTTACACCCCTAGTACTTAAAAGCCTGTGCCTAGAGCCAGATGAACCTATGAATCGGACAGAGAAAAGACCTGGAAGCGGGTGGTCAGCCCAGCACCAGGTATGAGAGTGAGGAAGAGGAAGATATGAAAAGCAGGCAAAATGGATGAATGGAAAGGTGATGATGGAACAATTGGTAGAATGAGTGGTGGAGGAAGCCAGAGAAAACCTACCCAGATGCTGCTTCATTCACCATGAATACCACATGCAGGTCCTTGGGATCAAACCCAGGCTGCCTAGGCGAACGGTCTAACCACTCAGCTACATGCCGCCAACAATTATAAATATGAGTTTCTGTAACAATACACAGTGTGCACAAATGATTTGAGCAGTTTCATGATTTTTTATAGTCATTATTAAATATATGTGATGGTATTTGATGTTGTAGGTTAGCTATCTCTCCAAGTTTCGTTTGCGGCAGTCATGATGCTTCTTCCTTCTGCCACGAGAGTGCAATTGTGACTTATGCTTCCTTGTACGGCCATGAGCTCCAACAGTTGTAAGATGGTGACCAACAGTGAAAAAGCATTTGCTGCTCTTGAGTTTCATACAAGTAAATCCGTGACAACTGTGACGGAACTTTAGAACAAAGTACCAAAAAGAACCAGCCACTGCCAGCTCTATACGCAAACGGTATCAACAGTTGATAACCATGGGATGCCTATGCAACAGCAAATCAACGGGCCAGCCGAGTGCCTGAAGAAACAATCAACCATTTGTGAGCTAGCTTTCAATTCAATCCAATTTTATTCATCTGATTTAACATATACATTGTTACAAACAATTAAATTTGTTTAAAGACGTCATAAATATTTCCATATTTAATTTTAATATATATGTATAAATAAAAGAATTATATGTGTTCAATATTGAAAGCGAAGGGAGAATGGCTAAGGATCGCTTCCCTAACAATGTGGGAACTATTTGATGAACGCATACGCGGATGTACACATGGCAGTCGGAATGCTAGACTCACAACCAAAAGAATTTGGGATTAGCGTCTGGGTCTTTGGTTTAGATGGACGCATTTTTATGTGTGCGTGTCATAAAATAGTGAAAGTAAATTTACTAAGTGTTTAAAGACCGTTAATTTGTGTAAAATAAGTGAAACATTAGCTAACTTTAATAAGTTAGTTAATACGAAGTGTGCGATTAAGTAAAAGGACGTAAAATAGACAAAGTGTAAAGTGATAGAAAACACATTTAGCGAAATATTGCTAAATTTTCAGACATTAAATCTCGGCGATGCTAGGGAAGTCAATCCACTGAAATAAAAGACTTACTACTGTAATATGATTTAAATACTGTGAACAAGAAGGTGCGAATAAAATATTTCACTAAAGTTAACCCCGAGTACATGTTCATTCCATCCAGTACCACGACCCGAGATAACAAAAGAGTCAAAAGCTCATCACCATCTAGTGCCATAAATTATAAAAACAGCACCAACATGTTGTGGATTCGTCCAGTATTTTAAAAGTTCAATTATAATATTATAAAAGTTAAACAATAATTACTTAAAATGATACTATACATGTAGATTAAACTTCTATGTTGTTAATAAATACAAGTAAATACATGTAGCCCACAAAAATCAACTCACTGAGCCAGTAGAGAATTGAACTTCCCACATTTGACCATTTGGAAAGCGTTAAGGAAAAGATTGAAGGGGCACCTTTACTGTTTGCAGCTGTTACAAGCATTATTACCCAAGGAAAAAGTGAAACGCTTTGAATTTTGTGGCAGTTTCCAGCAGCATATGGAAGACGATGAGTTTTGTGATAAGATTGTTTTCAGTGACAAAGCAGTATTCTTTCTGAGTGGTAAAGTAAACAGGTACAATGTAAGGATTTGGAGAATGGAAAAGCCCCATTTCGTCGTGCACTGCATCCCTGATTTGCCTAAACTGAATGTTTTCTGTGCGATATTACAATCTAAAATTTACAGTCCTTTCTTCTTCAGTGAAGAATCCATTACAGGGCACGTCTACCTGGATATGTTGAAGAATTCGCTTCTGCCACAGTTGGAGACAGATACGTTTGTTTGTTTGTAGTGTTTAACGCCCGCTTTTACTACTACGGCACTGCAGGCGGTGACACTGATGATACATGGAATGAAGATGGAGCACCGGTGGAATGAGATGGAGGGGGAAACCGGAGTACCCGGAGAAAACCCGCCCTGACGCCGCTTCGTCCACCACGAATACCACATGCGGGTCCCTGGGATCGAACCCGGGCCACCTAAGTGGTAGGAGACAGATACCATCATCTATCAACACTAATTGTGCTCCACCTCATTACCACCGTGATGTTCATGACTTCCTGAACACCACAGGTCATACCGGGAATGAAGATAATGCACTCATGTCATGTCCTCCACGCTCTGCCAACCTCACCTCTTGCGACTTTTTCGTATGGGGTTATGTGAAGGATGCAGTTTACACGCCACCGTTACCTGCTGATCTACGAAAACTACGGGTCTGCATCATCAACGTATTTGGTGAAATTAAGTGACATGGTACATCGAATGTGGGCCGAACTTGATTTCAATTTGATATTTGTAAAGTCACTGGAGCTTATACCAAGCACCTGTAAGGTATTAAAAAAAAGTTTTATGAGTTGCTATATCTGAGTATACGGTGTTTGTACTGTTTAGTCAAATAATATTGCTATAATAAATTTTCGAAATGGCTCAGATCATTTGTGCACACCCTGTAGTTTGTAGAAGATAAAAGTAAATAACAGTTGATAGAAGAATTCATGTGAACGTAACATCAGATTTTTTATAATTCAACTTACCAAATTAACCCAAACATAAAAGCAATTTTGAATTGTGAATTTTGAATTTTGAGGATATTTTCACAAGAAAATTACCTAAATAATATTCAATCAATACAAAGTATTCATGACATTTCGGAAATCCCTGGTCTCATTTCTCCTGCACAAATTCAGTGACAAGAATGTCATTTTCATGAAATTCTATCTTTCATCTTCTGAATACTTTCCTAACATACCAGCATTCATAAACCTTTCTTCATCTTTCTATCAACCTTATGCATAACATTTGGAAACACTGAAATTCACCACAGTTTATCAGTTATTGCTGCTTTGCCATCACAAATGCTTTAATCTGAAGTTATATCATAACTTCTCTTCTCCATTCAACTGACATGACAAGGATCTTTATTCTGCTTTATCTTCAATGAATGGAAGATCAACCAAAACTGAATGTATTAATGCAATTGCACCAAGCCCAAAAATGATAGATTAAGCCAGAAGTAATTGTCAAGGTTCAAGAAACGACCTTGAACTCAGTTGCGATGCACATGTTGACTCCCACTGCTCAAGCCAGTACAGTCCTTCAGGAAAGTCTCTTTAAATATTTGACTGTGTGTATGAGATGTACATTTTAAAAGCAGATTCTCAAACAAAAAAAATGTTGCCTTATATTTGGGGCAATATATACGAGGCCCATTCAGAAAGTAAGATTACAACACTTATGCAAGATCAAAAAATGCTTGTATTTGATTGAAATTCATGAGTTACTTCACAAATAGATTAAACTATTTTTCAACATAATCACCATCAAGATTGATACATTTCGTAGTTGGAGCACCAGCTTTTGTATGCCAGTGCCACAGACCTCTGCCGCCAGCTCCTTCAGCAATTTTTTCACGGCTTCCTCAATCTTCTGATTGTTGGAAAAATGTTTCCCACCCAAAAACTCCTTTAATTTAGTGAAAAGGTGACACTCCAAAGGCACCGAGTTGGATTAAGTGAGAAGTGGGGAGAATATCCCATCTAAACAATGTCAGTAACCTCTGTGAAACTAGTGCAACGTGAAGCTTTGCATTTTCATGCAGGAGGCAGACTCCCTGGGTCAGCAGTCCCCTTCTGTGGTTCTGGATTGCTCTTTAGAGTTTTTTAGGGTATTGCAGTAAGCCTCCACATTAACAGTAGCCCTTTGGGCATATTATCCACCAAAAGGACCTCCTTATGGTCCCAAAAAACATATGCCACAACTTTTCCAGCTGAAGAGGTTGTCTTGAACTTTTTGGTGGCTGGGGAAGAGTGAGTGAGTGAGCGAGTGGGTGGGTGGATGGGTGGATGGGTGGGTGGGTGGGTGGGTGAGTGAGTGAGTGAGTGAGTGAGTGAGTGAGTGAGTGAGTGAGTGAGTGAGTGAGTGAGTGAGTGAGTGAATAGGGTTTAAGGGCCCATGGACAACTAGGTCATTAGGGCTCTAAGTCAAAACATAAAAACAGGAAAAATCATAACCTTTAAAGACTCATCCTTAAGCTAAAAAAGTGAATGTTAAATGAGCTAAAAATTAAAAGTTAAAATTTAAACTTAAAAACTGGGTGATAGAAACCTAGGTGTTAAAACATTAAATAAAAGTAAAACACACTAAAAGTATAGAAAGGTCCTAAATAAAATACAAGTTAAACTTGCTTAGAAAATCCAATGGTGGCGAAAGCTGGGGAAGATCAATGACGCCAGTGAACTGATTGTCTTTTGGATTTTAGGGTGAAGTGGCATACTACCATAAACTTTCACGAGTTTCCGATGGATATTCACAGTGTTATTGTTCTGCAAAGTCAAAACAGATGACTACATAGATCTCGCATAGACAAAAAGTGGTGGGAGCACACTGTGACCTGTTCATCACAAAAATTTATTGCTACTAAACAAAATGGCTGACAATCATGTGGCACCAAAAGCACTGACTGTTAGGGTCCACTCAATATACCACAAGCACCAACTTTGAAACAAAATGTTTTTCCTGGCTTCAGCAACCCTTGTAACCTTACTTTCTGGATAACCCTCATAATTTGGCAATAAATTTGTTCACACATCTTCAAATATTGACATAGTTAGGTTACAAACTACAAATTACCTGTATGGTAGAACAAGTGTTCCCGAAGTTGAGCTGCTTGAATGAAGCTTTTCTCACAGTACTTACAACTGTGTGGCTTTGCCCCTGTGTGTGTTCTCACGTGACGGTTCAATGTTTCTTTTGCAGCGAACCTTGCAGCACACTGTCATCAAGAAGACTTAGCAATTACATCTTGATATGATATAAATATACCACATACGAGTAATATAAGAGAAGAGTATACCTGCTTGCATTCATATGGTCTTTCACCAGTATGCATACGGTAATGTTTCCTAAGTGCATCCATAGAAATAAAACGTTTATAGCATCGGTCACATTGGTAAGGCTTCTCTCCTGTAAAATTCAAACAGTCTTATTACTTTCTCTACTACTTACCTATGGAAAGTAGAGCAAGTATTGCAAGTATTCACACAAAAATTCACTGCACATATAATTTTGAGGACCCCTGAATTCTCACTCCGCCCCACCCCCTCTAAAAAAAAAGGGCATTTTTAGGAAAAAGGTTGTGCATGCATAACTCAAAAACCTAACATTTAATATCACACTTGGTATTTAAACTTAGATTTTCCAAGGATGCAATACAAACCTAAACTACCGTTTACATGGAAAAATGTTCATTCTTTCTTATTTACTCAAAAAATAGTTTGTGATTTTGACAGAAGTACCACTTTAAGATATTTTGATAACAAATAAAATATATACAGGATGAGTCAAAATAACACCAAATAACTTAAGGCATGATTCAGAGATTATATTTGAGTTTTTTTTTTTTTTTTTTTTTTTTTTTTTTTTTTTTTCAGGAAATGTATGTCCATAAGCATCTTGTTATTGAGCTAGAGAGTATGAAAGTTTTTTAAACACTGCATCGGTTAGATGAAATTCTGTCGAACATGTTGCAATGCCTTTTTACTATAAGGAATTAAGAGACCTTTTAAATAAAAGCAGCCCTGTATATTTAATTTAAAACATACAACAATACAAAATCATCTTGTAAATCTTGATTTAATTATACGGCACTAAGTCAATGTGCTCTGAAGTAGGTTAAACCTTCATACCAATCCACAATACATGTCCTTCTTAATAACATAAACAAATACTAACCACTGTTGGTCAAATTAGCTCCACCATTTGAAGGCTTCAAACTTAGTTAAAAATAAGAACAAAGACAACTCCGTGTTATTTATATATATATAATTTTGCTGAAGATCCATGGTTCAAATCCTGGCTATGCCATTGAATTTTTCAGTCCTGATTCTACCTGTCAAGTGCATAAGTGTTTATAAAAGATGTTTAAAATGCTGACCTTGAACTTCAGAGCATAGTTGATTGCATCATAGTAATGACTGCTGAGTTCTTTAAAAAATATCCAGCATATCCCAAATAGCATGAAATGCCAACAAAGACTAGCCATTAGCTCTGTTCACTATTAACCTGCATCTTGTACATAAAAGTCTGAACATGTCCCTAAAGGAAAAAATCCAAAAGGGTTAGATGGGCGATGATTTCTCCTTGGGTAAAGCTCAGCATACAGATCTTGTGCCCTTTTTGCATATCTCCAAGCAGTACCATAAACATAATGCATCTCTGCTAGATTGTAAAGTGGAACATTTGTATAAGTCTGTAAAAGTGAAACTCCTTTCAGTAAAAAAAGCATTTTAGTGTATGCTGACAGCTGAGATTGATAACTGGAGCCACAAAGTCACAAAGTGCTGCACAATAATAATGCAACAGAATCCCTTCACATTTGAGTAGCAAAATGCAGATTTTAGGTTAATGGTGATAAAAACAAAGTTAAAAACAGAATACAAGCAATATTACAAAATGCAAAGATAACAAAACATAAGTGATATTCCAATGCCAAAGGAGGAACAAAGATCTGTGAGACAGAATTTCATGTAACCCGATAGGGCATCTATAAATGTTAATGTTTTCTAGCTCAATAACAAGAAGTTTACAGACATACATTCCCCATAAGAAAATACTAAAATATAACATCTGAATCACACCTTAAAATTATTCTGTGTTATTCTGACCCACCCAGTATACTGAATTTTCTGTGAAGTCCTCTTTGTTCTAAATGACTTGTGCAACTGGTAAACTTTAAGAGACAAAATCTTAAAACACAAGAAGTGTAGATCTTAAAACACACACATTGTCAAATAAAAATATTTGTGACATTAACCATTTCTGATACAGTCTTTGTTATTGATACTTTTTTTCCCAGTGGAAAGTTGCTATTTGTTTTTTCTTATGATAATGCAAAGAGAACAGAATCTCAAAGGTATCCATTTTTTAAAAATCTTGACTATTACTTTAGCCTGCTGTATTCATCTTATGCCTACAACAAAAAATGTAATGAACATATTTAACAATGATTAATAAGAAGTAGATAAAAGAATAAGCTTTTTTTCATAGGAGTGTGAGTAGAGGAAGTTATGTGAATGCAACACGTCACATATTTTCTTTTTTACTTTTTCTTCCACTTCCCCTTTAGAAAAAGATCTCTGTTGTAACTTAAGAATCTCTGTACAATTTATAAAGAAAGCTATACCTGTGTGTGTGCGCATGTGAATTTGCAGACGAGCCAAGCCACGCAGTTCGTTATTACAGTACTTGCAACTGTACATCTTCTTCTTCCTGGTCAGTCCAGCATGTACCCGCATATGTTCAGTTAGGTTGTCTTTTCTGTTAAATGAGCGACCACAAACCTGTGGAATTGACACATGATAATGGCTAGTGTTAACTTACGAGGGAGTGTAAAAAAATAACCAGAATTATTTTTTTGCATTTTAAAGTGCCCACGCATGAGATAGGTGCTGGTAGTATTGGAGAGGTCTGACCTTGAGTGACAAAATGGCATAGCCTGGAGGTGTTCAGTTGGAGGGTAGCAGGAGAAGACTGAGGCCATGTTTACTGTACCCAACATGGATCTCAAGTTTCAGCAGTGCACATCAATTAGATTTTGCATTCTTCTTGACAAAACTGCATCACAAACATTGGAAATGTTGCAGCAAGCCTACAAAGAGCAAGCAATGGGGAAAACTCAAGTGTTTGAATGGTATAAACGATTTCAGGAGGGTAAAAATGACCTTGAGGATGCTCCACGTCCCAGAAGACTGTCAACTTTGAAAACAGACATCAATGTCAACACAACTGGTCATGTTGCGGGAAGACCATCGTTTATCCATGACAAAGATTGCTGAGATTATAAATATATCCTGCGGATCAGATGAAGACATTGCACAAAATGTTCTGGGGTATAGAAAATTTGCAGCAAAGTGGGTACCTCGTGTGATCAGTGATGAACAGAAGCCTCACCGTGTGATGGCGTATCAACAATGGAAGGGAAGGCTTCAGCGAGAACCAGATTTTTTAGACAAAGTCATCACAAGCGACGAATCCTGGTTTCATCATTTTGACCCAGAGACAAAGCAGGAAAGTGCTCAGTGGAAACATCCTTCAAGTCCAAGACTCAAAAAGGCAAAAGTTCAACCAAGTGCAAGAAAAGTGATGCATCTTGTCTTTTTTGATAAGCACGGCATTGTTTACGATCATGTGGTGCATAAGCAATGTACTGTTACTGCAAATTACTATTGTGAGGTACTGAAGGGGCCATTAAGGAGGAAAACTGCAACAAAACGACCAAATCTTGCTCAAACAGGATGGATCCTTCATCAGGATAATGGCCCCGCTCATGGCGCCATCAAGACTCAGGAAATAATCACTGAATTAGGCACTGAGGTGATGCCACATTCTCCTTATTCACTGGACCTAGCCCCGTGTGACTTCCACCTATTTCATCAGTAAAAAAAGAGCTTCGGGGTCATCATTTTCAGAGTGATTGAAAGCTAAACAATAAAATTTCGGGTATACTCAATAGACTATCAAAAGGGGCTTCAGGGAGTGTTTTGAACATTGGACTGAAAACTGAAATCGTTGTATTGTGTCTGAGGGAGAATGCTTTGAAGGTGTATAATGGAATTTGAATAAAGGTGAGAAGCATTTTCCAGTAAAAAACAATTCCGGTTTTTTGACACCCCCTCGTAAGTATAGCTAGTTGGTCAAAACTTATTCTTTAATAGAGTGTTAAAAATTCTGAGGACAGCATCTTCGGAATATTTCCAGGAAAATGTGCACAACCCAAACTACTCTTTGTGTGGAAAATGCTTTTGCTCTTATTTTTTCAAAAATGACTGATGATTTTGGTTAACATACATCTTTAAAATATGTTCCTTATAAATAAAATGTATATCATGAATTTTCTGGGAATAGCCTGGAAGTTCTCATCACTGTGAATGACTTTTGCATAACTGGTAAACTGTAAGGAACAGTCAAAACTTAATACACAAAATACTTAGATCTCATTTAAATACATAAATTACGCCAAATCAAAGTTTTGAGGCACTAAATATTTACAACTTGTTCTTTTCTATTGGTTTGAATTTTCAAATATGCATGTGCTTTTCTCAAGTGGAAAATTGATGCTTTTCCCCCTTGTGTTCATAAAAAGATAGTCGAATTTTAAAACCATGACATAACAACCTGCTCTTGAAAGAGTTGCCTATATCAAGCCTCCTGTAATGCCCTAATCCCCTTGCTGCACAAGGAAATAGGTAATAAAATTATTTCTGTAAATGTTCATCTCATTTAACTAAAGCGGATAGAATAAAGCTTTTGTAAGAATGGATAGAAAAAGTAATGAGATTATAATACATATGATTTTTAAAAATGGGAGAACTGCACTGAATTTTGATATTTCAGTATTGTACAATCTTAGAAAGTTCAAGGTATCCCCTAGACGCCTCCACAGGAAACTAAAACATCTAGTTATCCAGACACCTAATAGTCATTATTTATTTATGCTAGCAAACTTACTGTTGTTTTTAAACACACAAGCCGTATGTGGGCAAAGTTTGAGAGGTAGAACTGGAACTTAAAAATTCAATGCCATAACTGGGATTTGAACCACAGACCTTCCGCTTACCATGAGAAATACGAACTGATTTGAGAATTTAATGCCATTCTGGCAGTTTGTCACAATAGCTCAATGGTTAGAGCAGCCGCTTGGTAAGCGGAAGGTCTGTGGTTCAAATCCCAGTTGTGGCATTGAATTTTTAAGTTCCAGTTCTACCTCTCAAGCCTACTAGTCAGTATATTAATTGCTGATGATAACAAATGCTTTCAAAACATGTTCAGGTATTTAAAAACCAAGTGTAATATGTGAATCAGTTTATACTAATAGAACAAGTTTATTACTAGCTATTTATACCTGGCAGGGATATGTGGGGTATGGACTACCGCTGTACCCATTACAACCAGCCTGTCGGAAATGTCGCTCCAGGTCAAACCTCCTCTTGAAGAGTTTGTTGCATTTCTTGCACGAATGGACCTTTACATCTGTAACATACATAATCCATTAACATTTATCAAAACCATGTTCATTTTTTACTTTCTCTACTACATATAGTATGTAGAAGTATTGTATTCCACCTAAAAATTAAATTTCAAGATTTCACCAGAAATATATGTTTTGAGGCCCCCTGAATCCAAAAAAAAGCATTCCTGTGTGTGTGTGTGTGCGCGCGTGTGTGTGTATGTGTTCGTGCATGTGTGTGTGTGTGTCTGTGGACAGCACAACTCAAAAACAATGTTAAAGACCAAAGTTGGTATTTAAGTTTATCATCTTTTAAGGATGCGACACCAAGATTTTGAAGAAAATTCCTCCACCCTAAGCTATCCTTTACATGGAAAATTTTGATTTTTTCAAAAATGATTAACAATTTTGATTAAAATACCATCGGTTTAAGATATTTTTATGACAAATTAAATGTGTATTGTGAATTTTCTGGCTAATAGCCTATGTAGTCCTGTTTACTCTTGATGACTTTTGAGTAACTGGTAAACCGTAAGAGATAGACCAAATCTTACTCAAAAAATATAGATCTCCTTAAAACTTACAATTTATGTCCAAATGAATTTTTTTGTAGAGTGAACCATTTGGGAGATATTCCTTGTTATTCATGCGAGTTTAGCTAAAGCTTCTCCTCTATCATTTTCAATGTTACTCATAAAGAACAGTTCTCCTTTATGAGGTAAATAGGCAACACATATGTATGCAGTAATCATGTATGTGTTTGCTAAATATGCATAAATCCACAATAAGTTACAATTAAAAGTTCATGTCATACATAGGTCACTTTGGTATACAGTACTGTATTTCCAGTTATGGTCTTTATGTACCTATTTAATTTTTAATTTAAACTAGCTAAAATACAGGGTGTCGACAGTGGTTTAATGATTTTATCCCTACAACTTGTAGACTTACATTGGATACTAATAAGAACACTGAGAAAATACTGTGCAAAAGCACTATTGAACAACTGCAAATACCACAGGAAGAAAAGCAAGTAGTAAAAGCTGTTATGGATGTAAGATGTTGCATTTCTATGTCAGTCATACAGAAAATTTCATGAATTCCTTGTAGAAGAGATAGTAGAGAGAGAAATGCAGTTGTGTTTCATAAAAGGAACGTGAGTAAAGAAACTGTATGAATGCAATGCATTACACTTCAATTTCAAACACATGGAAAATTGTATGAATTGTTTGTAGAAGAGGCAGTAGAGAAAGAAATGTGATTGTGTTTCATAGAAGAAGAGTGTGCAGGGAAAATTGTGTGAATGTAATGTGTTGCATTTCTATTTATATCATATAAAATTTTAAGCCCCTTACAGGACATGCGTGGATTGATCAATGTGCAGTTTGATCCAGATTAACAAGATGTTACTATACTTTGAAAGAGAAAGGTTTTTCACAAATATTTCCTTTTTTCTTTCCTTTATTTTAGAGGTCTGAAACCCTAAAATATCCAGGATAGCTCAGGAGCTTCAAGTATATGAGCTTGTTACAAAATTAAATAGTGCTCAAAAGATGGCATCTAAAACTATTTTTGATGGGTTTAACTAGCTTTGCATAACCAGCAGTGTTTATCAGTTATCTGATCTAAAAGGTACAGGAATTACTCTTGCAAACCAAGCAATGGTCTTTATGATTTGAGTGAGCAAGTGAGTGAGTGAGGAGTGAGTGAGCGAGCAAGTGGGTGAGTGAGTGAGTGAGCAAGTGGGTGAGTGAGTGAGCGAGCAAGTGGGTGAGTGAGTGAGCAAGTGAGTGGAGTTTAAGAGCCTATCAACAAGGTAATTTGGGCCCGTTATGATTCGAGGAAAGGTGACATTTGAAACCCAGTAAATTATAGGGGAATCAGTCTGCTTTCAATAGCTGGGAAGGTTGTTGTTGTTGTTGGGGGTTTTTGGACGCACTATCACACTCCTGGCAGGAGTAATCGATGTCTGCGTCGAATCGAAATATGTAGGAGAACTGAGAAAAACGTTGCACTGGGAAGGTCAATAATGCTTCCGTATACTGGCTTACAAATGCACAAATCTTGCTAAATCATGCCAACTTGATATTAAGAAATACACTACATGAGGCTGGCAACTATAAATCAGAGAGGAACATGGGTGATGGAACAGAAGAGCAATGTAAAACTGAAACCATGGAATAGAAGTGCAAACTAAATAGTGGAATAATTTTAGGGCTTTGTAATAGGGTCCTTCAATGGTGAAAGGACCATGAAAATCAGCTGAGTGATTTCTGAGATTACCCTACATAAGCACACATAACGTTGTACTCTCTTTATAATATTAGTATAAATTTAATTTCTGAGTTAAAAAAACCACACACATATACCTTTTTCCAAAAATGCTCTTGTTTGTATGATACACAAAACTTCTTGTATCTACTATAGATAAGCGGAGGAGAAAGAAAAAATTGCTATTATATTTAAATAAATAATATCTAAGAATAAGTGAAACATAAACATTTGTTTCTTAATGTCTCACCTTCAAACTGTTCCTTATTGCAGTTTAATTTGACTACGTCAGCGTCAGATATTTCGTATTTCACTTCACTGGCATCTGTGGACCAACAGAACATTGGTTTCATTCCTTACAATCACACATCTTTTATAAAATTAGTTATGTTGATTTACTTGGTGTGTTATCTTTTCATGCAACAATAATTAAACTATTTATAATTGAAAAACTCTCTTAGGCTATCGGACAAGTAAATTCTGAAATGAATTCTGAGTTTTTGAGAGCTAATGTCACTCTCATCTGCAAAGAATGATGAATGCCATAGTTGTCTATATTTATAATAAGTGTGGTGGGGGCGGAGTCTGAGAACCACTGGCAGTCGTTGTGGAGCCAAAGATCTCTGACTGGCCTGCTGCAGGAAGTATGCTGTCGCTAAAACCAGGGCTAGTCTTTGACCGTTTGTCACAATGGCTTGCTGGTGAATAGCATTTGGGACTCATGTTGGAAGCTTCAGATGGCCAAAGACCAGTCCTGGTTTTAGTGCTGGCACACTTCCTGCAGCACACCAATCAGCGAGCTTTGGCTCCACAACGAATGCCATTGGTTCCCAGACTCCACCTCCTGTGTGGGGTCCAAGCTTGTCATGGAGCAGCAGCAAGCCACTCTCCCCATTGGACTGACTATAAACACAGACGACTAAGACATGTATCATTCCCTGAAGATGAGAGTGACGTTAGCTCTTGAAAACTCAGAAGGCATTCCAGAATTTACCTGGCTGATAGCTGAGAGAAGTTATTCTCATATCACTGCCACCATAAAAGCTTCAAATCTGTTTTTTTTCTTATGAAACTTGGTATGTAATGTATCTTAGACCTCTCTTAGAAAATAGGCCGTTTAGTACCATAACTACTCTCCCTAAAGAGAGAAAGGAGTTCCAACAGGCTACAAAATGAAATCAAAATATCTCGCTTAGTATTGAATTTTAAGATTAGCTTGAGATACAGCTTAAAAGCATACTGATTTTAACAAGTTTAACTATTTACAAAATTTTCATAGAATGAATGCTAAAGAAATACAGTAGGACCTCGCGAGTCCAAATAAATTAGGGGTGTGGTCTGTCCAGATTCGGAAATGCTGGGATTATATGAAAAATTAAAAAGAAAATATATATAAATTCAGCTATGGGATTAGCAGCTACAAGATAATGTAGCATAACAATGTGAGGAAGTGTTTTTTCGTGGTTTCCCTTGTCACTTAGATGAATGCCAGAGTGCATTATTTCATACCATGGTTTCCTTTCTATCATTTTTCTTCATTCCATTTCATTTTTATCTTTCAGAACTGCTTTCAGGTGAGTGGTGTTGGCAGTACCGGATGCTTGCACGTGGAACTGGTGCTCTCAGCACTAGGTGGCATTTGGGTGGTCTTGTCCCCCATCCAGGGGTGGTAGGGGGGTGGGGATGCTTGTGTGACACTGGACCCGCAGTGTGGTGGTTGCTCGGCAGAGCCTGACACTGGGAAGGTGCATGAGGCGTCTCCTTCTGTATATACCATTTTTTTTTCCATGTCTTCCAATACTTCACTTCTGTAGGTTCTTCAGGTAATGTACTGCAGGTGTTTGGGTGGTCTTCATATCTGCTCCCAAATTGCATAAGCAGCAAATGAGAGAAGGCAAGATTCCAATTCTAAGCAGAATGATTGCAGGACAGTTGTGACCAGTTATTAATCTGAAGGATGCTGCTGCTGTTTTGCGGAGGCATTGTTGCAGGTTATCCATGTGAACAAGAGCTTTTCAATTCCTTTCTTAGTCTTAGTTTTTCATTATGAAAAATTGTAAATTTTGATGAAGTAAACCTTTTAACAGGTTGATGGCAAGTTTTTTTTTTTTTTTTTAAAGTAATTTAGAACCTTCTTCAGCTAAAAAATATCTGCAGCTCCATTACCAGATACACCACAGTGAGTGGGAATCCATCAAGTGTATCTTTTTATGTAATCTGATTAGTTGTATCACCATTTGGTTCCATTTGGTTGTATCACCAGTTGTATCAAATCCCATAGCCAGGATGGCATTGAATTTTTTCAGTCCTGATTCAACCTCTTATAACATTGCCTTACACGCAGCTTATGTGTTTAAAAACACCAACAGTAAGTTTGGTGAAAAAATAAATCAAATAAAATTGATTAGCCTAGTAATGGTTATTTAAAACCCAGGCCCCAAAGTACTTACTAAGTAAGTCGCCCTTAAGGTATTTGTCTCTGATATGAGATTTCTCTTTTTGTCTACTGGGAAAAAATGCAAATCAACTGGGGAATTTAATGTCATACTGGCAAGTTGGCCATGCTTAGCTTAATGCCAATTTCTTCAATGCTATGAAGATGAAAAGGACCTCCCATTGGATTCAACAGCTATGGGTGGTGAAACCGGGGCTTTCCACTTCACACCTGAGACCAAACAACAATCACGTGAGTGGTGGCATTCTGACTTAACCAAGCCATAAAAATTGAAAAGAACAGTCTGCCAGTGGTCATGGCAACTGTGTTTTGGGATCGACAGGGAATATTGTTAGTCGACTTTATGTATCCTGGGACAACAATAAATGATGACAGATACTGTCAGACATTAAATCATTCTCCATGACAATGCTCGCCCCCACACCGCCCATCAAACTGTGGATCTTCTGCAACAATTTGGATGGGAGACCATCAACCATCCACCCTATAGTCTGGACTTAGCACCCAGGGACTTGTTTCCTGAATTAAAAGAACGCTTGGCTGGAAGATGCTTCAGTGATGATGACGAAGTGAAAGATAAGGTTCAACGCTTCTTCAATAGCATGGTGGTGGGCTGTTATGTCATGGGCATACAAAAATCGCCACAGCACTTACAAAAATGCATCAATTGAAATGGCGATCATGTGGAAAAATAGAAAAATGTTCAAACTTCAAAACTATGTACCATTTGCTGTCAATAAACGTTTATATTTTTTAAAAAACTGGAGACCTTACTTTTGGGATCACCCTCCTATGTTTTGAGGATCCTTAAATCCAAAAATAGCATGTTTAGAAAAGGTGTGCATGTGCGTGTGCGTGTCTGTCTGTGAACAGCATATAACTCTAAAACAAAAACTCGGTTAAAAACCAAAGTTGGCATTTAAGTTTAATATCTTTCAGGGATGTAACACGAAGATTTTGAAGAAAATCCCTTCACTCTAAACTAACCTTTACATGGAGAATTGTTCAATATTTTCATTTTCTCAAAAATGGCTATAACAATTTTGATTAAAATGCCGTATGTTTGAGATATTTTTATTGCAAATGAAAAGTATATTTTGAATTTTCTGGCTATAGCCCATGCAGTCCTGTTTACTCTTGATGACTTTTGCACAACCGGTAACTGTAAGAGGTAGACCAAATCTTACTATAGAAAAAATGTAATCTCGTTAAGACACATAATTTATATTTAAATGCATTTTTGTGGAGTGAACCATTTCTGAGATATTCCCTGTTATTTGTATGAGTTTTGCAATACTTAAACTTTTCTCACCTTTTCATGTCTTGGCTGTGCAAAGAGAAGGGAATTTCCAACCCTCTATATGGCGACCATTCTTAAAACATTTGACTATCACTCAAAGCCTACTGTATTCCCATTTTCCCCTTGCACCTACAAGGAAATAAGCAACAAGGTAATTTCTGCAAATGTTTATCTCGACTAGCATGAAGACGATGGAGGAATAAATGTTTGCAAAATAGTACAAGAGTAAAGAAAGTTATGTGAGTGCAACACATCAGATTTTTTGTAGTACTATTTAGCAGCTGTTCTTGCTGCATATGGCACCACAAGTGGTGGCCCTGAGGATACATGAAAGGATATTCTTAAGTTTAGGTGACGTGAGCACTTGGTCAGAATTTCGGCTAAGTCCAGCTCGGCAGTGTGTATGAATGGTCACGAAAGTTGCCGAAGTTGCTGTGTTAATTCAGCACTGCCAACAGCACAATTTCCCCAGGAGTTTGTTGCCAATAGTAAGTTTGAATGTTTTAGTGGGACCCGGCAGTATGCTAGTGATCTTCTTAGAAGCAAGTTGTGAGAGTGCAATGGATCGCTTCATTAGCATAGTAGATTTAGCGCCTCTGTGCTATAATGAGGAGGAATGCATGCAATTTCTTGACGAGGGCCTGCTGAGAACTCGAATGCTATGCAGGGAATGTGAAGCCGTGCTACACCCCGTGAGGAGGATGTTATAATATAAATATAATAAATATAATATATAATATAAATGTAATAATAATAAATAATAATATAATAAAATAACATAATAATATAAAATAAAAAAATAAAATTAATAAAAAAATAAAATAAAAAAAGAACGAGCCAGCGTTTCGTGGACCCAGTAGAAGAGCCGAATGCATTTACTTAATAAACTAAGGCATCAAATATTACTGCTTTTTAAGGATAAATAAATGAATAAATGGATTGGTTTTTAAATGAAGAATAAAAGTGTGAGCAAAATAATGTACACAATGAGCAAAATAATAATGTACACAAAGTCGCGCTAGAGGTATGTCTGTGGCTGCAACGACACGAGTGCATTTGTGTTTAATGTGTTGGCAACGAAAATGAGTGTAGTGTAAAAAGCAATGTTGGCAGATGTGAAAATTGTCTGCTAGTGACAGCTAGCTCATGCAGCGGCCAGCAAGTGGCAAGTAACCTAATCTAAAGTTGAGCCTACATGAAATATAATTGGTAAGGAAATTTCCAGACCTAATTTCAGGGTACCTCCTCTGATATTTGCCAGTTATAAGGACGGGAAAACCCAAAAAAACATTGGTCAGACAGGACATTTGTGGTGGGATTCAAACTGCAGAGCTCATCTACCAATATCAGTCCACACTTCATGGAACATTTCCCTGTGGATTATTGACAATATGGGGAGCTTTGAAACAACAATCACCTTCTCATTCCTTGGCAATTGTGCACCGAGGTTTATAAGGTTTACACTTCACCTGATGCATCACCTCCAAGTGGGTCAACAGCTGTAACATCCTCATTTTCAGCATCCTCGCCAGGATCTGGTTTAACAAGCACTAGAACGTGATCTGGAACTGCTCCTGCACAAAACCTCTGGTGACCCCTGAGTCCCTGAAAGTTCCAATGTACATTTTATCAACATTTGTTTCAAAATCTACAACAAGAACACTTATGCACACCAGATTCAATTTACCGAGAGGTTTGCAAAAGTCTTCTTGCAGTCAGGACACGGAAGGCGCTTTTCTTCACTCAGCACAGTTCCTTGTGGGTTCTCTCCCTTATATACTCTGCCTAAAGCGCCACATTCCATTTCATCTGAATCTGTAACAATTATACCAACTTAAAATACTTTTGATTCCTTAACTGTCCAACTGAAACAGACATTGAATTTCAGATTTTATGTTTGTACTTGGAAAAATTAGTTTAATCTTAATCCTTATTTTTTCCTGTTTTAAAATTCAAAATAAATTTGGTTGATATTTTTTCCTAGCCCTGTTTGAATTAGGTGGATTTTCGGATTAGTGGGGTTCGGTTTGGCAGGGGTGTACTGTATGTGCAGTTTAGCTCAATTACTTAAAAGCTCTTATTTACAGGATACTAAAATGAACGACAAAATCCAATTGTTTTAGACCAAATATCGTTCATCAGGGTTGGTACTATAGTGTTGTCCTTTAATGTTGTGATATGTGTTTTTGATAACTATGGGGTTTGAATTAATATATTAGTACAAAATGTCAAGATTTTTAAAAAAATATTTAGGTAACTGTGATCAATCTGGGTTCCAACACACTTATCCTCTCTTATCACCCTGCCCTCTGACCAAGATGGTTTCCTGTTTGCTTTCACAAGTCAGTGACCCCACCACCAGTGTTCCAGGTGGCGGGGGCACTACATGCTTTGCAGTCTGGGAAAAGGAAATACAGGAAGGCTCATTCATGTGGTCAGAGATAAATCCGAAGTGGGGACACATTTATACAGAGAAAATGTTACAACCATTAGAGAATCACAAAAATGTCCATCAACAATGTGATGAATTTGTCATTATCCGTTATTATATTTAGTGTCCTAGATTAGTTATTTGTTTATTCTAGAGGACTGGGACAGAGAAGGGATTACTTACATAAATTTATTTCTATTTTAAAAGGAATGGGCCAAGGAGAATACTTTTTGCATGAATAATAATTAATTTAGTTTTATTTCAAAGGAAGAAATTCACAACATGTATTATCTGAGATATATTTGTCATTGTTTGACTATTCTCATGTTTAGTGTGCATAGATTTATTATTTATTTATTTTAAAGAATTTGGACACAGAAAGAACAATTTGCATGTAAAAAAATACATGTGAGTTTCCATATATCAGGCCAATCAATGATGATTGATTGTTCTAAAACACACAAGCTGTGTGAAGGTAAACTTTGAAAGGTAGAATCAGATCTACCAGGAAAATTTTAAGACTGTCCCAGCATGTTTCCATGGGAGCTCAGTGGTTAAGAGCAGTTGCACGTAGAGTGGAAGATCCGTGGTTCAGATTTTTCATTTCTAATTCTACCTTTCAAACATGTTAATTTATTTCTATTTTAAAAATAATGGTGCAAGGAGAGGATTATTTGCATGTAAAACAAATGCATATTAATTTATTATCTTCCTTTCATAGAAGTTTGAAAACAGTGTTGTTGTAATTAAATTTAAAAGGTGAGTTAATTAATAACGCGTCCCAGAAAAATATGTTGTAAGTGTTGTTCAGTGTTATTAATTAACTCACCTTTTAAATTAAATTAAAAACATATTAATTTATTTAACTTTGGCGATGCATGGTGCGATGGATAAGGAAATATTGGTGAGAGCAGTCACATGGTCTGAGAGGAAGTAGTGGTGGTAGTCACATGGTCTGTGTAGAAGTAGTGGTGAGGGAACTGACTTGGTGGGAGGGGAGGTGATGCACGAGGTCAAGTGCTGGGACCCAGATTGACCACTACTGTCAAAATTTAGGGATAACATAAATAATACTGTCTGTAAGTATCATTAATTATTCATTTAGTTGTAATCTACTGCAATAAACAAATTTGGAAAAGCTAGTTTACCTCACACATGCCTCATTTCCAACATCTCCATACAGATTCCATCCTATACTTCTTTATGCTTCTTCTTCACAGTACGAGTAACATACGCTACCAACAACTGATTCAGCGCAGCAGAGGGATTGAGGGTTCAAGCTGCCAACCGTAGCCTAGAGATTTCTCATAGAAGAGTGAAGCAGTTGCAGCCTAATTAAGGACATGTGTAGCTAAACCCCAGTGTTAAAAGCAAATTAAAACCTTGCCAATCCAGTAAATTTCATTCTCATTTAAGTTGGTAGTCCCCATTATGCATACACAGTAGTGGAGAGATGGACGTGTATGTGTCATTTTTCTCTTATAAATTTAAATGTTCTAAAAAGGGTAGGTGGGTTACAGGCTCTCAGATTGATAACTTCAACTCCATTCTACACTGCTCTTTTTGTTTTTTCTGCGACTTACCTATCATAGATAAGAGGAAATATTGTACTCCATTAAAAATTCACTTAAACTAAATTAGAAAATCACATTACCTTCCAAAGTACTCTCATCATCCGCTAGTTCTATATTTTCCTCTTCAGATGTATTTCCTTTTTCTCCTTTATCCATGCTTACACGTTCTTCTGTCAGCCTCTAAAACTGCAAAGTAAATTAAAAATGTTCAATAGGTTATCTTGCTTTAATAAGCACAAATTGTAGGTCCTCAACTGTTTAAAATTTTGATTGGTTTAAACAATAACATATATTTATGTTATAGTCTTCCTCAGTTAAAACTAAATAAGGTATTATGAAAATGCTCACGTGGGGACATCAAACATAAAATTTGACAACAGTGCAGGCAGGGCTGTAAATACGTGAGTGTAATATCATAGTATCTCCCGCTTTTGTAGTATTTCAGTTATTTATTAATTAATTATTGGGAAAGTGTAACTTGGTTAACTCTTTAGGACATCACCCGGTATGTAAGCTATATGTTTCTGGGGACTTTAAATCTCATATCTACCCCTGAGCTTCATACTTACGGAAGTATCGTAAATATTACAGTGGGCTTACACCCCATGCGGCACTGCAAACACATATCCAAGTTTGCTGTCATAGTGTTTTTATTAACATTTTTGTGTTTCGCGGAATGCAATCGCTACAACTGCACATTAACTGCTGCACACAAAATAATTTACATAAATAAAACGCTTTGCACACATTTAATAAAACTGTCTGTAGTCTTACTGGATCACTTGTAAATGCAACAACGTATAACTAACCATTTGTTGTAATTGTTTACGATGAGAGTGTTCTGTGGTATCATGGTGTCAAGAGGCGACACCAGTTGCTTTTATTAAATATTTACATACATTCCTTTCCACAAGCGCAACAACTTTAACTCCAGTAATCTAGCGAAAGTACTGTAGAAAAACACATCCAGCCAATAGGGATCCCAGACGTACTTGCGCACATGTTATTTATGTGATCAGCTGACTGGAATAAGCGCAGAGAAATAAATTACTATAGGTATATTACGCGGTGACTAGTTTAAAAAAAATCTAAGGTATGATGCAGAGAAGTGAATGCATTTACGGAGCATCCCCTTACTACCTAACGTAAAAACCATAAAAAGAAATTGCATGTACACTATGTATAACCTGGCCACCTGGCTAATAGTTGCTAATGTAAGAAATATAAAGCGCTAAGTTTCGTTTCGGTAGGTTTAATCACAAAAGGTTGATAACATTAAAACCCCTTTAATACTGAACAGATAAAGTCGCATTAGCGGCTAGGTGCTGTGCAAATAAACATACCGTTCATTTTTTTTCATCACTGTGAATGGCAACACTGAGCTGACCAGTTTAGTCCTCGCACACGCCATACCTTTGTTGAACCTGCACTGTTCTCAGATATAAACAAAACACCCGACTGGCGTGTGTGCAGTGGTATATTCAACCTTATATATTATATATAACCTTATATATTATATTCAACCTTTTTTTCCGCGTACCCCAAAGAAAATTTTCTATGCCTGGGCCTAGCCCTAGAGTTATTCTTAATTCAAAGTATACATAATCATATCTAAAATAGGTTATAATATTGTTATAAAAAAAAAAAAAAAAAAAAAAAAAAATATCGCGCAAAATGCGAACTCGTGGCTGGGAAATTAGGTGAAGAGTTAGTGGGAAAGAAAAGTATACCTATATTTATAAGGATTATTTTAATCATTGTACTGGCCTATTTCTTGTACGCCAAATCAATCCTTCGGTCCTTTAAGGCTGCAAACTAGTCGGTGATGTCTTCATAGAATGGCTGCGTTTTTATTAATTGCTCTAGAAGTTCTTTCTGAATCGAAATATTCGCTAAAGAAGAAAGTTTCGTCTGAAATTGCATTCCTCAGGTATCTTTTTATGCGCTTTAGACAAGAAAAGCTTCATTTCATGGATGCTGTAGTAGAAGAGATTGACAGAATAAGGGAGAACAGTTTATAAGTATCCGTTAAGAGCCCTTATCCAAATTAAGCATTTCTAAAATCTTTCCGGTGGGAATATTTCTGTACTTCTCATCGACATATACAACAGAAAGTTCATTTCTTAAACGTTGTGTCTTGGAGAATACAGTCCCAAAGAAATTTTGCAAGTTTTCAAGTGCACTTGAAGGAAAACATGCGTGGTATTCTTCAAATTTTGTAGTATCGGCCAAGCAAACAAATTGAATTTTTTCACAATCACGAAATCTCTCATTCAGTTCCATCAAAACGTGATCCAGAATTTCGTAATACACGGCTTGACACGTCCGAACACGCTCATCCTGAGAAAGGGAATTATAGGTACTCTCGTGAGAGGCCTATATCCACCATTTTGCTGGCTTTTTCAAACATAATCGAAAAATGCTGTTCATTCCTTTTGTTTCTTAGCATTTCATAAGTGGTCCTTATTTCTTATAGGCAGTAGTTTACATCCAGTGACCTCTTCTGCGAAACATCGATCAATATATCTGTCAAACAAAATATGTCATGAAATGTTACTGCCAGAAAGGCAAATTCAAAGTTCATGCCGTTCAGAAAACCACTGGCAAGCAGAATGGAATTATCATCAGACTTGTTCACCGGAATCTATGGCTTCGAAAACCTCTTTCAACTTTTCCCAGTCATCCAGAATTGCACGCAACAATTTTGAGTTAGAGCTCCAGCAGACAGGTGTTACAGTTGGAATGCGTGGTCCCGCTACAGAAGTAACTGCGTAGGTTCCCTTTGCTGAGTGCTGGAAAAAGGTAGGAATTTCAGTAATCGAAGAAAAAAAAATACGACACTGTCCCATTTTTTTGCAACTTTTTTGCAAGACTAGATTAAGACGATGTGCAAAACAGTGCACAAATACCGCAAAAGGAGCTTTTATTGGAGGGAAGAAACCCGACCCATTCTCCCCCCCCCCCCCCCCCCCCCGGAATTTCGCTCACTGCTTACAGTATTCAGTATTGTCTCCTCGTATTCAATGGGTACCGATCGTTATTTAGCAACGTCCACACAGCTCGGTAAAAATAAAATCTAAGAACTCGGTGTCCCAATGGAAGCAGTGGCGGTTCCTGGGTGATCGCATACTCGCAACTGCACACCCACTAATTTTTTCTGGTCTGTGAATGTGTATTTTCCTCTATACTTATAGACATGCATATGAGAAAGTCGAATGTTCAACTTTCTTCTATATGAATTTATTCGTTTAATTTTCCCGCGCCCTCTTTTCCAAATGCTGGTGCATTCACTCAACAAGCTGTAGAGACGCATAAACCCTACTGGCGAAGGAAGCTTTATGGTACGGGGTCGCGGGGAGCGGGGAAAAGCTTGCATTAAAGAATACGGCGACTTAAGTAAACAGCGGTAAAGGCTAGTTCCAGAGGCTGTTCCTGGGTGATTGCATGCTAACAACTGTACACCCACTAATTGTTTCCTGTATGTGAATGTATATTTACCGCTGCAGACATACATGTAAGAAAGTCGGATGTCCAACTTTCTCCTATATGAACTTGCTTGTTTAATTTTCCCGCGCCCTCTTCACCAAATGCCAGTACATTTAGTCAACAAGCTGCAGAGAGACGCGTAAACCCCATTTTGCGACTGGCGAAGGCAGCTTTTAGGCGAGGAGTCGCGGGGAGCGGTGCAAAGCTTGGATTTAAAAGTACGGCGAGTTAAGGCAGTATAACATAACCGGCAAGGTCAACACATGCCATTCTTAGTGCGCAAGCGCACTACGTTCTTATGCAAGTTCTCTCTGTTTTCCTTGCTACAAGCATTTCCCTCCCTCTTGTTTGGCAGAACCTACTAGACAGCCAACATGACGGTTCTACATATAATGTAGCTATATATTCAATATTCAAATTATAGTTATGTTAATGTTATAATTACAATTACATCTAGTTTTATTAAACGATTATAAATGCATATAATTAATCTTCATGTCGTAGTTTACTAAGGCCAATACTTCAGTTTGGAATAGTTACGAGTATTTTGTTACAGTGTTTATTACTGTTTGTTACATTTGTGTTTCTGGCAGAAAGCGGCAGAAAGTTACATGCAGTTGTGTCAGCACATGGCAGGAAATTCGAATCTATGAAAGTGTGGAATTGAATAGCATGGCGAATCCGAAGGAGACAAATCTTTCGGGTTTATCTTTAGAAGAGAAGCTGTTTTCCGTACCTATTATTTGCGAGTGAGAGAAACGGCATGTGGAGAAATAATTGTTGTTGTAATACTGGCCAGTTAAAACAAGAAATAGCAAAACATGTTACCTCAATTGTCCATACGAATTGCGAATCCGTGGTTCAAATCCCGGCTGTGGCATTGAATTTTTCAGTTTCTCATTCAACCTCTTAAAGATCTATTTATGTATACAACATTAACATAACTGTTATTTTAATATAGAAAATGGCTACGTTGTGTTTATAAACGTCAAGTTGGCTAACTGCCTAGCTCATTGCAACTTCTGCTAAACGACTGGGAGGGAAATGCTCGTAGTAAGGAAAACAGGAGAATTCAGTGCGCCTGCGCGGAAACAATCGCAGGTTTCAACTTTGTCGAACATGCTGCTTAAGAGCCCTTAAACCCCTTCCTATTGCCACGGATACGCTCTATATTGCCTTATATTACCTCATGGGTTTCCCAACTGCCAGTGGTTTCCAGATGTATATGGTATTACATAGACTCTTTGGCTTTTTTTCTATAGCTGTTATTATTATTATAGTAGTACTATTGTTGATATTTCTGTTATCATTATGATTATAATGATTATTGTCATTCTTAATTATTATTATTATTATTATTATTATTATTATTATTATTATTATTATTATTATTATTATTATTATTATTATTATTATTATTATTATTAATTTTATTTTTATTATTATTATTATTATTATTATTATTATTATTATTATTATTATTATTATTATTATTATTATTATTATTATTATTATTATTATTATTATTATTATTATTATTATTATTATTATTATTATTATTATTATTATTATTATTATTATTATTATTATTGTTGTTGTTGTTGTTGTTGTTGTTGTTGTCTTCATCAAGATACGGAGCCGTTTGGTCTCTCAGATTTTATGCGCTTATTATGTGTGGGCGTATGACGGTTGGTCCGGGTCCGGTCTTTGTCTGCTGCGTGGAATGGGTTAAAGTGGGGGCTGCTTCCATTGTCAATTATTGACAATTATTGTGGCTGAAGCTGTTGGTGGCATATGATCTTGAATTTGTCTCCGGTTAGGTTTTTTGCATGCTTTGTGTAATGCTAGCAGCCAAGGTTTATTTAAGCGCTTTGTTTCTTCATTTATCCAAAAAATTTGATATAGATATCTGGAAATACATGTTTTGCGGCAGCGTAAACTGGTAAAATGAATAAATGAATGAGTGACTAGAGTGTTCTGTGTGACTGAGTGAGTGAGTAAACAAACAAATAAATTAATAAATAAACGGTACGCGCGAAGATCTCTTTAAAACATAATTTATTGAGCATTAAATTCCTCTTCGGTGTAACTATTCTATCATTTTGTGTTTCTGTTACACAGATGCGATGGAATAGATCAAGATTAACTCGAGGGGAAAAAAAGCTGGGCAGTTATTTCATACTCACCTCCGCTCGCAATTTGTAGAAATCAAAGCTAAATCAAGAAACTTGAAAGTATGCTAAGGACGATGGATTTAACATTTTCTACGGGTTTACTTCAGGATGCAATCCTGAGAGCTAGTGCCCAAGTTCTTCGACCACCGTACTCTAACCTAATCACACAGTGGCTATCTATAATAGATATATCAGATTTGATCAACAAGGTACATAACTGATAATAGATTATAAAAGGTTCCAAGAGATAAACCATGAAAAGTAATGAGCGGTTTTGTTCGTTTAAGTCACTTAGTGATTGCACAGTTAACATCATTAAGTATATCATAACCAAGCTCAGCTTTGCCTGTTGGGCTACCCGAGCACTGATAAATGTGAGTGATAGAAATTAGTATACTATGCATATTTTAACTCTATCATGCAATATGGAATTTTATTTTGGGGCAATTCAGTAGATAGTGAACGAATATTCCTCATACAAAAGAAGGATATAAGAATTATTTCGAACACCCATAGCTGATGCTCATGCAAAGATCTAAATTAGAGCACTGAAGATATTAATCTTACCCTCATATTGTATATATTCTCGTTCCCAAAATTGTAATATGCAATCGAGCCACGTTTATAACAAACAATGAAATTTATCAGATGAATACTAGACAAAACATCCATCATCCCAGTGCAAAACGTTTTTGCTTCAAGAAAGGTGTACACTATGAAACCATAAACATATTTAATGCTCTTCCTAATGATCTTAAGGAAGAAGATGACAATATCAGTGCTTTTAAAATTGCTGCTAAGGAGTACCAATGCTCAAAATCATTTTATTCTGTGCCAGATTATCTGAGTGAAAATTATCCTGTTAATGCTTACGTACATGTAGCTTCGTAAGTAGTTTCCAGCTGCTTTACTGACAAATCATTGTTAATTACATTTGATGACTGCTCGAAGGCTGTTTAAATTTATATGTACTGAACAACTGACAAAATGTGCCATTCATTGCTAATTATATAACTAAGTAATAAGTAATTGGACGTGGCAGGAATAGCCTAGTGAAAATTTAAAACCAAGTTCAATTTGTATTTGTAAACATTCATTATGACAGGAAGATTTCATTTTGTTTCACAATTACTCCTGCTTTGTTTTTTGTACCTGTAATAAATGTTTTTTTAATGCTATACTGTACATTCCCATTGTCATGTTCAATGTTCATGGGCCTCTAAGGCTACTTGTGAACTCGCTGAACGCAATCCCATCTAATCTAATCTAACCTAATCTAATCAGTGAATATTATTCATTGTTATGTAGTTTGTTACTGAGGGAAAGTTTTGTAGCAACCGTTTTTGGAATCGCAGAACATGAGATGAAGTGTAACTTTATCGGCCGTGAAAGTCTAAGTTTATCAAGGTGAAACTTACTTTGTGCTTGCTTGAGTTGCACTTTTTTTGTACAGTTAACAATGCGTTTAATTACAATTATCATGGTCTTTGCGTGCGGATGCTCCGCGAGGATTAGAACTTCGCGCGAAGACATTATGTGTGGGATAGGTACAGGTAATTCCATGTTTTTCTGTAAGTTTGTTACATGATAATTTAGTTCCAAGTGTGAGCTATTTTAACAAGCAGCGGCGCAAATAAAAAATATGTTATATTCTTCCATGGCTAAATTAGAAACAAACGATTTTATTGGGCTAAGAAATACGCTAGAATCAAGGAATATTAGAAACCTCTACTGTCACTCCTCCGTGCTCTATGGAGCAACAATTATAATTATAAATGGTAATATTTGATGACATACTGCGTAACCGCGATGAACGTGAAACTATTCATGAAGCTAAATGGTAATAATGAATATGGTTTGAAACTTTATGTTCAGTGTCAACAGCTGTTGCATTACACTATATGTATGTGCGCGAAATAATGCAAAATGTATACTTTACACTACAGTGTTTTCGGAAGCGAGATTGCATTGTATTTTCTGCCTGCCTTGTAGATTTTATTATATATACATTAATGCAATAGGTGGAAAAGTCACACACAAAAATGAATTGACCTCCTGAGACCGGTTTTGCATGATTCCACCCTACAAGGAAATCAGATATCTCCACTGACCGGGAGTCAATGCCCGAGCTCCAGCTGTTCGGCGCACTTACCGTCAGCCCGTCAGCTATCAAAGCACATGCTTGGTGATAATCCAGCGGAGGTTTATCATTACGAAACTTCAGAATACTAGATAACAGATCGACACAGTTTCAAGTATGACTTGATTTCCATCTCACGACTGTTATTGTAGATAATACAGTAGTTGAAGCTAAGGTAACCAAATTAACCATTATTATTTCCACCACGGGGAGGTAACTGCAGTGATCTGCCGCATTTTGCTAGTAGGAAGCCGGCAGTTACAAAATAACTTTATTTTCAGGCACCAACCTCACGAAAATGGCGAAGCCAACAACGGAATTACTTACAAAACTGCGTGCCCTTATGAAGAATGTTAAATATGTCAGTGAACCTTTGCAAGCTTACATCGTGCCTTCTGGGGATGCACATCAGGTAATTAATGTTATCTAACCTAACTAACTCGCTCTCTTAGTAGCTAAGGTTCCTTAGTTTTTGATGTCAAAATGAACACAATTTTGGTTTATATACGTTATCTTTTTTAATGCTGCCTTCCTTTACTGTTGCAGTCGGAGTATGTGGCAGAGTGTGACATGCGGAGAGGCTTTATATCAGGGTTTACCGGTTCTGCGGGAACAGCAATCGTTACAGAGAGTGAGGCTTGTTTGTGGACAGATGGCCGATATTTCCTACAGGCTTCACAACAAATGGACGAGAACTGGAAACTTATGAAAGAGGGTAAGAGCATATCTACTTAAGAACACATTGTGGTAATTGAGGAATTGAATGGTCCCTGGTAGACAATGTGTCACAGCGTACCACCGTTGTGTCCAAGTTCCTTCAGCTGCTTCCCTTTCCACAACTCCTAACCACACCATGTGACACAGTGCCACTCCCCCACCCATCACTGCCCCATCCTCACCATGTGTTGCAGACTTGTAGTATTTGCACCATACATTGCATTTCTATGTATTATGCAAAAGCAAAACAAGTAGAGAAAACCATGTGAATGCAATACATTGCATTTCTATGTATTACGTAAGAGGCAAACGAGTAGAGAAAACCGTGTGAACGTAATACATTGCATTTCTGTGTATTACATAAAAGAAAAGCAAGTAGAGAAAACTATGTGAATGTGACGCATTACATTTCAGTGTATTACGTAAAAGAAAAGTGAGTAGAAAAAACTATCTGAATGTAATAGGTTGCATTTCTGTTGCAAACAGAAAATTTATGAATTGTTTATAGAACAGTGAGTAGAGAAATACATGTGAATGTATTACGTAAAAGGAAAGCGAGTAGAGTAAACTGTGAATGTAATACATTGCATTTTTACTTTAATCATATAAAAAGTTATATGAATTGTCTGTTGAAAAGGTAGTGCACAAGAACTACTGTGAATTTATGTACTCCACTCCACCCCTTGATTGCCATGTGCATTCTCCATTCCATCACTTCATATTTCCTACATAAAGGTGGTGGGAGAACTAAGTTATTCCAGGGGGCGGCCATGTGTTACTGTAGTGAGGTATGGTGGAAGATCCTACCACACAAACTTGCAAGTAGGGGAAATGTGAAGTGAGATAGACTGGCTACTAGGGACCATTCAATCCCTCTATTATTCACAATGTGCATAAATTTGACTTAAGAAAATGCATCTGGTTACTCTTTAGAATAATTACAGTGTAGATACATACTGTGTTAGATTGTTGCATTTGATTTTAGTTGGCAGGCAACTTTAGAAAGAGAAGGAAGTACTTGCCCTCTTCCTTGCAAGTAATGTGACAGATCTTTCAGGTTGAGGGTGGATGGAATCTTGCTCCAAATAATACTTTTCGAGTTTCTTTACTTGCCCACAAACACTTAATCAACTTGATTATTGAAATAATAACATTTAACGCACAATTATGAAATAAATGTTCTGCATTAGAAGATTTGAAAGCAATATGTTTTGTAATACTCCATTAATTTGTGCCTATATTAGTTTTGACAGCATTAAAGTTGTAATAATATGGTGGTAAGATAAATACATTTTTTGTTTGTTAATGACATCAATTGCCAAATCCTATAGGTGCTGTTGGTGTGCCAGAATTTTGTGCTGCAGTTCTTTTCCATGCCAGTAAATCTATTGACATAGGCTATTGCTTTTAAGTACACTTAAAAATAATCAGTCTTGGCCGGGTTTGAGTCTGCGACCTTTGTATTAGTAGGCCAGTGCCTAATCAACTGAGCCTTCCAGACTGATATGGTGGCAACCACACTATGTCATGAATGACCTTTGTCTTTAGCTATTATGTACTGGAAGAGCACAAAAAGTTTAAATGTGTTGCATGCTTTTTGTCTGTCCGCATCCTCGGCACTCTCCATCTGCTGCTATCATAGAAAGGTGCAGATGAAATCGTACATTTTAAAAACTACTTTTAAGGGCATTGCTTACCAACTTAATGAAAGGAGATGCTGAAACTGGCCACTGGCATTGTCCATACATTTTTGGCACCTCTTTAGGAAACTGCCCATCAGTTGCCATACTTCACCTTTAGAAATGCTGACAATTTCTTGGTGGATACTTTATTTTAATTCTTCCAGGATGTGTGGGTATGTCTTGTACACTTTAAGTTACCCTAGAGATAGAAATCACTTTCGGAGCTTTGAAAAACCTTTCTCCACTAATGGTGCACCATACATAATTTTTTTCGTCATGAAGATGTGCTTCATAACCAGTATTAAATTTTTAGTTATGGGCCAATTTTTTCGACTCAACAGTTGACACCCATACATACGTGAATACAATTTTGCCCCCTTTTTAGAGAATTAGTACACAGGGAGCATGATTTTGCCCTTTTTTGACAAGACTCTGCATCAGCTCATATGGCCAGCCTTTTGATGAGAATAATTAAAAGTGTGTTTCAGGACAGAATTATTAGTTGAGATTGGTGGCCTCCTCGCTCCCCCAACCTAACCCTCTGAGATTTCTATCTCTGGGGTAACTTAAAACATAAAGTGTACAAGACAAACTTACACACTCTGGAAGAATTAAAAGAAAATATCCACCAGGAAATTGCCAGCATTTCTCAACATGAACTACGGCGGGTAATGGATAGTTTCTTAAGGAGGTACCAAAAAGTTTAGTTTAGGTTTAAGGAAGTTTCTTCAAAATCTTCCTGTCGCATACTTGAAAGATATTAAGCTGGTGCTGTTTTTATTATAATATGCTGTTTTGTATGTGCTGAGCTATGAGATTCTTTTTCTACCCCAGGTCGTGGTACTAGATGGAATGAACAAACACTCGATGTTCCTTCACTATAATATATTACTTTATTAACACTTTTTCTCGGCTTTACACTTTCGTCACACCAATTTATATTATATAGATAGTCTTTCCAGTTTTTTAACAACTTTAGAACAAAAGCTTCATGAAAGTTTAGTCAATTTTCTACTTACATCCACGCACACTATCAAAGCACGCCTTCTCATATCAAGCACACAGACGCTATTAACGATTTCAGCACCACATCACATGATGCTACCTTTCTTTAATGTACATCCGCATATGCATTCATCAAATAGTTCCCGTATTGTAAGGCAAGCGATCTTTAGCTATTCTCCCTTCGCTTTCAATATTGAACACATATTATTCTTTTATTTATACATATATATTAAATTTAAATATGGAAATATTTATGACGTTTTTAAACAAACGTAATTTTTTTGTAACAATGAACAATAGCAACACGTTTTTGTTACTCAACTAACTCGTATCAACACCAAAAATAAATTACATTTTCAATAAATATTTACATAAATGATTTTCTTTTGGGGTCTTACAATATTCTGTCTCAAAACTTAAATACCAACTTTGGTTTTAACCGACTTTTTTGTTTTTGAGTTACGCTGTTCACAGACACACACATTGAGACACACGCATGCACACAGTCTTTGTCTAAAAATGCTTTTTTATTTTTTCATTCAGGGGACCTCAAAACATATATTTCTGGTGAAATCTCGACATCAAATTTTTAGGTGGAATATAATACTTCTTTTACTTACTAAACGTAGTAGAGAAAGTAAAAATGGTTTTCACTTCTTGATTGAGAAGCCAATCTCTATTAGCTTCTGGCACCAATGAGACAATGAGACGATTGCCATCTTCATTCAGTTTAGACTTACTTCCATTTGTAGACAAGACAAGCTTTCTGTGGTTGACCTTTGACAGGAAGCTTAGCTAGTCAACACCTGAGTGCAGCTGAAAGAATGATGTGACCACTCTCCCAATATCTTGCAGGTACTAAGTGGCAAATTGTGAGGAGTAGATTGGACAGTTTTGCTGGAACTGTCTCGTGCACTGATCCAACCCAAATTAGATTATGTGGTATCATTTGTTCTTTAGTAGCACCAACTGTGTAGAGAAAATTAGACACAGTCCATAATCAGGGCATTCATGTGGCAATTAGAGTTTTCCCAACATGCAGTTGTGAACCTTTATGCTGAATTGACATAACACCCTCTGTAATATTGGCGTGAGGTATTATTGGAAGTTATGGCTGTGGACTTATATGTGTGTCTGCACACCCAATGTTAACTTCTTTTTTCAACATTGTGCTAGAAAGAGTTCCGTTAGCACAAGGCTACAGGGTTTTCATTTTCAGAAGCTTCTTAGGAAGCATACTGTTGAAATGCATAGCATGTTTGAAAGGGGAAGGTAGTACCTACCTTGGTTACGTGCCATGTCTCGTAGGTTTTGGGATGACTGTATACCAGAAGTTTAAGATGGCTGTGTCTAGTATCCACATTTGTTTTTTAATTTTTTTGTCAGGTTATGATGATCTGCACTAATGGGTCTAAGATCAATGGTTTTGGATATGCCTACATTTATGTAATTGAACCACATACTTGTGGTTTTTGTTGTAGCACTTCCATTTATAGTGCAGAGTTGTATGCTGTAAGCTGAGCCGTTTTGTGTATGTGCTGTTGAAAATTGGGGACCGATTCATTTTGGGTGATTCTCTTAGCTCAGTGGTACTCAACTTTTTCTCTCTGTGGATCCCCAAAGACAATTTACCATTTACCATTTCATTACCTGTACCCCTAGGCCTAATCCTAGAGTTATACTTAATTCAAATTATACATAACCATATTTAAAATAGATTATAATATTTATAACTTATTCAATAGTACACAAAGAAGGGTTAAATTAAATTTTGTGTACCCCAGGTTGAGTATCAGTCTTTGTGCACTTCAGAGCCTTTGTGAGCTGTACAACTACCATCCTATCGTACAGCGTATCTAGGATGTCTCTGTGTCTTACATGCTTCTAGCATTAACATGATGTGTGCATGAATTCCTAGTCACATTGGCCTACTGGGAATGAAATTGCATAGTTGACTCCAAAGACAGCAACTGCAAACCCAGTGTTACAATGTCCTATGTTACTTTAGAAGACTAGGCATGTGTAGAGAATGGTACTGTTGTCCTGGCGCAAAGAGTGCCAGCTCTCTGCAGGAATAAGCTTAGAGCAGTGAAAGAAATTCCAATAAATTTGGTAAGCTCCTCTTGTGTATCTCAGCATAAGGAAATGATCTTGCCTCAGTTGCATTTTGGACACTGTAATTTTACACATGGTTACCTTTTTAAGGGGGACCCTGCTCCTCTTAGCCCTCTGTATACCAAAGGTCTTTTGGTTTGTGACGTGTTGCAAGAGTGTGTTTTTCTGGCACACCTTCGGGACATTCTGCATCTGTTGTTCAGTCTTGCAGGGTCCTAGCAGACGATGACCAAGCAGTCAAAAGAGTTCTTAAATTACAGTGCATTCATAGATTGGCTGGACTGCACAGTGGTGGCACTGGACTGGACGAGGACTGGTGCACCCTCTGTCAGAGTTACACCTAATCAATTGGCAAGTCATGGGTACGGAGCACTAATTACTATACTAGCTTATATTACTCCTACCTGCATACAACCGACGTTGAAGTTGACGAAATTCAATGTGAATACATTCCCAAAAACAATTCTGGCTTACTAAAAATCCTCATATTATTAAGTTCCTTGCCATTTTGCAAAAGTTGGGGTTTGATGCACAGTGAGTGCACATAGAATTATTGGTTCCATATTTTATGAGACAACAGTTGATTCACTTGGTAATTATTATTAATTTATGCCAACAAACTTACTACTGGTGTTTTTAAACACACAAGCCATGTGTGGGCAAATGGTTTGAGAATTCAATGTTATTCTGGCAGGTTGTCATAGTAGCTTAATTGTTAGAGCACCCACCTAGTAAGCGGACAGTCTGTGGTTCAAATCCCAGCTGTGGCATTGAATTTTTAAGTTCCAGTTCTACCTCATAAAGTTGATTCACTGTTTGTGTAAATTTTATTTTAAATATTTTTTTTTCTGCAACTAATAAGAAATGAAAGATTGTGTGGCTGGTTTCAGCAGGATTCAGCTACAGTGCACACTGCTGTGAATTCTATGCCTAAATTGCAAAGTGTGTGCTGACATAATAATTAGTTGAGGATTGTGGTCACCTCATTCCCCTGACCTATTCCTATACAATTTTTATTTATGGGGAACATTAAACAATAAAGCATATGCATCAAATCCACACATATTACAAGAATTGAAGGACAAAATCACAAGAGAAGTACAGGTAATTAGTAAACATGAACTTTAGTAAGTAAGCAGAATTGTTTTCGGAGATATAGGGAATGTGTTCACATTGAAGGTCCTCAATTTGAACATCTGTTGTGATTCAGGCAAGCCTAATGAAGTTAGTAGACTTGTTAGTGTTGCATACTCATGACTTGCTGGTTATTTATGTGCACCTCTGGCAGAGGGCACCCCAGTCCAATGCTGCCACGGGTGGTCCGGCTGATCCACAAAGGCACTGTGTTATTAAAGGTAAGCTTCTAAATAAGGATCTAGTATTATAGACATCAACATTTTATGCTTTCTGGCCCTTTTTTACTTTCTCTACTACATAATTCCACCCAAAAATTCAATGTCGAGATTTCACTGGAAATATGTTTTGAGGCTCTCTGAATGAGCATTTTTAGAAAAAGGTATGTGTGCGTGCATGTGTGTCTGTCAGTCTGTGGACAGCATAACTCAAAAACGAAAAGTCGGTTAAAAACCAAAGTTCGTATTTAAGTTTAATGTCTTTCAAGGATGTGACACGAAGATTTTGAAGAAAATAACCCCACCCTAAACTACCCTTTACATGGAAAATTTTGTGAAAATATTGATTTTCTTGAAAGCGGCTAATGATTTTGATTAAAATGCCATATATTTGAGATATCTTTATGCCAAATGAAATGTATATTTTGAATTTTCTGGGTATAGACCATGTAGTCCTGTTTACTCTGGATGACTTTTGAATAACTCCTAAACCATAAGGGATAGACCAAATCTTACTGTACAAAAAATGTAGATCTTGCTAAAACACAATCTATGTCCAAACAAATTTATTTGTAGAGTGAACCATTTTGAGATATTCCTTGTTATTTGTATCAGTTTCAGAAAACAAACTTTCATCAAATGCAACATTGTTGTTCATCTTTTTATATGTTAACAATGCAAAGAGAACAGAATCTCAAAGCTTTTAAAGATTTGACTATCGCTCAAAGCCTACTGTATTCTCATATTCCCTTTGCACCTTCAGGAAATAAGCACTAAGATAATTTCTGCAAATGTTTATCTCCACTAACACAAAGAAGATATAATTGAACTATATTTGTGACTTTTGCTAGGATTTTTATTTTGTATTCATCTTTATATCTGGCTTTTGCCATGATTGGTTCTGTATAAGGGGTTTGCTTTATTTACATTAGTCTTTTCCAAGACTTTTCTATATGGGTTGGGCCCAAATGACCTCCTCGACGGGCCGTTAAACCCCACACACTCACTCACTCTATATGGGTGCTGAAGACGTAGTAGTTGAGTTAAATATACATCATCACCACCAACTCCCTCGGAACATCACACATATAGCCATTGGAGGTTTTCAGAACATTAAAAATGGTGAAGCGTCCAGAATGTTCTTGTTATCTGGTAATGTTCTTGTGTTTATGCTGGATGGATGCCTGGCTTATCTGTTTACAGTTCCGACTGCCCAGCATCGACCTCTTGATAATCTTGGGTATAGCCACTGCATCAGAATATTTAGGGCAGAAATAAAACTATTAAACTTACACCAATAATATGGAGTATGTAGAGACTAATAACTTCACTTCAATAAAATCGAGTTGTACTCAATACACAATTGTCTATTTTGTGTTATTGGTGGAGTATATTGCTCCACTGTGAATAGCTTCAGGTGTGTATAATAACTATTAAACTTAATTTAATGAAAGAAGTGCAACTTTGTAAACTTAAATATAAATTGGGGGAGCTTAGTTCCGCTTAGCTCTCTCTGGATTAGCCTATGAATAGATACAAAGTGACATGTTCCTGCTGCATTAATGTAGAGTTTAGTGAAGAAGCATGTAGATGATACAGATGTTATGTGATCTGTTAGGAGTGCCATCTACACCGACACAAGCGGCATGGTTGGTGAAGACGCTGCCTGTTGGATCCCGTGTTGGTGTCGACCCAGTTCTTGTGGCATTCAGCACTTGGGAGCCATTGCAGAAGCAACTAGAAGCTGGTGGACACTCTCTTGTACCCATTGATACCAACCTTATAGACTTAATTTGGGAGGATAGGCCCCCACCACCTCACGAGCTCATCCAGCCACTCTCGGTTCAGTATACAGGTTAGTATAGCATATAGTTGTGCTGAGATATTAAGAGGCAATATATGCAGAAACTGCAATTTTAAGTCATGTTTCAGGGAAACTTGGCAAAAAGAAGGTGGAAGATGTCAGATCGCAGATGAAAGAGAAGAGAGCTAGTCTTCTGGTAGTGACACACCTGGATGAAATAGCATGTAAGTACAGCTTTAAAGCAGTAAGCGTTACCATTTCTACTTTCTTCGCCTCTTGATTGCGTTGTAGTAAAAAAGTATTTTGTTCCAACAAAAAATTGGGTTTCAATGTTTCACCAGCAATACATGTTTTCAGGTTATCTAAATCCAAAGAAAAAAGAAACAAAGAAAAATACAACACTAGAAAAAGTTCAGAGAGAGAGAGAAAAACATTTAAGTAGCATGTGAAGACCTCCATTCGGAATGAGTTTTGTATAATCTATATCATAAAGAAAGAAAATAATTTGTGTGAGTGCGTGCATGCAGGGGAGTGTAAAGATAGCTTCTAATTTTGACTCCTAAAATACTAAAAAGGTTCTACAGGAGCTGGGTATTACAATATGAGCATATTGCAGTCAAAAGAACATACCTGGAACTTGGATAATTTGAAGCTGAAGGGACGCAAAAGACATTTGAAATATCCAACAACTTGAATTACAAAAGTTATGTCTGACATTGACAGTTTAGCAATACAGGTACATATATCCATTCCTAATTAAGACTATGAAGTAAAGAAATTGTATATTTGAACAAAATTCTATTTATTTATGCTATTATTCTATACTTTATGCAGTAAAGTAGCACAACTTGAAGTAATATACTGTAGGCCTACAGTGATGGCACATTTTCACTCGAGACACTGCTTAAAATGTTCTTATTCTTCAGGTAAGCTGACAAAGTGTTCGGTGGTATCCCATATTCTTTTCACAATTTCAGATTTTTTCTTCAAAACCCTTTTTGACTTTTCGAATGACGGTGACCTATTCCACAAAAGTTAGTCTTATACTGGACACGCAGTGTACTAAGATACATAGTGGCATTGATTTACAACACACTGAGCAGTAGAAAGCTCTAGCGACAACTAAAGGTGCACAAGGGGATGTGTTTATTCATTCATATGTTTTGATTACATAGGATATATCATGAGTTCAGAAGAACTTACACACATAATATTTACAATTGTTCATCTAAGCTCCATGCTCAAATTCCTCTAGACTATAAAAGACATTTTCTACTAGATACTTCTTTATTGCTTTCATCTTTAGATCCGCATTTTTTCTAAATTTAATTTTTTCCGGTAGCTTATTATAAAGTTGTTTGCCCATATTTTTTGTATAGCCTCTTGTACAGCGTCCTATTTTCAAATTGTATTATAGTTATGTACATTAATACATTTTATCTATTAATATTACATTATACAAGTGCCCCTAAGTGTGGTCCAGAATAATCTGTTTTGTTTCTCACATCATGTGAATGTATATTAAAATTTTTTTAGTATGTTTCCTTTTATTGCATACTTTCATAAATGTATATGCATGGAACAGTTAAAATATTCAGGCTCTTAAATGAGGCATTGAGTGCAACAGAGGCTCAACCCACAAAAATTCAGAAACTGAGTTATTAGCACAGACATGTTCCCCATATCAAAATCTAGGAGAACAGTAGTGGCCTATACCACATTTGTACAACCACCGACAGATGGCATGAGAAGTGTGTTATTGCATGGAACTGAATCTGGCTTCCTGGATAGAAGCAGTGGCCCAACCTTCCTGCATGTATGTAACTATGTATCACAATGTCGGTGCTATATTGATTAATATTTCCAAATATCATGACTCTTGCTTAGTTATTAAAGTCAATATAAAACTTTCAAATCTCAGATATTTTTTACACTCCATCATCTCCATTATGTACATTTAGCAGTTGGGCCACTGTTGCGCTCAATGTCTCAAATATAGGTTTACAGCTAGTTATTTCATCGACATTTGCAATAATTTTAATGATCTTCTTCTGTAATCTGAAAATTTTTAAAACATCTTTTGAATTTGTATTTCCCCATAATGAAATCCCATATTTTATAATTATGTGAATACACAAGAGTGTAATATACATCTTTTAAGACTTCCCTATCCATAATTCTTTTGGTCTGCCTCATTGCATATGGATCTTTGTTTACTTTTTGACTATGTGTTCTATATTTTGCTTCCAGGTAATATGTTTATCAATTATGGCCCCAGGAAAATTTGTTTGACATGAAAATGTTCACTATCAATACTAATTTTCATTATTTATTTATGCCAACAAACTTACTGTTGGTGTTTTTAAACACACAAGCCGTGTGTGGGCAAAGTTTAAGAGGTAGAACTGGAATTTTTAAGTTCCAGTTCTACCTCTTAAACTAATTTTCATGTTCGTTGAATACTTTTTAAGCTCAAACCTCATCCAACTTGTTTTATTAACATTTATGCTCAAGTCTAATGCCATGAAATATTGTTTTACTATTTTTAGAATTTCATATGCTTTGTATTCATTTTCAGAAGATCCTTTAATTAAAGCAGGTTGCATCACAGGCATGTGATTGGATGGGGTGTGTGAATGAGTGAGTGTGTAGGGTTTAAGGGCCCATTCATTGTTGTGCTACCTATGTTTATAGTTTATATTTATGGTATGACTAGGTGTATATGTTCATTTTGCTTGTCTCATATGTTGTTTACAGGGCTGCTGAATCTACGAGGCAAAGATATAGACTACAACCCAGTATTTTTCTCTTATGTGTTGGTCACCATGAACCAAGTACACCTCTTTGTAGATGAGGCTAAACTCACACTCGCCGTCCACAATCATTTCAATGAGGAGGATTTGCCTGTCTGTGTTCACGCCTACGATAAGATACAGGCATTCCTCACTGAACAGGTAATTATCATCATTTCTCCTCTGTAAACTCACAACCACTGATGGAAACTTACCATTTACAGGCAGTTATACGTTTTTGCTGTATGCAAAGAGCTTAAAGTTTTTACAGACATGTGCTGAGTTAGTTGTTCAAAAATGTGCAAATGTGCACGTGTCTGTAATATGCTTTGATGTGTTGTACTAGACAAACGTCTTACCTCTCTCGGATGCTAGCATCATACTGGTGCAGTTTTTTAAAAAAGGTTATTAACACATAACAGCAGGAATAATGTTCTTGCTAGAAAGATGAAATACTGTGATAGTAGACGCGATTCCTATCTACAGGGTCGTGGTAACAGAATGGAATGCATAAATCAATGTTCCTTTATCACAACATATTTATTCATTAACACTTTGTTATTTTACACTCTCAGCACCATATTAAATAATCAAAGACCTTCACAATTAAATGATTTGGTAGAATCTACACTGGATAAAAGTTTGGTGAAAGTTCCATGTTCACACGCTACCAAAAACACGTCTTATCATCTTGAGCGTATAGACGCTACTGAAACTAGTTCTTGGCGTCGCTTTGGTACGACACACCGCCATTTTTGTATTCATCCGCGCAAATAGTTTTTTATTGGTTGAACACAACAGACTATCTAGTAACAAGAAAACATTGGCTATCCTGAATATTAAAAATAAGTCCCTGATACACCCAAACAAGAACTAGAAATTTATACACTTTTAACAAACATTTATATGAACGATTTTCTATTGGGGTCTAATATTCTGTCTCATATGCCCCTTGTTTTGTTTTTCAAGTTGTCACCTATATTTACAATCTTGAAACACAATACAATACTTCTCCCTACTCCTCTGATTCAATCACTTTGTACAATATATATTTTTTCCTTTTCTTTACAGTCTTCTTCACTGTTTGTCTTTGTCTTTTGTTTTGGCATGATACAGCATGTCTTTATAAATTTCACATATTCAATTACTACACAATACATTCAGTTATTATACAATACATATTCAGTTATTGTACAACACATTTAGTTATTATACAACATGTCCAATTATTATACAATACATATTCAGTTATTGTACAATATATCCAGCTATCATACCACATATGTTCTGTTATTATACAATACATATTCAGTTATTACACAATGCATATTCAGTTTTTGTACAACACATTTAGTTATTACTCAACATATCCAGTTATTACACAATATGTCCAGTTATCATACAATACATATTCAGTTATTACACAATATATCCAGTTATCATACAATACATATTCAGTTATGGTACAACACATATTCAGTATGCCATTCATGTAAATATATTTGATATTTCTTGGTTTGAAAACACTAGTTTCCAACATGAATGAAGACGGTGAATCACAGAGATACATTATTGCTGTACGACATGCCTCTTTGTCAGTTTGCACAGGGGAAAGGGGAGTGGTTGCAAGCGCAAGAAGAGTTGGTTGGCGTGGAGCAGGGCAAACCATTATTGTTGTTAAACGTTTGTATAGTAAGTATTTTACTCTAGCTTTTTTCATGAATAAGAGTTGGCTTGATTTCCACTTCTTTTTACAGTTCACAACCCTGTCTGGCAAGCTAAGGCTGACTTGCTGCAGCATACATCTTATTATTCATTTCTTATGCTTCCTACATCTTTCAATTCCACTGAACATTCGTACATTTTGTACATAACTTTCCTGGCTTAAGTGAAGAAAACCATGCTTTTTGCTTCTGCCACAAATACTAGTTGTAATTGCCATGGTGACTCTCAAATATGTCATTTAATATTCAAGAATAACTAAATGCACTGTTAATGAGGAAACAGTTATTGAATAATAGAGACACTGAGTGGCCAAGAAGCGTATGGTTATGGATAACACACATTGTTTAGTTACTATGCAGCGTGCTTCTAGTTAAGATGAAAATTTTGGACACTATGTCTGATAGTGCACTCAGGTCTAAAGAATTGTCATGGGAAGCCAGTAACTTTCTGATGACAAACAGCACTTTTGTTCTGAAACAGGGTGCAGGTTTTTCATGTGAGCAAGAATAAAGCTATTGACAGTGAAGCAATATAAATCAATAAATATAATAAATATTTAGAGACTGAACTTTGCTTACCTTTGGTAGCTGTGAATTATTTCAAATAACTGGACCAGTTTCACAAGTCTATTGTTTGCATCCTCGTTAGCAATGTTTATTATGGTTATCATCATTATGAACACAAAGGTGATAAATTTTTTCTTGTCGTATTACCAACTACTGAAAGCAAAACAAATTTGTTGACAGAATCGGCAGTGTTTCAAAATTCTTTATGTGATCCTTATTTTTCAAAATGAATATCTTTTCCCAAACCATTAAATCTATGGCTCATTTAATTGTTTTAATAATTTAATCTCCGGATTTATTTCATGATTAAATAACTAAAAATGATCTGTCACCGACTATCTAGGAAATCAAAGATTGCCCACACATGGCTTGTGTGCTTGAGGAGCACCAACAGTAGGTTTGTGGGCATAAATAGATAATATCTCGCAATCTGTTTATACTTACTCATAGTATTTCTAAAATGTTCTTTTATTCTAGTTTTCGAATGATGTTTAGTTTTACCAATGCTAAATTGATAAATGCCAGATTTTTTTATAATTTGAAATTTTATCTATTTTAGAGGAACATGGTTCATTTTTTCATATTAGGTATATTAATTCTTGAGGCCTCAGGGGTCTCCATCTAGGGGATATGTGAATAGCGACCACAAGGTACCCAAGCTGAGCAGAACATTACTTCCACTTACTGGTGTTTTGCTCCTCACTGTAACTTTTCTGTCTGACCTTACCTTGGTCATCTCTTGTTCTCTTCCGACCCTGATGCTATTAGGGTTCCCGAGGGCTAGGGAGTCTTTATTTTTCCAACCTCTCCATTTCTCTAATTTCTCTATAAAATTTTAACCCCAACATGCTGACCTGTCATGGCATGTAATACGTCCTCTGATTGGTAATCAGAGGATATGGTCGGTGAATTTATTTTGATAATTCTCCCGGTCAGGTCGGTGAGACCCGTAAACCAACGACAGGTGTGGTCCTCCAGACATTCTGGGGGTTGTGAGAGAGCGATGTGACCGCCAAAACATAAAAATATGGTGCTCTCTAAAAAACGGTTACTATTACTGCTATTGCTCTCTTCAATATCATCAGTGAAAAATATTGGAGAGCAAGAGGATTAATGACTTCATTGTCAGAAGTCCAGCATTAGCTAACAACATATTCAGTTCTCATACAACACATACTCAGTTATTGTACATTTGACATTAACACAAATATAATTTAAGTGTATCATGGTTTATTATGTGGTTTTTGACTTGTATTCTTTGCTATGAGGAGAGAAAAACAGGATACAAATTTTTGAGCTAATGATTATGATCATGTTTATGGCAATATTTTATTCAGTTCTTTGCCTTCTTTGTCTTATAAGCTTATGTATAGGCAGGTCATTGAGTCGGTTCTTAAACTCTTGTTACTAATGGTACCATTTTTCTTAATTGGGTTATTATTCATTGTTGTTTGGTTCAACATTTCTTCGAGCTTAGCATTGGCTATATCCATCTTAATTCATGGGCATTGTTTTTCTGATTATGGTTTTCCTTACTCCACTAATTGTCACTTCTTTGTCTCTTATTTCTATAAGAGAAAACTTCTATACTTATAATTATTCTGCAATTGTATTATTTTTCTGCTCAATTTACCCTCGACATCTTTGTGTCGAAATATTATATCTTTGTCACCATAATTGATTCCTTTTTATTTTTGTCCCTGACATCCTTATGTCAAAAACATATTATCTTCCGTCGCTATAATTCGTTTATTTAATGACAATCAGCGTCCTCATCTGTCTTTGTTGACAATGCTCTTTCTGGTCAATATAGCCAATGACTATGTTGGTTTTCTTCCTTGTTGTAATTCCTAATCTGAACATAATTTACTATAAGTAACCCATTAAAAATTGTTATTTTCCATCATCCCTACTATTCCTGCCTTACACATTTGTTGGCAAAGACTATTTGGTCCTTTCTTTGTATGGCTTTAATTTATTTTTATGGTATCTTCCTACCAACTTGCCATTTGTATTCTGTAGCTCATACGTGTGGTCACCCAGCTGTTTTGTTATGATCAGTGGTCCAATATACAATAGCTCCATCTTTCCAGATCTTTTCTCAGATGCCTTGGATGCTTTGTGGCTTTTTAAGAGCACCTTTTCTCCAATTTGTGGGGACCATTTCCTGACGAATCTTTTCACCTTGTTCCTCCCTTTTTCAGCCTTTTGCTGCAATCTTCTGAATGCCAATTGACATTTTTCCTTCTCTGACAATTCTCTTTGGGCAGCCATCGTAGTGTCAATGTCAATTGTCAATCTCTTGAGTTTCGTGTTGGTCATCAATTCGATTGGGGCGAACTTGGTCGTGGGGTTCACCGAATGGTTAATCACCTCCTCTATATATCCGCATTTTTCCGTCCAGGAAGTACGGTCTCTGTGGCAGAGTAGGCGGAAATATATACTTATATCCCTCATGATTCTCTCAGTCGGGTTTCCTTGGGGATAATACGCTGAGGAATAGTACAATTTTATTCCTAATGTTTCTAGGGTGTTCTGGAATAACTTACTCTTATGCATTGTTGCATTGTCCGATAGAATACATTTTATCTTCCCATATTTTGGGATGTAGTCCTTGACGATTTTATCTAGGCAAGTTCTGCTTTTAATGTTCTTAATGGGGTATATTTTGGTGAATATTGTGAAAACATCAAACATGACAAAGATGTATCTGTTTCCATCTTTCCCCCTTGGTAGCTCTCCATGCTCGTCAATACACACCAATGCATTTTTCTCGTTCCTCACGATGGATTGTGGAACAACATCATATCTTACATTAATTGGCTTGGCCTTCTGACATAGGTCGCATGAGGAAATTAACTTCCTGACTTTCTTGCCAAGATGTTTGATGTACAATACTTCCTCGATTGCAAGCATTGTTCTCTCAGTACCAGAGTGAAGCATCGAGTGGTGGAATGCCAAAATGACCCTGTCCTGTAAGGAATTTGGTACCATCATTTTCCACTTCCTTACGTCGCGACCATGCAATTTAAATAGGATGTTCCTAAATTTGCCTATCTTGGCTTCCAATTTTGGTATTACGTCTGGAGCCTTGTCGAATAGCCTCTTCAATTCAGGGTCTTCTTGTTGTAGCTTCGCTATGTTTTTGAAGTCTTGTAAGATTTCGTTGCTTTCTTTGCTATTTATCTGCATGATTTTAATTTCATGGTGTGGATTGTATATCGTCTCGGGTATGTGACTCTCCGACCTTAACCTTGACAATAAGTCACTAAAGATGTTCTCCTTCCCCGGGATATGTTTGACCTCTATGTCGTGTGATGTTATCTCATGTATGTACCTTGAGATTTTGGAGTTGGTTAGCTTGCATTTTTGAATGAAGGACAGGCTTACGTGATCTGTATATATAATTATTTTATAATGATATATATATTGCCTGAACTTTTGTAACGCAAAATGGATTGCACCTATTTCTAATTCGGTTATGCAGGCATTGGCTTCTATCTTGTTTAGAAATCTAGAAGCTGTGGCAATCACATGTTTGTTGCCATCTGCATCTTCTTGTGCTAATATTGCTCCATATGAGTGCGCACTAGCATCAGTGTATATTAGAAAAGGTGAGTTTGGATCCGGTCGTTCCAGGAGAATACTGTGTTTGAAAAGTTCTTTGATATTTTCAAAGGCCACCTGATGTTCAGCATTCCATTCCCACTTAGTATCTTTTTTCAACAGTGCTCTAAGGGGTACCAATTCCTTAGCGTAGTTGACCACGAATTTTGACTGGTACTGTAAAATGCCCAGAAACCTTCTCAACTGTTTTAAGTTACATGGGGGTGGTATATGCTCTATGGCCTTGACCCTCTCCGGATTAGGTTGTATACCATCAGGTGTAATGATGTGGCCTAGAAATTCTGCCTCTTTGACGAAAAATTCACACTTTTCCAAATTTAGGGTCATGTTGCTTTCCTGGAACCTGGACAATACATAATCTATGTGATGTAAGTGTGACTCGGGATTCTTGCTGTATATCAAAAAATCGTCGACATATTGCGTTACAAAAGTCTCAATAGTATCCCCAAAAACTTTGTCTAGAGCCCTCAGTAGTGCACTGCTACTGGTCGATAGTCCAAAGGCACATTTTAAAAAATGGTATACCTTTCCTTTGTGCAAGAAACAGGTATATTTCTTGACATCTGGATGAAGAGGCATTTGCCAGAATGATGCTATCAAGTCAAGACTTGTAAAATGTTGACCTCCCTTCAATTTCGATATTAGTTGGTCTGCCCCCTCAGGCCTGTAATGATCTGGCAAGGTATTTGCATTTATCTTCCTTGCGTCGATGGTCATCCTCAATTTTCCCTCTTTCTTATGGACCCATACCACTGGATTCACATAACATGAGTCCGACGGCTCTATTATTCCGTCCACTAACATTTTCTGGATCACTCTGTCAGCTTCCTCCCTGATGGAGTTGGGGATGGGCCTGGATTTATGTGAATAGGGGGTGATATCTGTTACTGTAAAAGTATGTACGTACTTATTACACGTACCTGGCTTTTTATTAAAAACTTTCCTGTTTTTAACCAATATTTTCCTAAGTTGGTTCCTTTCCTCTTCAGAGATGCCATGTGCCCCCCAGACCTTCTCATTGATTAGCTGTGACATCGATTCTTCTCCATCTGTTGGTAGTGGTTCAGGTTGGTAGTTGTCCGAGGTAACATACTCGTCTTCTGTGCAGATCCAATGGCTGCAAACATTAGTTTCCTCCTTGCTCGTCCAACCTGTTTTGTCCTTGCTTACCCTCAGGTCTACCAACCTATTCTTGTGGACATTGATGTTCTCCACAAAGAATTGTTCATCCGGATGGATCCCCATCTGGTCTGGTTCCTCCTGGCATGTTTCTTCCTCCAGGAACTTCACAGTGCATTCTGAGGCTTCTTCCTTAATAATAAATTCATGTAGGTCATAATTAATCACCGACCTCCAAAGGTTAAGCAAATCACTGCCAATGATTAGGGTAGCTGTTAGTCTAGGTATTACCAGGGCAATAAAATCGAACTTCCAACTTCCGAGTTCTATTACCAGCCTTACCTGGTATTTAACATGTTCCTTTTTCTTGCCAATTGCTGTGCTGCAATACACTCCACACACAGGCAAGAATTCAGCATTTCTTTTAGTTATCAGTTCCTGGAATAGCTGTTCGTCACATACTGATGTGCTGGCTCCTGTATCAATCATCGCTGGCAATTCGATACCCCATACCTTCAGCCTAATCATTGGTGGATTGGTTATTTCCTTTCTTTCACTTGCCTGTCTTCTCAAGGTACCTACATTACATTGGTCAATATTGCCCCTACTGCCACACAGGTCAACTTCCGGGACACAAAGTTGACTTGTACTTAGTTTTCCTGGGTGTTGGAGGTGATCGTCGTTTCTGTATTCTGCGCAGCATCGGTCCTATCCGGCACATTTTCATTCTGTTCCTGTTGTCTTACATTGTCGGTGTTCCATTGGTTTCTGCCCCTTTGACGTGAACCCCTATTGTATGACGGCCTTTGGCTGTTCAAGTATTCCCTACAGAATCGTATATGATTCACTTGATGGGTACGGTCTCCTGGTCTTCCACGATCATATCTATGCGTTCTGTATCTCGATTCACCCCTCGGTATTGTGTCATGGTACCGCTGTCTTGTGTTCTCCATCCTCTCGCCATGATTATGTGGTTGTGGGAAATGGTGTGCCCCTCTCCCCCTTTCATGGGTGCTCCTAGTATTTCTATGTTCTCCCTCACTCTGGTTGTTCGTAGCCGTGCTCCGGTTTAAGATGGGTGAGTTTGGGTGACCGTTCCTATGTCTATGCTCATTAGGCCGACCATTTTGTGTTTCGAAGGCTGTCAGCAGTTCTATCATATCTGCAAAATCTACTGGCCTCGCAACAATTAACCCTGTTCTCACTGTGTCTGGGAAATGTCTTGTTATGCTGGTAATTAGTTCTGCTTCCGACAAGTTGGGGTCTAATAGCTTTCCTTTGTTGGCTACTTTCATAAAATAATCGACTAACGACAGCCCTTTGGTTGGATCGTATCTACGTGTCGCTAGCTCTACCCTAGTTTGGTTTTGTTTAGCTGGGCCCCAATACCTTGATAGGAATAAATTTCTGAATGAGCTATACGACTCATGACCAGCTAGTGTTAACCTGAGCCATTCTAACGCCTTGTTTTTTAAGCTTTTCTTAACTATCATCATCCTAAGCTCATTTGGTATCCTTTTCACTTTAAAATATTCTTCCATCTCTTTAACAAAGAGTTTTGGATCGTCTCCCTTCTCCTCGTCAAATGTAGGTGGTGTGATTTCATGTAATATGCTGTTGGTATAACATGTGTTATGTGTTGTGTCATTGTTTGGTTGTGAACCTCTTTCTCTGTATGGTGAGTCAACATTTTGTACATTATTCAAGTAACTCTCATCTTGTACATTACTTACATCTACATCATCTTGCCTTTGTAGTGCATTCACAACATCATTTACATTAGCCAAACTTTCTTTCCCTTTTTTCATTTCTTCACAAATTGATTTTAAATCATTCTTTATTTCTAAGTGGCTTTGTTTCATATCATTTATAGCATCCTGTTGTGAATGCATCACATCAGTCATCGTCTTAATTTTAGGAATTACAATTTGTTCTACAGTTTCATTAATAATGTCTTTCTTTACTACCTCAATCTCTTTCCTTAATTCCTCAGTTATTTCTGCTTTTACATTTGTAATCTTACAGTGTACACTTGTATTACATTCTGTTATTTCATCTCTACATCTAGCAATTTCTCCTTCTAATACAATCTTATTTTCTCTCATTTCTGATTCTATTTTTCCCATCCATCTCCTACGATTTCTATCCTAGCTTCTAAGGCTTCCTTTGTTTCATTTAAGTTTTTATGTACTAATTTTAAATTAGTTTCCATTACTTTCATGTTTTCTTTACACTCCTGTCTTCCTAATTCTATTTTCTGTTCTAAGTTCTGTCTCACTTCCTCCATTTTCTGACCTAAACTTTGTTCTAGTTTTTCAAACATGATCATCATTAACCTTTGGTCTTTGCTTATTTCCACCTGTTCCTCACTTTCTAATGCTACCTGATAACTAGGCCTATCTGCCCCTTCCCCCACTCCTGTTTCTATCTCTTTTCGCGACATTTTAATTTCTTTATTCAATTCACTTAAGGTTAAAAGTCCCACTACTTTGCCGCTTCTCAGTAACATAAAAATGGAAATAAAATGTATGTGAAAACAAAAAATTTTGATCCTACTTTCTTTTCCGTTGGTTCTTCGTCCCGTTATTTACGTCTCCTGGGCAGTTGACTTCGCTAGATGATCTCCGGTGTTTTTCCCACGTTGGTTATCCATGCATCGATGTTCTGATGTATCATTGATATCAAACGATGGTCTAATGGCGTCTTTTTCCTGCGCGATGAGATGGCGTCACTTGATGTTTTATCGTGATTTCAATACTCGTAATTTTGCATTCCATTCTAAATTTGAGTTCCACGTTGGGTAAGCCATTTTGGTGCAGTTTTTTAAAAAAGGTTATTAACACATAACAGCAGGAATAATGTTCTTGCTAGAAAGATGAAATACTGTGATAGCAGACGCGATTCCTATCTACAGGGTCGTGGTAACAGAATGGAATGCATAAATCAATGTTCCTTTATCACAACATATTTATTCATTAACACTTTGTTATTTTACACTCTCAGCACCATATTAAATAATCAAAGACCTTCACAATTAAATGATTTGGTAGAATCTACACTGGATAAAAGTTTGGTGAAAGTTCCATGTTCACACGCTACCAAAAACACGTCTTATCATCTTGAGCGTATAGACGCTACTGAAACTAGTTCTTGGCGTCGCTTTGGTACGACACACCGCCATTTTTGTATTCATCCGCGCAAATAGTTTTTTATTGGTTGAACACAACAGACTATCTAGTAACAAGAAAACATTGGCTATCCTGAATATTAAAAATAAGTCCCTGATACACCCAAACAAGAACTAGAAATTTATACACTTTTAACAAACATTTATATGAACGATTTTCTATTGGGGTCTAATATTCTGTCTCAATACTGATACTAAAATGTTTATTTTCCAACATCTCCTTCAATTAATTAGTACTCATTAACCATAAGTCCACTGTATTTGCACTTGAAAGTGTTTAATTGTGGTTTGCAATGTCAGAATTACCCCAAGTTGTGGAGCTTGCAGTTGTGAGCAAAATGCATTCTCAGTTCTAATTAATGCCATATGCACCCCGACCATGTTGATCTATTATACTCTCCTTTGATTCTCAGTCTCCTAGAATACCTGCATCCCTAATAACAGTAGCAAGTCTTTTCACAGAGACTTCTTGAAGCTCATGCAGTTGTATGAATCCTTTCTCTAAGATTTTGACTCTTTCCCTCGCCAGTGCTTTGCATTCACACATCAAGTGTGTGGCTATCTCATCTACCTTGCCACATCTCCTACATGTAGGATCTACATTTATTCCAATCTTGTACTGATGCACCTTTAGTCGACAATGCCCTGTAAGCATACCCATTGTCCAACCAAGTTTCACTTTATCCATTGTTCGCAGTTCCTTGGTTCTGCCTTTGTCAATCTTTTTAATGGTTGACTTGGAAGCCTTCTCAGTGTCACATGCATAAGGTGTGAAAGTTTACTGGCCATTGCCTTACAAAATTGATAGGACAATGGTGGGCTCTGACACTGTATTTTATTACATAATCATTGCACATTTTATGCTTTGTTCATAACGTACAAAATCACAGTATGACCATTATGTGAGTGGGACCATCATGCGATGGCAACAATTATGCAATGAAATACAATGCTTCATAAAGAGACCCTTGGGCTTTTGACTTGGGAGAAGAGATCATCAGTAGTACTGGTTAATTGCGATACTCTCCTAATACCTGATTCTGGTTTATTAAAATATCCATTTTAGGTTAAGTGACAGATTAATTTTTTTGTCTCTCTATATCTTCAAGCCTTTGCGATCCTAGTCATATATCAGATGCAGTAAATGTTGTGTGTTTGCAGATACCAAAACAGGAGGGCAAGGTTTGGATAAGTTCAGACTCCAGTTATGCTCTAACAGCAATTGTACCAGAGAAGATGAGGCATTCAGAGATTACACCAATACAAGTGATGAAGGCAATAAAAAATCCTGTAGAACGTGAAGGTAAACCATTGAACTTCTACTTGTCAATTGTATCATACTCCACAAAGATATGTAGTTATGCATTACAAATTCATTGTGAAAGTTTCGGGAATGAATGTAAAAAGAGAAAAAAAAAAGATTATAAAAACGAGATTTGGTCATTGAAACTTTACAACATCGCGCACATGCCTTACCAAATTTCCAATTTTGAACACCAAGTTTCTTTGGATGGAGTGAAATATATTTTTCAATGCAGCAACTGCATCAGGTGATTGAAATCATTAATTACAAGTTTTTTCTTTCTTTGCCACCTACCTATAGTAGGTATGAGGAAGTATTGTATTCCATCCAAAAATTTAATGTCAAGTTTTTATCAAAATATGTTTTGAGGTCCTTGAATTAAAAAAAGAAGTATTTGTGTGTATGTGTCTGTCTGCTTGTTTGTTTTGTGAACAGCATAACTGAAATGAAAATTTTGGTGAATACCAAACTGGTATTTAAATTGAGTATCTTCCAAAATTGTTACACAGATTTTCAACAAAATTCCATAATTATTATTTATTTATGCCAACAAACTTACTGTTGGTGTTTTTAAACACACAAGCCGTGTGTGGGCAAAGTTTAAGAGGTAGAACTGGAACTTAAAAATTCAATGCCACAACTGGGATTTGAATTTTTAAGTTCCAGTTCTACCTCTTAAACTTTGCCCACACACGGCTTGTGTGTTTAAAAACACCAACAGTAAGTTTGTTGGCATAAATAAATAATAATTACCATTTGAAGGTTATTTAATCCTGGGATATAAAGTACTTGCAATAGTAAGTCACCATTGGGGTAATTGTCTCTGATGTGAGACTGCCTTTGTGGTTTACCAGGAAAAATACGAACTAACTTGAGAATTTAATGCCATTCTGGCAGTTTGTCACAATAGCTCAGTGGTAGAGCGTCCGCCCGGCTTAAGCGGAAGGTCTGTGGTTCAAATCCCAGTTGTGGCATTGAATTTTTAAGTTCCAGTTCTACCTCTTAAAATTCCATAAATTACCTTTTGCATGGAAAAATTTGTATTTTTAATGTTCTGAAAAAATACATCTAATGATTTTAATTAAATTACCACATATTTTAAGATATTGACGTAGCAAATAAAATGTCTTGAATTTCCTGTGAATAGCCTCTAAAGTTCTGTTCAGGACAAGCCAGTGCCTAGGGTCAGACACCTGTCGGGGAGCAAAGGAACCTATTGACCGGACAGAGTGAAGACATGGAAGTGAGTGGTCAGCCAAGCACCAGGTATGAGAGTGAGGAAGAGGATACTATGAAATGCAGGTGAAATCGATGATTGGAAAATGGAGCAATTGCTTTAATGAGTGGGGGGAAACCAGAGAACCTGGAGAAAACCCACCCTGACACAGCTTCATCCACCACAAATACCACATGCAGGTGCCTGGGATCAAATCCCAGCTGTGGCATTGAATTTGTAGGTTCCAGTTTTACCTCTCATAAAATATTACAATTTTTGTTATCTGTTGCTATGTATAACAAGTAAAGAACGACTTCCCAACACCTCTACATTACATATTCATTATGAGGGCTTAGAAATGGAAGCTGCCTGAGTAAATAAAGTCCATATTCATTTTAATCTAAAAGGTGAGTCAATTAATAATACTGAACAAGTGTTGTAAGTGTTTAGTGTTATTGACTCACCTTTTAGATTAAATTGATTATGCACTGTTTTCAAACTTCTAAGAAAGGAAGATCCATACTCATTATTTCTCAAAGTAACAAATTTTTCACTTCCAATTCTACCTCTCAAACATTGCCCACTCATGGCTTGTGTGTTTAAAAACACAGACAGTAAGTTTGTTGCCATAAATAATTATTATTTTAATTTTGATGTAAACAATTTTTATTTAGCACAAATTAATACAACTATCCACAACAAATACTATAACTTTTGACAGTAAAATAATGAATTAATATTACCTGATTGCAAACTTCCAACATGTGCCACCCCCCCTGGAAAAAAGTCTGCTGGCGGCCATGCCAGCAACAGATGCATGCCATTGAAATTGATATGAGAAACAAAAGGGCATATGTTTCCTCTTGGACCTCTTACTTCTGGTAGTGTCATACTTCATTTTGTGATTTGGTTGAGTAGTTTTTGTGCATATTTGTGCACTTCTCTTATCTGTCGTTCTCTCATATTCATAGTCTTTTTAGCCTGTTCCTTCAAAAATTGGTGAATCAGCATTTGGCTGTATGGGACTCAATACATTTGTGGCATAGGACCATGGTTTGTGTAGTGGAATTACATTGTAATGCCTGTTTCTGTAGGAATGATGAATGCACACATCCGAGATGCTGCAGCAGTCTGTTGCTACTTTGCTTGGCTGGAGAAGGCGATACAGAAGGAAAACATCACTGAAATCTCTGGGGCAAAGAAGCTGGAAGAGTTTAGGAGGTAAGGATTGTCAATGTCCTTCTTCAGCAGCAGCATCGACTGTGTGCACATTTAAAGGAAACGTATCATTTCAGGCAGCAGACAGACTTCATGGGATTGAGCTTTGAGACAATATCGTCTGTTGGTCCAAATGCAGCAATAATACACTACCAGCCAACACCGGAGACTGATCGCCAGATCACCACCAACGAGATGTACCTCTGTGATTCTGGAGGACAGTACAAGTAAGTAGACTTTCCCACACTCTCCTTATGTTACTGTTTAACTTTGTTTCAACATTTAGACCATATCATAATGGCTGTAGTTGTATGGTCATCTTCCTACCTTAACTTGCTTGTTTGCTATTTAACTAAAAGGTGAGATTTTGTGGTTCCTGTGGGTACATATATAGTGACAGAATAGATGGGCCTCAATTCTTGCAGTTGCCTTCCTGTATTACACTGAGCAAGATTGATTCCCATGGCCGACCTTCCTGACCCATGTGTTTTATTGGGAGTTTTTCCAGATTGCCAGGTGAATGCTGGTGGTGCTGTTTTTATAAAAATTCTTTACATAGCAGCAGGGATAATGTTCTTACTGAAAGATGAAATAGTGTGATAGCAGACGCGATTCCTATTTACAGGGTTGTGGTTACAGAATGGAATGCATAAATCAATGTTCCTTTATCACAACATGTTTATTCATTAACACTTCGTTATTTTACACTCTCAGCACTGTATTAATTAATCAAAGACTTTCACAATTATGATTTAGTAGAATCTACACTGGATAAGAGTTTGGTGAAAGTTACATGTTCACACACTACCAAAAAACACGTCCTTTCATCTTGAGCACACAGACGCTAATGAAAATAGTCCTTGGCGTCTCTCTGACGCAACACCGCCATTTTTTTGTATTCATCCGCGCAAATAGTTTTTATTGGTTGAACACAAAGTGACAAGAAAACATTGACTATCCTGAATATTAAAAATAAGTCCCTGATACACCCAAACAAGAACTAGAAATTTATACACTTTTAAAAAAACATTTATATGAACGATTTTCTATTGGTCAATATTCTGTCTCATATGCCCCTTGTTTTGTTTTTCAAGTTGTCACCTATATTTACAATCTTGAAACACAATACAATACTTCTCCCTATTCCTCTGATTCAATCACTTTGTACAATATATATTTTTTTTTTTACAGTCTTCTTCACTGTTTGTCTTTGTCTTTTGTTTTGGCATGATATAACATGTCTTTATAAATTTCACATATTCGATTACTACACAATACATATTCAGTTATTGTACAACACATTTAGTTATTATACAACATGTCCAATTATTATACAATATATATTCAGTCATTGTACAATATATCCAGCTATCATACCACATATGTTCTGTTATTATACAATACATATTCAGTTATTACACAATACATATTCAGTTTTTGTACAACACATTTAGTTATTACTCAACATATCCAGTTATTACACAATATATCCAGTTATCATACAATACATATTCAGTTATTGTACAACACATATTCAGTTCTTATACAACACATACTCAGTTATTGTACATTTGACATTGACACAAATATAATTTAAGTGTATCATGGTTTATTATGTGGTTTTTGACTTGTATTCATTGCTACGAGGAGAGAAAAACAGGATACAAATTTTGAGCTAATGATTATGATCATGTTTATGGCAATATTTTATTCAGTTCTTTGCCTTCTTTGTCTTATAAGCTTATGTATAGGCAGGTTGTTGAGTCGGTTCTTAAACTCTGATGTTACTAATGGTACCATTTTTCTTAATTGGGTTATTATTCATTGTTGTTTGGTTCAACACTTCTTCGAGCTTAGCATTGGCTATATTCATCTTAATTCATGGGCATTGTTTTTCTGATTATGGTTTTCCTTACTTCACTAATTGTCACTTCTTTGTCTCTTATTTCTATAAGAGAAAACTTCTATACTTATAATTATTCTGTAATTGTATTATTTTTCTTCTCAATTTACCCTCGACATCTTTGTGTCGAAATATATCTTTGTCATCATAATTGATTCCTTTTTATTTTTGTTCCTGACATCCTTATGTCAAAAACATATTATCTTCCGTCGCTATAATTCATTTATTTAATGACAATCAGTGTCCTCATCTGTCTTTGTTGACAATGCTCTTTGTGGTCGATATAGCCAATGACTGTGTTGGTTTTCTTCCTTGTTGTAATTCCTAATCTGAACATAATTTTCTATAAGTAACCCATTAAAAATTGTTATCTTCCTTCATCTCTACTACTCCTGCCTTACACATTTGTTGGCAAAGACTATTTGGTCCTTTCTTTGTATGGCTTTAATTTAGTTTTATGGTATCTTCCTACCAACCTGCCATTTGTATTCTGTAGCTCATACGTGTGGTCACCCAGCTGTTTTGTTATGACCAGTGGTCCAGTATACAATAGCTCCATCTTTCCAGATCTCTTCTCAGATGCCTTGGATGCTTTGTGGCTTTTTAAGAGCACCTTTTCTCCAATTTGTGGGGACCATTTCCTGACGAATCTTTTTACCTTGTTCCTCCCTTTTTCAGCCTTCTGCTGTAATCTTCTGAATGCCAATTGACAATTTTCCTTCTCTGATAATTCTCTTTGGGCAGCCATCGTAGTGTCAATGTCAATTGTCAATCTCTTGGGTTTCGTGTTGGTCATCAATTCGATTGGGGCGAACTTGGTCGTGGGGTTCACCGAATGGTTAATCACCTCCTCTATATATCCACATTTTTCCGTCCAGGAAGTGTGGTCTCTGTGGCAGAGTAGGCGGAAATAAATACTTATATCCCTCATGATTCTCTCAGTCGGGTTTCCTTGGGGATAATACGCCGAGGAATAGTACAATTTTATTCCTAATGTTTCTAAGGTGTTCTGGAATAACTTGCTCTTATGCATTGTTGCATTGTCCGATAGAATACATTTTATCCTCCCATATTTTGGGATGTAGTCCTTGACGATTTTATCTAGGCAAGTTCTGCTTTTAATGTTCTTAATGGGGTATATTTTGGTGAATTTTGTGAAAACATCAAACATGACAAAGATGTATCTGTTTCCATCTTTCCCCCTTGGTAGCTCTCCATGCTCGTCAATACACACCAATGCATTTTTCTCGTTCCTTACGATGGATTGTGGAACGACATCATACCTTACATTAATTGGCTTGGCCTTCTGACATAGGTCGCATGAGGAAATTAACTTCCTGACTTTCTTGCCAAGATGTTTGATGTACAATACTTCCTCGATTGCAAGCATTGTTCTCTCAGTACCAGAGTGAAGCATCCAGTGGTGGAATGCCAAAATGACCCTGTCCTGTAAGGAATTTGGTACCATCATTTTCCACTTCCTTACGTCGCGACCATGCAATTTAAATAGGATGTTCCTAAATTTGCCTATCTTGGCTTCCAATTTTGGTATTATGTCTGGAGCCTTGTTGAATAGCCTCTTCAATTCAGGGTCTTCTTGTTGTAGCTTCGCTATGTTTTTGAAGTCTTGTAAGATTTCGTTGCTTTCTTTGCTATTTATCTGCATGATTTTAATTTCATGGTGTGGATTGTATATCGTCTCGGGTATGTGACTCTCCGACCTTAACCTTGACAATAAGTCACTAAAGATGTTCTCCTTCCCCGGGATATGTTTGACCTCTATGTCGTGTGACGTTATCTCATGTATGTACCTTGAGATTTTGGAGTTGGTTAGCTTGCACTTTTGAATGAAGGACAGGCTTACGTGATCTGTATATATAATTATTTTATAATGATGTATATATATTGTCTGAACTTTTGTAACGTAAAATGGATTGCACCTATTTCTAATTCGGTTATGCAGGCATTGGCTTCTATCTTGTTTAAAAATCTAGAAGCTGTGGCAATCACATGTTTGTTGCCATCTGCATCTTCTTGTGCTAATGTTGCTCCATATGAGTGCGCACTAGCATCAGTGTATACTAGAAAAGGTGAATTTGGATCCGGTCGTTCCAGGAGAATACTTTGCTTGAAAAGTTCTTTGATGTTCTCAAAGGCCACCTGGTGTTCAGCATTCCATTCCCACTTAGTATTTTTTTTCAACAGTGCTCTAAGGGGTACCAATTCCTTAGCGTAGTTGACCACGAATTTTGACTGGTACTGTAAAATGCCCAGAAACCTTCTCAACTGTTTTAAGTTACGTGGGGGTGGTATATGCTCTATGGCCTTGACCCTCTCCGGATTAGGTTGTATACCATCAGGTGTAATGATGTGGCCTAGAAATTCAGCCTCTTTGACGAAAAATTCACACTTTTCTAAATTTAGGGTCATGTTCCTTTCCTGGAACCTGGATAATACATAATCTATGTGATGTAAGTGCGACTCGGGATTCTTGCTGTATATAAAAAAATCGTCGACATATTGCGTTACAAAAGTCTCGATGGTATCCCCAAAAACTTTGTCTAGAGCCCTCAGTAGTGCACTGCTACTGGTCGATAGTCCAAAGGCACATTTTAAAAAATGGTATACCTTTCCTTTGTGCAAGAAACAGGTATATTTCCTGACATCTGGATGAAGAGGAATTTGCCAAAATGATGCTGTCAAGTCGAGACTTGTAAAATGTTGACCTCCCTTCAATTTCGATATTAGTTGGTCTACCCCCTCAGGCCTGTAATGATCCGGCAAGGTATGTGCATTTATCTTCCTTGCGTCGATGGTCATCCTCAATTTTCCCCCTTTCTTATGGACCCATACCACTGGATTCACATAACATGAGTCCGACGGCTCTTATTATTCCGTCCGCTAACATTTTCTGGATCACTCTGTCAGCTTCCTCCCTGATGGAGTTGAGGATGGGCCTGGATTTATGTGAATAGGGGGTGATATCTGTTACTGTAAAAGTATGTACGTACTTATTACACGTACCTGGCTTTTTATTGAAAACTTTCCTGTTTTTAACCAATATTTTCCTAAGTTGGTTTCTCAGAGATGCCATGTGCCCCCCAGACCTTCTCATCGATTAGCTGTGACATCGATTCTTCTCCATCTGTTGGTAGTGGTTCAGGTTGGTAATTGTCCGAGGTAACATACTCGTCTTCTGTGCAGATCCAATGGCTGCAAACGTTAGTTTCTTCATCGCTCGTCCAACCTATTTTCTTCTTATTTACCCTTAGGTCTACCAACCTATTCTCGTGGACATTGATGTTCTCCACAAAGAATTGTTCATCCGGATGGATCCCTGTCTGGTCTGGTTCCTCCTGGCATGTTTCTTCCTCCAGGAACTTCGCAGTGCATTCTGAAGCTCCTTCCTTAATAATAAATTCATGTAGGTCATAATTAATCACCGACCTCCAAAGGTTAAGCAAATCACTGCCAATGATTAGGGTAGCTGTTAGTCTAGGTATTACTAGGGCAATAAAATCGAACTTCCAACTTCCGATTTCTATTACCAGCCTTACCTGGTATTTAACATGTTCCTTTTTCTTGCCAATTGCTGTGCTGCAATACACTCTACACACAGGCAAGAATTCAGCATTTCTTTTAGTTATCAGTTCCTGGAATAGCTGTTCGTCACATACTGATGTGCTGGCTCCTGTATCAATCATCGCTGGCAATTCGATACCCCATACCTTCAGCCTAATCATTGGTGGATTGGTTATTTCCTTTCTTTCACTTGCCTGTCTTCTCAAGGTACCTACATTACATTGGTCAATATTGCCCCTACTGCCACACAGGTCAACTTCCGGGACACAAAGTTGACTTGTACTTAGTTTTCCTGGACGTTGGAGGTGATCGTTGTTTCTGTATTCTGTGCAGCATCGGTCCTATCCGGCACATTTTCATTCTGTTCCTGTTGTCTTACATTGTCGGTGTTCCATTGGTTTCTGCCCCTTTGACGTGAACCCCTATTGTATGACGGCCTTTGGCTGTTCAGGTATTCCCTACAGAATCGTATATGATTCACTTGATGGGTACGGTCTCCTGGTCTTCCACGATCATATCTATGCGTTCTGTATCTCGATTCACCCCTCGGTATCGTGTCGTGGTACCGCTGTCTTGTGTTCTCCATCCTCTCGCCATGATTATGTGGTTGTGGGAAATGGTGTGCCCCTCTCCCCCTTTCATGGGTGCTCCTAGTATTTCTATGTTCTCCCTCACTCTGGTTGTTCGTAGCCGTGTTCCGGTTTAGGATGGGTGAGTTTGGGTGACCGTTCCTATGTCTATGCTCATTAGGCCGACCATTTTGTGTTTCGAAGGCTGTCAGCAATTCTATCATATCTGCAAAATCTACTGGCCTCGCAACAATTAACCCTGTTCTCACTGTGTCTGGGAAATGTCTTGTTATGCTGGTAATTAGTTCTGGCTCCGACAAGTTGGGGTCTAATAGCTTTCCTTTGTTGGCTACTTTCATAAAATAATCGACTAGCGACAACCCTTTGGTTGGATCGTATCTACCTGTCGCTAGCTCTACCCTAGTTTGGTTTTGTTTAGCTGGGCCCCAATACCTTGATAGGAATAAGTTTCTGAATGAGCTATACGACTCATGACCAGCTAGTGTTAACCTGAGCCATTCTAATGCCTTGTTTTTTAAGCTTTTCTTAACTATCATCATCCTAAGCTCGTTTGGTATCCTTTTCACTTTAAAATATTCTTCCGTCTCTTTAACAAAGAGTTTTGGATCGTCTCCCTTCTCCTCGTCAAATGTAGGTGGTGTGATTTCATGTAATATGCTGTTGGTATAACATGTGTTGTGTGTCGTGTCATTGTTTGGTTGTGAACCTCTTTCTCTGTATGGTGAGTCAACATTTTGTACATTATTCAAGTAACTCTCATCTTGTACATTACTTACATCTAAATCATCTTGCCTTTGTAATGCATTCACAACATCATTTACATTAGCCAAACTTTCTTTCCCTTTTTTCATTTCTTCACAAATTGATTTTAAGTCATTCTTTATTTCTAAGTGACTCTGTTTCATATCATTTATAGCATCCTGTTGTGAAAGCATCACATCATTCATTGTCTTAATTTTAGGAATTACAATTTGTTCTACAGTTTCATTAATAATGTCTTTCCTTACTACCTCAATCTCTTTCCTTAATTCCTCAGTTATTTCTGCTTTTACATTTGTAATCTTACAGTGTACACTTGTATTACATTCTGTTATTTCATCTCTACATCTAGCAATTTCTCCTTCTAATACAATCTTATTTTCTCTCATTTCTGATTCTATCTTTCCCATCCTATCTCCTACAATTTCTATCCTAGCTTCTAAGGCTTCCTTTGTTTCATTTAAGTTTTTATGTACTAATTTTAAATTAGTTTCCATTACTTTCATATTTTCTTTACACTCCTGTCTTCCTAATTCTATTCTCTGTTCTAAGTTCTGTCTTCCTAATTCCATTTTCTGTTCTAAGTTCTGTCTTCCTAATTCCATTTTCTGTTCTAAGTTCTGTCTCACTTCCTCCATTTTCTGACCTAAACTTTGTTCTATGTCCTGTTTTAATTCTGCGTTATTTTGTTCCATTTTCTGACCTAATTCTACCTTATTTTGTTCTAGTTTCTGGCCTATACTCTGACCTAAACTTTGTTCTATGTCCTGTTTTAATTCTGCATTATTTTGTTCCATTTTCTGACCTAATTCTACCTTGTTTTGTTCCATTTTCTGACCTATTTCCTTCATATTCTGTTCTAGTCTTTCAAACATGATCATTAATAACCTTTGGTCTTTGCTTATTGTTAGCTGTTCCTCACTTTCTGATTCTACCTGATAACTAGGCCTATCTGCCCCTTCCCCCACTCCTGTTTCTATCTCTTTTCGCGACATTTTAATTTCTTTATTTAATTCACTTAGGGTTAAAAGTCCCACTACTTTGCCGCTTCTCAGTAACATAAAAATGGAAATAAAATGTATGTGAAAACAAAAATTTTTGATCCTACTTTCTTTTCCGTTGGTTTTTCGTCCAGTTATTTACGTCTCCTGGGTAGTTGGCTTCGCTAGATGATCTCCGGTGTTTTTCCCACGTTGATTATTCGTGCATCGATGTTCCGATGTATCGTTGATATCAAACGATGGTCTAATGGCGTCTTTTTCCTGTGCGATGGGATGGCGTCAGTTGGTGTTTATTGTAATTTCAATTTTCGTAATTTTGCATTCCATTCTAAATTCGCGTTCCACGTTGGGTAAGCCATTTTGGTGCTGTTTTTATAAAGATTATTTACATAGCAGCAGAGATAATGTTCTTACTGAAAGATGAAATAGTGTGATAGCAGACGCGATTCCTATTTACAGGGTCGTGGTTACAGAATGGAATGCATAAATCAATGTTCCTTTATCACAACATATTTATTCATTAACACTTCGTTATTTTACACTCTCAGCACCGTATTAATTAATCAAAGACTTTCACAATTATGATTTAGTAGAATCTACACTGGATAAGAGTTTGGTGAAAGTTACATGTTCACACACTACCAAAAAACACGTCCTTTCATCTTGAGCACACAGACGCTAATGAAAATAGTCCTTGGCGTCTCTCTGACGCAACACCGCCATTTTTTTGTATTCATCCGCGCAAATAGTTTTTATTGGTTGAACATAAAGTGACAAGAAAACATTGGCTATCCTGAATATTAAAAATAAGTCCCTGATACACCCAAACAAGAACTAGAAATTTATACACTTTTAAAAAAACATTTATATGAACGATTTTCTATTGGTCAATATTCTGTCTCACTGGGAAGGATAATTACATCCCCCAAATTTCCTGTCCTTCCATTTCATTTCATTATTTCATTCATCCTTCATCCTGTTAGTTCTGTCAGAGTTGCAAGTGCCAGCGAAGACATTAGGTGTAGCTTGGCAGGGATGTTATACACACAAGAACTGTTCACCCTCGTCCATGGAATCTAGGTGGAAAAGGGGGCGGCATATGGGGGTGTTAGACCCCACACCGAGGTGCCCCTGGAAGACATAAGGACTTCGAGATGTCAAACTTGAGAAACCTTAGGGACCTCTGTCAATGTCTGTGACGACTTGCAGTCTCCTCTCACCTTATCCTTCCTCTCTTGGGGGCAGAGGTACAATAAGCCTGGCTTCAGTGCTGAACCCCCTCTATATCTGCTATTCCTATTCCTGTACTATGTATTTTGACATTCTGTGCCAGTTACCTATGGTAGGTAGAGGAAGTATGGTATTACATCCAAAAGTTTAGTAACGAGGCTTCACAGAAATTCAGAGAAAAAAGATGTGTGTTTGAGGAAGAAGTATAACTGAAAAGCAAAAAGTTGCATAAATACCAAACATGATATTTTTAAGTTCAGTATCTTCTAAAGATACAAACTACACTTTACATGGAACATTTTTTATTATTGTTGATTTTCTTAAGAACAGCGCCAATAATTTTTATTAAAATCCTATGTTTAAAATATTTAAATGTGAATTAAAAGATTTATATTGAATGCTACAGGCATAGGCTGTGAAGTTTCTCTACATTCTGAATGAATTTTCTATGATTTTGCATACTGGTAAATCATAACAGCTTGATAAGACATACAATTTGTGTAAAGTCTACTGTGGCATTAACCATTTTTTATTGGTTTGAATCTTCCAATACTTCATGTTTGAGGTTATTTTGATTCACTTATTTACACACACCTTCACTACTAACTGCTTTTTTAAGCAGTCCTGAAAACGTTTCCGCTTTAAAAAAGCAGTTAGTAGTGAAGGTGTGTGTAAATAAGTGACTCAAAATAACCTCAAACATGAAGAATACTTCACTGTCAATAGTGCTTCTATTTTTAATATTCACTTCCAATACTTGTCGGTTTCCAAAGTGAATTTTATGGCAAATTTAAAAGTTTTAAAGCATCATTTATCTGTTTCTCAGGGACAACAGCAAAAATGTCATCCACATATCTATACCATGTTTTAAGACATACTTTAGTGTCTATAATCTAAGTATTATATAAGATTCACTACAATATAGCACCTATTATGCTACCTATTATGCTGGTTTCATGGATGAATTATCCTCAGTTTGTAAAAAAAACCATATGCACACTTGAACTTTTGTTTTGTTATACAAATTGTATTATTATGTATTTTTAGGTTTGAAATATATAAAACCCCTAGTGCAACAGCCCTTAAGTCAAGTTCAGGAAAAGAGGAGATAATCTCACATTGGGATCTCTTGTATTGAGAAATACAGCATACCAAAATGTTTGTCTGTCATTGTGCATAATAAATATTTCGTATTTTTTCAGGGATGGTACGACAGACATCACCAGGACTCTCCACTTTGGTACACCATCGCAGTATGAAAGAGAATGTTTTACAAGGGTATTCAAGGGACAGACTTTCCTTGCCACTGCCGTGTTCCCATCAAAAGTGAAGGTAACTGGCTATGCAGTCAGCTCTCTTAGTATCATTATTGCTTTTTATGGAGGTTGATCAAATTTGTTTTGAAGTGTTGTTGTTAGCTAATGCTGGATTTCTGACAATGAAGTCATTAATCCTCTTGCTCTCCAATATTTTTCACTAATGATATTGAAGAGAGCAATAGCAGTAATAGTAACTGCTTTTTAGAGAGCACCATATTTTTATGTTTTGGCGGTCACATCGTTCTCTCACAACCCCCAGAATGTCTGGAGGACCACACCTATCGTTGGTTTACGGGTCTCACCGACCTGACCTGGAGAATTATCAAAATAAATTCACCGACCATATCCTCTGATTACCAATCAGAAGACGTATTACATGCCATGACAAGTCAGCATGCTAGGGGTTAAGATTTTATAGAGAAATTAGAGAAATGGAGAGGTTGGAAAAATAAAGACTCCCTAGCCCTCCGGAACCCTAATGGCATCGGGGTCAGAAGAGAACAAGAGATGACCAAGGTAAGGTCATGCATGATACTTGACTAGAAACATTGACTGATTATTATCCCAGTAAAAAGAATGGGACTACTGAACAAGTCCTTTATTTGGCCTGGAAATAAGTGAAAATTCTAATGAGTGAAGGTTATTGTAAGAGGTTTACAAGTTTCTCGCTCACTGAAAACTCCTTTTTGCAGCTCAATGAGCACGTGGTTCTGCAAATGCAATCTCTCTTAGTTTAAAACCTGCTGTATAATTTCTGTATTTTCCCATATTGGTGTTTAAAAAATAAGCATTCGTTAAAATAACTAGAGAAACAAACAACTGACACAACTTGAGAATAAGGTGGTTATTAACATGATGCATGCTAATCCATAAAACAGTTTGCACCCCTTGCCTGCTCCATTTGCTTACCGCTAGTGACATCACTGATATCTGTGCTTAAGGTACTGAACCAGTCAGATGAGCTAGCCACATCTACCAAGCTGATGGCATCGACATGGAGCAATATGTGGGGAATATATCCCTCCTTTGTATTGGTGTATTTTCAATAACAGCATTGGTTACCTTAGAAGTAGAATGGAGCCTCAGCCTTGAGTGTTGGAGTACACTATATACCCTCTACTCTGGAATATTAATGCAACGATTATGTGGTGAAATGCTTAAGTTCCTGATTACCTGTCTAATAATTAAGTATGACCGACGCAGTCATTTTTACTTAAAGAGTGTGATGTGCAATGAGAACTCGCATCTTGGTCTCAAATCGTGGCCAGGGAATAAAGCATGGACTTTACTTTTATAAGTAAATTTATGAATTTCTTTTACTGCACACTTATTATTATTATTATTATTATTATTATTATTATTATTATTATTATTATTATTATTATTATTATTATTATTATTATTATTATTATTATTATTATTATTATTATTATTATTATTATTATTATTACTATTATTTTTACTATTACTACTATTACTATTATTATTATTATTATTATTATTATTATTATTATTATTATTATTATTATTATTATTATTATTATTATTATTATTATTATTATTATTATTATTACTACTACGATTACTACTACTATTATAGTTACTATTATTACTATTATTAGAGGTAGATTTGTTTATTTATCTTGTTAATGTTGTTACCAAGACAGGTGGTGTAGATGAAGATGTAAAGAGACGAATCCAACAGGCAAATGGAGCCTTTGTGCAACTCTATCCCATATGGAAAAATGCAAATATAACAAGGAAAACAAAACTACATCTCTTCAATCCAAATGTGAAATCAGTACTCTTGTGTGGCTCTGAAACATGGAAAGTAACAGAACAAATAAACAAGAAATTACTGACTTTTGTAAATAAGTGTTTGAGGAAAATTCTGGTGATATGTTGGCCGGATGTTAAGCAGACGAACTATGGGCATGAACAAATCAAGATGAAATAAAGGTGCAAATAAAGAGAAAATGGAACTGGATAGGCCGTACGCTCAGGAAAGCAGAAGGTGCTATTGAAAAGGATGTGATGGATTGGAATCCCCAAGGAGCAAGGAATAGAGTAGACCCAGAACGACGTGGAGAAGAACCATAGAGGAGTAGATTAAGAAGGGTGTAAAGAGCTGGAGAGAGATGAAGTGACTAGCTAGTCATAGGGGAAGATAGAAGATCTTTATTGATGCCCTATGTTCCACAAAGGAATAACAGGAACATCGGTCAGCTTTTGTTCCTCTTAATAACATATTTTATTTCACCAGAATTTTCATATGTCATACAATCATGACGTATATATGATTTGACGTCATTTTGTTCATGCCACAAATAAGATTAATTTACATTTCCACCTTCCCCGAATATAGCAGGATGCAAAACAATTATCAATTACATAAACATGATTGAAATAATGAAGCAAGGTTAACAATACTGATAATTTCCAAAAATTGACAACAGATCAAATAATAAAAAACATTCAATTAATAAAATCAAGCTGTTTTGAATGATTGTTTGGCTTAAAGATTCCTTCAAATACATAATATTTGAGAGGTAGGAACTTAAAAATTCAATGCCACAACTGGGATTTGAACCACAGACCTTCCGCTTACCAGGCGGCTGCTCTACCACTGAGCTATTGTGACAAACTGCCAGAATGGCATTAAATTCTCAAACCAGTTCGTATTTCTCCTGGTAAACCATAAAGGTAGTCTCACATCAGAGACAAATTTCCCCAATGGTGACTTACTATTGTAAGAATAATAAAAATGGAACTTAAAAATTCAATGCCACAAATGGGATTTGAACCACAGACATTGAATTTTGGCATTGAATTTTTAAGTTCCAGTTCTACCTCTCAAACTTTGCCCACACACAGCTTGTGTGTTTAAAAACACCAACAATAAGTTTGTTGGCATAAATAAATACATAATATTTGTCTAAAATAAGAACAAATTACAAACTAAAAGCTTCACTTATCATATTAATATTGCAAGATCTTCCACAACTAAGATAAGTGAAGCTTTTAGCTTCTAATTTGTTCTTATTAAATATTTGTAAAAGAATATACATAATCAAAAACAGTAATAACTAACTAACCAACCTCCAGCGCAACAGCTCTGACTGGCCAAGGTTCACTGCCCTGCTGCTGTGTTGCAAACCTCTGTGTCCCCCACCTCTGCCCACTACGGGCATTGTGAGGGGGGGTGCAATACTGGAGGGTGGGATGTGGTTAGCACCCTAGCCCTCCCGGCCGGTTATACGGTCTTCCCAACCTGGATCACTATTGTTTTATTCAAGTAGCTCCTCAATTGGCCCCTGTGGGACCTAACAAGACTGAGTGCACCCCATGCCAGACCTCCCAGCTAGGGGAAAATCCCCACAGAAACAGTAATACATTTTCTAAACCCCAGCATCGAACGAAGTGCTAAAACTTTGTACCCCTAACACTAGATGGCAACAGGACTGTGATAGCAGGGGGAAGGTAGCTTCAGTGACCTACTGGCTGAGGATGAGTTCGGAACATCTTGAAAATGTTTCAACCTTTTTAAGTGAAGTTGAGCATAAATAAGTGACTCAAAGAAATAGAACTCAAACATTATATTGGTTATGTTGGTATTATTTGGATGACCAAAGAACTAATGAACATGTTAAATAAGTGTTAACAAATGGAAAACTTAATGCCAAGATTTAAACCAAGGTACTGCGTCACTACTTTAACCGGAGATATAACTATGTGTCTGCATGACACAATTTTTCAATTCACTCACATTTTTCCAGTAAGACACAAGGCGTTTTTAAATGTATTTGAGTTAAAGTACCCCAATTACAACTTACAATCTTGTAAGTGGTATAAGTCCCGGGCTTCATAGTTAACTATTATAAGGGCAGTCAATGATCATTGTTGTTACACACATTCTGTGTGTAGTTAGAAAGGTAGAATTAGACTGAAAACTTCAGTGCTGTTGCTGGATGTTGTGCAGGTGTGTCAACATGGCAGCTCAGTTGATTAGAGCTGGGCACAGTGAGCGGAAGATCCATGTTTCAGATCCTGATTACAGCATTGAATTTTTCAGTCTGATTTTACCTTACCACTTTTAGCCTACAGTTGGCATATAGGAAAGAACAATTAACAATGGTAACAAATTCTAAGCAAACGTTCATGAATGTAATTTGTTTGAAACTGATAGAAGTTTAAGATTAGTTTATTATTTGCATAATGCAAGACAAGCTGTTATAAGAAGTGTTTGTATTTTGCAGGGGAACACGCTAGACACCCTGGCCAGGAAGTATCTCTGGGATGTAGGTCTAGACTACATGCATGGAACTGGCCACGGTATAGGCATGTTCCTGAATGTGCACGAAGGTCCCATGGGCATATCCTGGAGGACATTGCCTAACGACCCTGGCCTGCAGGAGGGCATGTTTCTCTCAAATGGTAACAACATGCTATTTTATTAATTTTAATAGACTTTACACACATGATCCACTGTCTCCTGAGTGAGTGTTCCTTTGTTATGAGCTCATGGAAAGAGAGCATATCATGGCTAATATGTATCAGAATATTTTTGCTTTCTCTACAATGTACTTAACCCAATTACATTATATTGAAATACCCTACTAGTTGCTGTGAGCCTGATAACCATATAATATTAAGTAGTAAAGATACCATGCATTCTCAGGCGACCAGACCGCCCTGCGGCAGCACCACACTGGATGAGGACCTGACAGCTCTCCCCCAAAGTTAGGCGTAAAGGACTATCAATTCACAGATACAGAAACCTAACTACTGTACTATAGGTATACACGCTAGAAAAGAACCTGCACAGAAACCATGTTTCTTTGCTGCGCATGGTGCTGCTGGTGGGGATCAGTTCTGTTTCGGTGCAGATCAGCTCCCTACAAGCATATGTTACACTTGCAGTTTTGTAGTGTGTTCCGTATAAAACTTTATAACAAGTTTTTGTATGTATTTTTGTGGCTAATAGCGAAAGTGCTTAACATGACTAGTAAAGCAAGCGTATCTGGTCGGCCGTTGAAAAGTGATGCTCACAATATTGTTTACAATGTTGCTAATTACTTGAAAGATAAAAAGAGTGAATTGAAATTGAGTTACAACTTTGCTGCATCGACAAGTGAAGCTACAGGAGTTTCCATTAGTTTAGTGAAATGCATCATAAAGGAAGGGACTACGTCTTTGTCTACCACTGGTCAGATCAAATTCTCAACGCCGAAAGGGAAGGCTAGAGAAAGGAAAAAGAAAGTGGAAGTCGATACACAAATATTATACAGTGAAGAAAGCAGTGCCAATGATACAGAAGCTCAAGCATGATTTGCAGAGTGATGGGAGTTTGGCATGCAGCAGGGAATACCAGAGGAAACTGGTTTTGCGATTAGGCTTTAAATGGAAAAAATGTGCTTCTAAACGGCAGCTCCTAATCGAAAAGTCTGAAATTGTGTCCTGGCGTGCTAATTACCTGCGAACTATTCGTAGGTACCGTGAACAGAAGAGGAATATTGTGTATTTAGACGAAACATATATAAATGCTTGTCATACCGTCAGTTCTTGTTGGCAGTCTCCAAATGAGTTAGGGGTTACAAAGCCTATGGGTAAAGGACCCAGACTGATAATTGCTCATGCGGGAGGAGAAAACGGGTTTGTGCACAATGCTTTGCTAATGTTCAAATCTAAACAAAAAAACGGGCGATTATCACGACGATATGAATGCTGTAAATTTTACAAAATGGTTAGAAACGCAAGTTATTCCTAATTTGCCCAGTAACTCTGTTGTCGTAATGGACAATGCTAGCTATCACAGTGTTCAGAAAAATAAAAGGCCAACAATGACAACACTGAAAAAGGATGTAATGCAGTGGTTAAGGGACAACAATGTGTCGTTCAGCAGCAATATGCATAAACCAGAGTTATTGCAGTTAGTGAAGTCAGTGCCCAAAGAAAAGACGTACGTAATCGATCAAATCCTCAATGCACGTGGCCACAAGGTATTGTGTCTTCCACCATATCATGTCGATCTAAATCCAATAGAGTTGGTATGGGGAGAAATAAAGGGAGAAGCTGCACAAGATTTGTCCAATGCAACTTTAAGTGCAAAGCAAACACTCTGTGAGGAGCTTTTCCATGAATATTCCAGAGATAAGTGGAGAAAGTGCTCTGATCATGTATGAAAAGTGGAAGCAACTAACTGGAAATCAGATGGATGATGTCATTGACAGTTTCATCATTAATGGCGGATATCACTCAGGCTCAGAAGAATCTGTTACCGACACAGCTTCTGAATTAGATTCAGAATCGGAAATGGAAGCGGACTAGTGTAACTTGGCCTAGCGGACTGCTGCTGCTTACCCCTCCCAGTTCAGTCACGTGAGTACCAACACCTTCCGAGGTTCTTTTCTAACTTGTAGATCTATAACTTGCATTAGTCTTACCTGAATCACAGCAGATGTTGAAATTGATGACCTTCAACATGAACACATTCCCTATATCTCCAAAAACAATTCTGATTTACTCACAAAAGTTCATATTGCCTGTATTTCTCTCATGTAATGTGTACAGGTTTGATGCTTACACTTTATTCTTTAATGTTCTCCAGAAATAAAAATCACTGAGATTAAGAGGTAGAACTGGAACTTAAAAATTCAATGCCACAGCTGGGATTTGAACCATAGACCTCCTCTTACCAGGCAGGTGCTCTAACCATTAAGCTACTGTGACAACCTGCCAGAATGACTTTGAATTTTCAAGTCCCATCATCTCATTGAAAGCTTGCTATGCTGGCAAACTTTTTCCTAACAATGTTGGAAGATAAATATGCTCATATCCTCCTTGTTTGCTTGAATAGTGGCATTCAGGGGTGGAAAAAGCATGACAATTTTTAATGAAAAGCTAGATGGGATTTGAACTACAGACCCTCCTCTTACCAGGCAGGTGCTCTAACCATTAAGCTACTGTGATAACCTGTCAGAGTGACATTGAATTCTCAAACCAGTTCGTATTTCTCCCTCTTAAACATTGCCCACACACAGCTTGTATGTTTAAAAACACCAACAGTAAGGTTGTTGGCATAAATTAATAATAATCATTGAAATGTTTAGCACAAGCGATAAACATTTCTAAGACATCAGCTTTCATGCCAGCGAAACTTGTGAAACTTCATGCTTTACAAGCACAAGATCCTGCAAGTAGGTCAAATTAAGGAAAATTGAAGCTATTAACAGTGAAGCAACAGAATCTAAAATATGAAGAAATTAGAAATTAAAAGCTTCACTTGTCTTAGCAATATTGCAAGTTCAATTGCTAACTAGTTTCAAGTTGCATCCAACTCATTTTCAAAGCTATCCCAAAGCTACTGCCAGAATGACCGTAGCTTAATGGTTAGAGCACCCGCCTAGTAAGCGGAGGGTGTGTGGTTCAAATCCCAGTTGTGGCATTGGATTTTTAAGTTCCAGTTCTACCTCTCAAATGAGTAATATTCGTTGTGTACCTATGCGATGAATGGCATCATTTCGCTATTTTATATTTCCAACGGACTAAATCTATAATCCCTTCAAATCTTGCAGAATTCTCCACATAACTATGCCGTTATTGACAAACACCTACAAAAATCAAAATATGGATACACAAGTTCAATTATTTTTCAGATAAATAAGTTAGTGACAAATTATTCCAAAATTGTAGATAATTCCAAACATGGTAATTGGAAATAATGAATAAACTAATATTTTATACATATTGATCCCATCTTTAAAGGGTGTAGTTGAAAATAACGTTACAGAGTAAATATAACAAATGTCAGCATGAATCATCCTATTGTTTCAAATTTTTCCTACACAATTTAAATGTCACAATTTCATGTGCGTGCAGCTCATATATGTGAATGGGTTAACTATAGTAGCATTGCATTCCACCCAAACATTCAGTACAAAGATATCATCAGAAATAAACATTTTGAGGTTCCCTGAATCCAAAATGAAAAATTCAATGCTATGCTCCCTCCATGAGCAGTGCCATCAGGATTGTGATTGTTATAAATATGTGACTGTTCCACATTGATACTTGGTATGTTTCAGAGCCAGGCTTCTATGAGGATGGCAAATTTGGTATTCGCCTGGAGAATATTGTTCAGATTGTACCAGCGAAGACTCCATATAACTTTCAAGGTCGAGGTTTTCTTACCTTTGAGACAATCACACTGGTTCCTATACAGACCAAGATGTTAGTGCCTGATATGCTTACAGAAAAAGAGGTGGGTGCAAATAAAGCAGTAAATAGGTCTATTGTTGTGCAATGAACGTCACAGATGATACGTACTATATTCTGTTGCAGATTGCGTATTTGAACGACTATCACAACAAATGCCGAGAATTAGTTGGACCAGTGCTAAAGAGTCAAGGTCAGACAGAAGCATTGGAGTGGCTTTGTCGAGAGACTCAACCAATTGGATAGGTAATTACTTAACCTTTTCTTATAACGTTACATTAGTGTTGCCAGATTGGCACTCTTATTATAGCCCTTTTGCTAGCAATGAGCCAAATTCTGAAAAATCAAATAATACTGCTTTATTTAATTGGTGAACAAGGTATACTGATCTTTTCACATCTTCATTTCATTCTCTCATCCCTGTTGTATTGATTGGATTAAAGCAAATAATTCACACTTCTTGGATATGGTAATTATAATTATTTAAAATAATTAATTTAATGAAATGTTGGAGTACAAGTTTTTATTGTTTTGAATTATTTGGTATGAACATTAAACTCATATTGTGTGTATTGTGAGATGTGTGGTTGAGTGCTAATATTTTAGAATCTCACAAATGTAATGTTTTTGACACGTAATTAGTTTAGCAGAGGATAGAATAAAAATATTTCTATCAACATTTGTAGTATTAAAAATAATTTATTTCAGTACATATCCCACTATTAACCATTTGTCTGCCACCTAGGCAGCCTGGGTTCGATCCCAGGGACCCGTATGTGGTATTTGGGGTGAGTTTTGCCTGGCATCACCTCTCCATTCATTGATTTCGTCTGCATTTCATATCAACCTCTTCCTCACTCTCATACCTGGTGCTGGGCTGACCATCTGCTGCCTGGTCCATAGGTTCCTGTGTTCACTGACCCTAGGTACAGAATTGTAAGTGCTATATAGGGGAGGGTTAATCAGGTAAAGAAGAAGATTAACATATTCCACTATTAACCTTTTCTATGCAAATCTTACTGTCTACCTGCATCTTCTGTTTCCCCTTACTTGCATCTAGCAGTCAATTGTGTTGTATTACTGTCTGTCCAGATTTCTGTTAGCTTGCTACGCTGTTAATATGTTATAATTCATAGTGTTTGGTCTAATTATTGTTTATGTCAACTGGCGTTTGTAGGTCCATTTCTTTCCCTGCCCTTGTGCTGTGTGCTCTTTTTCCGTGGGCAAGAGTATGATGTCATCATAAATTTCAAAATGTGTGACATAACTTGATTCTTTATTTTAGTTATCTTCCCTTGTTGGCTCCCAAGGTTTTATCCATTTTTAAAAGTTTGGCATCTTTATTAATAATGTGGCTACATGACCGAAAGTGATAGGTTATGTTGTGATGTTTTTTATGCTTTTTCAATCTGAAATGAAAATAACTTCATAGTTAAAAGTGCTTCTGTTTTTAATATTTTTCGTGTTTATACTTGTATGATTGCTATATAATGGTTTTAAGATTTGTGATTTTCCGACCCCGATGCTATTAGGGTTCCTGAGGGCTAGGGAGTCTTTATTTTTCCTACCTCTCCATTTCTCTAATTTCTCTATAAAATCTTAACCCCTAACATGCTGACCTGTCATGGCATGTAATACGTCCTCTGATTGGTAATCAGAGGATATGGTCGGTGAATTTATTTTGATAATTCTCCCGGTCAGGTCGGTGAGACCCGTAAACCAACGACAGGTGTGGTCCTCCAGACATTCTGGGGGTTGTGAGAGAGCGATGTGACCGCCAAAACATAAAAATATGGTGCTCTCTAAAAAGCGGTTACTATTTCTGCTATTGCTCTCTTCAATATCATCAGTGAAAAATATTGGAGAGCAAGAGGATTAATGACTTCATTGTCAGAAATCCAGCATTAGCTAACAACAGATTTATGATTTTGAGGTATTGTTATTCAAGTCAAATAAACTTATTTTAGAATATGAATTGCATCCAGAAAGTAAGTCCCGATCGCATCTAGAGATGGCGCCACCAGACGGATTGGAATACGCATATGCAGGAGAAGAGAGGAAGTATATGGTAACATTGCAGTAAAGTTTCAGTTTTGTGACTGCAGTAGTTACTGCTCTGTGCTAGGAGAAAATGACTTCTCAAATATTGTCTCCCGCCAAATGTGAGGTTCGTGCAGTCATCCGATTTTTGCATGCAATCTCCAGCAGAGATCCATCCATTGTGTCACGTGTATGGACAGGGCATTATGCGTGACAGTATGGTAAGACAATGGTGCAGGCAATTCACGGAAGGAAGAACCAAGATTCAGAACGAAGACCGTAATGGCTGAGTGTCCCTGGTGACGCCAGAGGCATTACGCTTGTGCATGGCAATGCAAGACCCCATACAGCCAACGCCACACGAAATATGTTGAATAAGTTTGGATGGGAGGTCTTCGAACATCCACCCTACAGACCCGATCTTGCTCCAAGTGACTTTCATCTCTTCTGTCTCATGAAGCGTTTTCTGGCAGGAAAACATTTTGAAAGTAACGCTGAGGTGCAGAATGAAGTGACTTCATGGCTGCGGACATTGGCGGCAGAATCCTATGAGTTGGGCATACAATTAATGGTGTACCGTTACAATAAATACATCAACAATGGTGGTGACTATGTTGAAATGTAGCCAGTGAATCTATGTAATTATTCCAATAAATATTTCTTACTTAGTGATGTTCTTGTTCTCTTTATCGGTCATCGGGACTTACCTTCTGGATGCACCTCGCATGTAAATGTTTTCCCAACAGTACATTTACATTTGAACATTATTAATGACCTTTTGGAAATGTGAGGCAGTAGAATCATTGAAGGTGAGAGGTAAATACATAAATTGGTTTACATCTTATTTCTCCTTGAATCTTTCTTCACACTAACCAGTCCATCCATTAAAGGTCATACATATCTGTCTAATAGCTCTTGCAGCACAAGACAGATTATCTGGAACAAGATCAAATCATTATGGTATTTACTAAGGCCATTTACCGAATAAAATGTTTAATAAATAGTATTAATAAAACTAAAATAACAGAGGCATTTTGTATAATAATATGTAATTGGAGCGTTGGCCTCCATGGGGGTTTTCTTTGTATCTTGAGCATAGAAATCGGAAACAATTCTAAGTCAGTTGCAACAATCTTATTTCAACAAGATTTGAGTGACAGTTGACTGTGATAAGTTCAAATTGATGTGGGTAGTGAATTGGATTGCTGGCAGATGAAGTAAATCGTTAAATTATGAAAATCAAGCTGTAGGAAATAAATTGTGATGTTTCAGAAGTTGTATTTGTATGGCGTGTCTGATATAAAATCAATAGCTATAATTTTTTTATTATTAAAAAGATAACTTGATCACTGCATATTACCTTATTGGAGTTGTAATATGTTGTTGTTAGCTAATGCTGGATTTCTGACAATGAAGTCATTAATCCTCTTGCTCTCCTATATTTTCACTGATGGATGGGGCGCTAGAAGTGGCCGAGCATATTTGAAGGTGGTCTCGATCCATTTCCTCTTGCAGATCACATTGAGGACAGAGTGGTGAAGAATATATCCCAATTCTGTTTAAATGTTTTGCCAGACAATCATGTCCTGTAATCAACCTGAAGTTTGCAACTGCTGTTTTTCGAGGATACTCAGGAATTACTGTTTGAATGTTTGGTAGTTCCCATCTTTTATTCTTTGATTTTTCATAGTAATATTTTGCAATAATTTTTTTGAATTCAGAGTTGACTAATCTTTTAGCTGCATAAAAGGGTAGATTAACTATACATTTTTGTACACTGCTGGTACCCTTTCTTGCAAGAAAATCAGCTTTCTCATTACCACTCAGTCCACAGTGAGCTGGTATCCATTGGAAGACTAGGTGTTTTTGAAGTGCTGTTAGATGGGTAAGGATTTTCCAACATTCTATAATTGTTTGGATTTTTGGTGACAACTTGGAAGTAATTGCTATAATTGCTACCCTGGAATCTGAGAGAATAACTGCTTGCTGAAAATGTGAAATTCTATACAAAAGATTTTGTAGGGCCATTCGAATTGCTTCAATTTCTCCATCAAAGTTTGTAGTTCCATAACTTAAAGATTTGTAATAGGAAAAGAGGTGACATGTGACTCCAGCACCTGCTTCATCTTGGTTTGATATTAATGATCCATCAGTATAAATATGGAGCCATTCGTGTTCTGGAAATCTAGTATGGATTGTCTCTAATGCCAATAATTTTAGAACACTAGTTGGAGTATCACTTTTCTTAACTTCTTCTGTCAGGTGTAAATAATATGTGATGTCTAATTGTGTGTGTCGGATTGACTTTAGATATGAAGTTTTCCTTTAAATTAGGAAGGTGTACATTTTTCTTGATGTCTTGAATTTTGGAAAGAAAGCTCTCCTGAGTCTTTAGTGTATGTGTAAAATTTCTCTTGTGCCATGTATTGAATGGGAGTCTGATCAACTTTTTGTGTTGAATAAGAGCCGCTTTTTCTATTTCATATTCAATGGGGTATTGGTTGGTTAGTATTTCCATAGCTGCTATTGGTGTGGTTTTGATAGCACCTGTAATTAATCTCAGACTTTGGTTTTGAAATATTTGAATTTTTTTTGCATTTGCTATTACAAGAACTTCGCTGCAGTAAGTAAATAATGGTTTGATATATACATTGTATGTTGTGTTAAGCGTTGCTCTGGAACATCCCCACTTCATTCCTGTTAGACGTTATTAACAGTGAAAGGCGCCTCTCTGCTCTTTGTATTACATTTTCTATTTGTTTGGTCCATGTAAGTTTGGTATCAAATGTAACTCCTAAATACTTTGCTTCCTTTGTTTCTGGTAATTGTTGACCCTCAAAATTTAGTTTTATTTTTAGTGGTTTTTTTCTTAGTGAAAAGATTTGGTAGTTTGATTTTGTTGTATTAACAGTCATTAAGTTTTCTTTGGTCCACCTTTGTAAGTTGGTTAAGGATTGTTGCACGGTTTTTTCTAGTTCCGAACTTTTACTTTTTGGTTTTGAAGTCCACATTCCTAAGTCATCAGCAAATAGTGCACACTTCACACCTGATTCTTGTATTTGTTGTGGCAGATCGTTAATAAATATGTCGTGCTGAGCACTGCGCCTTGTGGTAAGCCATGGTGTACTTGTTTGTATTTAGATTTATTTCTTCCATATCTGGTTGCAATAAAGCATTGTGTTAGTAAATTACATAGCCATGAAAATATTGGACCTTGTATCCCTATATTTTTTTTTACTTTCTTTAGTAGTTTTGTTCTGCATATAGAATCATATGCACTTTGGAAATCAATAAAAACTGATAAATTATCTTCTTTTCTATTGAAGGAGTCTTTGATTTCTTGACTGAGAAGTAAGACCTGTTCATTTGTAGAGTGGAACTCTCTAAATCCAGCTTGACATGGGGAAATTAAATTTTTTGATTCTAGAAACCAATTTAACCTGTTTGACACCATTCTTTCCATCTCTTGCTATTATGCTAGTAAGCGCTATTGGTCTATAATTTTTTATTTCTGACGCTGTTTTGTCTTTCTACAAGAGTGGGACAATTATTGCTTTTTGCCATTCAGCACGTACAGTGGTTTTCCAGGATAGATTGTAGAGTTTTAGTAGTTACTGTTTTGCTGTTTTTCCAAGGTTTTTTATGAACTCTGGATGTATGTGATCTGGTCCAGGAGACTTTTGTTTTTTAGATTATTTATTGCAATGTTCAGTTCTTGCATATTAAAATTTTGAAAAAAGATATTGCACTGAGTATTAGGATCACATTCTCTTTCTTGTTTCAAATCTTTCTTAAATTCTTTACTCCATAAATATTGAAGAGACTTAGCAGTAAATGTAACCGCTTTTTAGAGAGCACCGTATTTTTATGTTTTAGCGGTTACATCGCTATCTCACAACCCCCAGAATGTCTGGAGGACCTCACCTGTTGTTGGTTTATGGGTCTCACCGACCTGACCGGGAGACTTATCAAAATAAATTCACCGACCATATCCTCTGATTACCAATCGGAGGATTATTACATGCCATTACAGGTCAACATGTTAGGGGTTAAGGTATTATAGAGAAATTAGAGAAATGGGAGAGGTTGGAAAAATTAAGACTCCCTAGCCCTCGGGAACCCTAATAGCATTGGGGTTGGAAGAGAACAAGGGATGACCAAGGTAAGGTCAGATAGAAAAGTTACAGTGAGGAGCAAAACACCAGTAAGTGGAAGTAATGTTCTGCTCAGCTTGGGTACTTTGTGGTCGCCATTCACGTATCCCCTACACGGAGACCCCTAAGTAAATATTTACAGATCTGGTGTAGTCTACGTGAGCATCTCCTCAGTCTGTACTGATATACCAATCTGATGTAGCCTATGTGAGCCTATACTAGCCTACCTCCTCAGTCTATACTTATATACCAATCTGGAGTAGCCTATGTGAGCCTATACTAGCCTACCTCCTCAGTCTATACTTATATACCAATCTGGAGTAGCCTATGTGAGCCTATACTAGCCTACCTCCTCAGTCTATACTTATATACCAATCTGGAGTAGCCTATGTGAGCCTATACTAGCCTACCTCCTCAGTCTATACTTATATACCAATCTGGAGTAGCCTATGTGAGCCTATACTAGCCTACCTCCTCAGTCTATACTTATATACCAATCTGGAGTAGCCTGTGTGTAGCCTATACTAGCCTACCTCCTCAGTCTATACTTATACCAATCTGGAGTAGCCTATGTGAGCCTATACTAGCCTATCTCCTCAGTCTATACTTATATACCAATCTGGAGTAGCCTATGTGAGCCTATACTAGCCTATCTCCTCAGTCTATACTTATATACCAATCTGGAGTAGCCTATGTGAGCCTATACTAGCCTATCTCCTCAGTCTATACTTATACCAATCTGGAGTAGCCTATGTGAGCCTATACTAGCCTATCTCCTCAGTCTATACTTATACCAATCTGGAGTAGCCTATGTGAGCCTATACTAGCCTATCTCCTCAGTCTATACTTATACCAATCTGGAGTAGCCTATGTGAGCCTATACTAGCCTATCTCCTCAGTCTATACTTATACCAATCTGGAGTAGCCTATGTGAGCCTATACTAGCCTATCTCCTCAGTCTATACTTATAGCAATCTGGAGTAGCCTATGTGAGCCTATACTAGCCTATCTCCTCAGTCTATACTTATACCAATCTGGAGTAGCCTATGTGAGCCTATACTAGCCTATCTCCTCAGTCTATACTTATACCAATCTGGAGTAGCCTATGTGAGCCTATACTAGCCTATCTCCTCAGTCTATACTTATACCAATCTGGAGTAGCCTATGTGAGCCTATACTAGCCTATCTCCTCAGTCTATACTTATACCAATCTGGAGTAGCCTATGTGAGCCTATACTAGCCTATCTCCTCAGTCTATACTTATATACCAATCTGGAGTAGCCTATGTGAGCCTATACTAGCCTATCTCCTCAGTCTATACTTATACCAATCTGGAGTAGCCTATGTGAGCCTATACTAGCCTATCTCCTCAGTCTATACTTATACCAATCTGGAGTAGCCTATGTGAGCCTATACTAGCCTATCTCCTCAGTCTATACTTATATACCAATCTGGAGTAGCCTATGTGAGCCTATACTAGCCTATCTCCTCAGTCTATACTTATACCAATCTGGAGTAGCCTATGTGAGCCTATACTAGCCTATCTCCTCAGTCTATACTTATACCAATCTGGAGTAGCCTATGTGAGCCTATACTAGCCTATCTCCTCAGTCTATACTTATACCAATCTGGAGTAGCCTATGTGAGCCTATACTAGCCTATCTCCTCAGTCTATACTTATACCAATCTGGAGTAGCCTATGTGAGCCTATACTAGCCTACCTCCTCAGTCTATACTTATATACCAATCTGGAGTAGCCTATGTGAGCCTATACTAGCCTACCTCCTCAGTCTATACTTCTATACCAATCTGGAGTAGCCTGTGTGTAGCCTATACTAGCCTACCTCCTCAGTCTATACTTATACCAATCTGGAGTAGCCTATGTGAGCCTATACTAGCCTATCTCCTCAGTCTATACTTATACCAATCTGGAGTAGCCTATGTGAGCCTATACTAGCCTATCTCCTCAGTCTATACTTATATACCAATCTGGAGTAGCCTATGTGAGCCTATACTAGCCTATCTCCTCAGTCTATACTTATATACCAATCTGGAGTAGCCTATGTGAGCCTATACTAGCCTACCTCCTCAGTCTATACTTATATACCAATCTGGAGTAGCCTATGTGAGCCTATACTAGCCTACCTCCTCAGTCTATACTTATATACCAATCTGGAGTAGCCTATGTGAGCCTATACTAGCCTATCTCCTCAGTCTATACTTATACCAATCTGGAGTAGCCTATGTGAGCCTATACTAGCCTATCTCCTCAGTCTATACTTATACCAATCTGGAGTAGCCTATGTGAGCCTATACTAGCCTATCTCCTCAGTCTATACTTATACCAATCTGGAGTAGCCTATGTGAGCCTATACTAGCCTATCTCCTCAGTCTATACTTATACCAATCTGGAGTAGCCTATGTGAGCCTATACTAGCCTATCTCCTCAGTCTATACTTATACCAATCTGATGTAGCCTATGTGAGCCTATACTAGCCTACCTCCTCAGTCTATACTTATATACCAATCTGGAGTAGCCTATGTGAGCCTATACTAGCCTACCTCCTCAGTCTATACTTATATACCAATCTGGAGTAGCCTATGTGAGCCTATACTAGCCTACCTCCTCAGTCTATACTTATATACCAATCTGGAGTAGCCTATGTGAGCCTATACTAGCCTACCTCCTCAGTCTATACTTATATACCAATCTGGAGTAGCCTGTGTGTAGCCTATACTAGCCTACCTCCTCAGTCTATACTTATACCAATCTGGAGTAGCCTATGTGAGCCTATACTAGCCTATCTCCTCAGTCTATACTTATATACCAATCTGGAGTAGCCTATGTGAGCCTATACTAGCCTATCTCCTCAGTCTATACTTATATACCAATCTGGAGTAGCCTATGTGAGCCTATACTAGCCTATCTCCTCAGTCTATACTTATACCAATCTGGAGTAGCCTATGTGAGCCTATACTAGCCTATCTCCTCAGTCTATACTTATATACCAATCTGGAGTAGCCTATGTGAGCCTATACTAGCCTATCTCCTCAGTCTATACTTATACCAATCTGGAGTAGCCTATGTGAGCCTATACTAGCCTATCTCCTCAGTCTATACTTATACCAATCTGGAGTAGCCTATGTGAGCCTATACTAGCCTATCTCCTCAGTCTATACTTATACCAATCTGGAGTAGCCTATGTGAGCCTATACTAGCCTACCTCCTCAGTCTATACTTATATACCAATCTGGAGTAGCCTATGTGAGCCTATACTAGCCTACCTCCTCAGTCTATACTTCTATACCAATCTGGAGTAGCCTGTGTGTAGCCTATACTAGCCTACCTCCTCAGTCTATACTTATACCAATCTGGAGTAGCCTATGTGAGCCTATACTAGCCTATCTCCTCAGTCTATACTTATACCAATCTGGAGTAGCCTATGTGAGCCTATACTAGCCTATCTCCTCAGTCTATACTTATACCAATCTGGAGTAGCCTATGTGAGCCTATACTAGCCTACCTCCTCAGTCTATACTTCTATACCAATCTGGAGTAGCCTGTGTGTAGCCTATACTAGCCTACCTCCTCAGTCTATACTTATACCAATCTGGAGTAGCCTATGTGAGCCTATACTAGCCTATCTCCTCAGTCTATACTTATATACCGATCTGGTGTAGGCTATGTGAGCCTATACTAGCCTATCTCCTCAGTCTATACTTATATACCAATCTGGAGTAGCCTATGTGAGCCTATACTAGCCTACCTCCTCAGTCTATACTTATACCAATCTGGAGTAGCCTATGTGAGCCTATACTAGCCTATCTCCTCAGTCTATACTTATATACCGATCTGGTGTAGGCTATGTGAGCCTATACTAGCCTATCTCCTCAGTCTATACTTATATACCGATCTGGAGTAGCCTATGTGAGCCTATACTAGCCTACCTCCTCAGTCTATACTTATATACCAATCTGGAGTAGCCTATGTGAGCCTATACTAGCCTATCTCCTCAGTCTATACTTATACCAATCTGGAGTAGCCTATGTGAGCCTATACTAGCCTACCTCCTCAGTCTATACTTATATACCAATCTGGAGTAGCCTATGTGAGCCTATACTAGCCTACCTCCTCAGTCTATACTTATATACCAATCTGGAGTAGCCTATGTGAGCCTATACTAGCCTACCTCCTCAGTCTATACTTATATACCAATCTGGAGTAGCCTATGTGAGCCTATACTAGCCTACCTCCTCAGTCTATACTTATATACCAATCTGGAGTAGCCTATGTGAGCCTATACTAGCCTACCTCCTCAGTCTATACTTATATACCAATCTGGAGTAGCCTATGTGAGCCTATACTAGCCTACCTCCTCAGTCTATACTTATATACCAATCTGGAGTAGCCTGTGTGTAGCCTATACTAGCCTACCTCCTCAGTCTATACTTATATACCAATCTGGAGTAGCCTATGTGAGCCTATACTAGCCTACCTCCTCAGTCTATACTTATATACCAATCTGGAGTAGCCTATGTGAGCCTATACTAGCCTACCTCCTCAGTCTATACTTCTATACCAATCTGGAGTAGCCTGTGTGTAGCCTATACTAGCCTACCTCCTCAGTCTATACTTATATACCAATCTGGAGTAGCCTATGTGAGCCTATACTAGCCTACCTCCTCAGTCTATACTTATATACCAATCTGGAGTAGCCTATGTGAGCCTATACTAGCCTATCTCCTCAGTCTATACTTATATACCAATCTGGAGTAGCCTATGTGAGCCTATACTAGCCTACCTCCTCAGTCTATACTTATATACCAATCTGGAGTAGCCTATGTGAGCCTATACTAGCCTACCTCCTCAGTCTATACTTATATACCAATCTGGAGTAGCCTATGTGAGCCTATACTAGCCTACCTCCTCAGTCTATACTTATATACCAATCTGGAGTAGCCTATGTGAGCCTATACTAGCCTACCTCCTCAGTCTATACTTATATACCAATCTGGAGTAGCCTATGTGAGCCTATACTAGCCTACCTCCTCAGTCTATACTTATATACCAATCTGGAGTAGCCTATGTGAGCCTATACTAGCCTACCTCCTCAGTCTATACTTATATACCAATCTGGAGTAGCCTATGTGAGCCTATACTAGCCTACCTCCTCAGTCTATACTTATATACCAATCTGGAGTAGCCTGTGTGTAGCCTATACTAGCCTACCTCCTCAGTCTATACTTATATACCAATCTGGAGTAGCCTATGTGAGCCTATACTAGCCTACCTCCTCAGTCTATACTTATATACCAATCTGGAGTAGCCTATGTGAGCCTATACTAGCCTACCTCCTCAGTCTATACTTATATACCAATCTGGAGTAGCCTGTGTGTAGCCTATACTAGCCTACCTCCTCAGTCTATACTTATATACCAATCTGGAGTAGCCTATGTGAGCCTATACTAGCCTACCTCCTCGGTCTATACTTATATACCAATCTGGAGTAGCCTATGTGAGCCTATACTAGCCTACCTCCTCAGTCTATACTTATATACCAATCTGGAGTAGCCTGTGTGTAGCCTATACTAGCCTATCTCCTCAGTCTATACTTATATACCAATCTGGAGTAGCCTATGTGAGCCTATACTAGCCTACCTCCTCAGTCTATACTTATATACCAATCTGGAGTAGCCTATGTGAGCCTATACTAGCCTACCTCCTCAGTCTATACTTATATACCAATCTGGAGTAGCCTATGTGAGCCTATACTAGCCTACCTCCTCAGTCTATACTTATATACAGATCTGGTGTAGGCTATGTGAACCTATACTAGCCTACCTCCTCAGTCTATACTTATATACAGATCTGGTGTAGGCTATGTGAGCCTATACTAGCCTATCTCCTCAGTCTATACTTATATACAGATCTGGTGTAGGCTATGTGAGCCTATACTAGCCTATCTCCTCAGTCTATACTTATATACAGATCTGGTGTAGGCTATGTGAGCCTATACTAGCCTACCTCCTCTATGTGAGCCTATACTAGCCTATCTCCTCAGTCTATACTTATATACAGATCTGGTGTAGGCTATGTGAGCCTATACTAGCCTATCTCCTCAGTCTATACTTATATACCAATCTGGTGTAGGCTATGTGAACCTATACTAGCCTATCTCCTCAGTCTATACTTATATACAGATCTGGTGTAGGCTATGTGAGACTACACTAGCCTATCTCCTCAGTCTATACTTATATACAGATCTGGTGTAGGCTATGTGAACCTATACTAGCCTATCTCCTCAGTCTATACTTATATACCAATCTGGTGTAGGCTATGTGAACCTATACTAGCCTATCTCCTCAGTCTATACTTATATACAGATCTGGTGTAGCCTATGTGAACCTATACTAGCCTATCTCCTCAGTCTATACTTATATACAGATCTGGTGTAGCCTATGTGAGCCTATACTAGCCTATCTCCTCAGTCTATACTTATATACAGATCTGGTGTAGGCTATGTGAACCTATACTAGCCTATCTCCTCAGTCTATACTTATATACAGATCTGGTGTAGCCTATGTGAACCTTTACTAGCCTATCTCCTCAGTCTATACTTATATACAGATCTGGTGTAGGCTATGTGAGCCTATACTAGCCTATCTCCTCAGTCTATACTTATATACAGATCTGGTGTAGCCTATGTGAGCCTATATTAGCCTATGTGACTAGCCTATACTTATGTACACATCTGGTGTAGGCTATGTGAGCCTATACTAGCCTACCTGACTAGCCTATACTTATGTACAGATCTGGTGTAGGCTATGTGAGCCTATACTAGCATATACTTATGTACAGATCTGGTGTAGGCTATGTGAGCCTATACTAGCCTATACTTATGTACAGATCTGGTGTAGGCTATGTGAGCCTATACTTATGTACAGATCTGGTGTAGGCTATGTGAGCCTATACTAGCCTATACTTATGTACAGATCTGGTGTAGGCTATGTGAGCCTATACTAGCCTATACTTATGTACAGATCTGATGTAGGCTATGTGAGCCTATACTAGCCTATACTTATGTACAGATCTGGTGTAGGCTATGTGAGCCTATACTAGCCTATACTTATGTACAGATCTGGTGTAGGCTATGTGAGCCTATACTAGCCTATACTTATGTACAGATCTGGTGTAGGCTATGTGAGCCTATACTAGCCTATACTTATGTACAGATCTGATGTAGGCTATGTGAGCCTATACTTATGTACAGATCTGGTGTAGGCTATGTGAGCCTATACTTATGTATAGATCTGGTGTAGGCTATGTGAGCCTATACTTATGTACAGATCTGGTGTAGGCTATGTGAGCCTATACTTATGTACAGATCTGGTGTAGGCTATGTGAGCCTATACTTATGTACAGATCTGGTGTAGGCTATGTGAGCCTATACTTATGTACAGATCTGGTGTAGGCTATGTGAGCCTATACTAGCCTATACTTATGTACAGATCTGGTGTAGGCTATGTGAGCCTATACTTATGTACAGAGCTGGTGTAGGCTATGTGAGCCTATACTTATGTACAGATCTGGTGTAGGCTATGTGAGCCTATACTTATGTACAGATCTGGTGTAGGCTATGTGAGCCTGTACTAGCCTATACTTATGTACAGATCTGATGTAGGCTATGTGAGCCTATACTTATGTACAGATCTGGTGTAGGCTATGTGAGCCTATACTTATGTACAGATCTGGTGTAGGCTATGTGAGCCTATACTTATGTACAGATCTGGTGTAGGCTATGTGAGCCTATACTTATGTACAGATCTGGTGTAGGCTATGTGAGCCTATACTTATGTACAGATGTGGTGTAGGCTATGTGAGCCTATACTAGCCTATACTTATGTACAGATCTGGTGTAGGCTATGTGAGCCTATACTAGCCTATACTTATGTACAGATCTGGTGTAGGCTATGTGAGCCTATACTAGCCTATACTTATGTACAGATCTGGTGTAGGCTATGTGAGCCTATACTAGCCTATACTTATGTACAGATCTGGTGTAGGCTATGTGAGCCTATACTAGCCTATACTTATGTACAGATCTGGTGTAGGCTATGTGAGCCTATACTAGCCTATACTTATGTACAGATCTGATGTAGGCTATGTGAGCCTATACTAGCCTATACTTATGTACAGATCTGGTGTAGGCTATGTGACCCTATACTTATGTACAGATCTGGTGTAGGCTATGTGAGCCTATACTTATGTACAGATCTGGTGTAGGCTATGTGAGCCTATACTAGCCTATACTTATGTACAGAGCTGATGTAGGCTATGTGAGCCTATACTTATGTACAGATCTGGTGTAGGCTATGTGAGCCTATACTTATGTACAGATCTGGTGTAGGCTATGTGAGCCTATACTTATGTACAGATCTGGTGTAGGCTATGTGAGCCTATACTAGCCTATACTTATGTACAGATCTGGTGTAGGCTATGTGAGCCTATACTAGCCTATACTTATGTGCAGATCTGGTGTAGGCTATGTGAGCCTATACTTATGTACACATCTGGTGTAGGCTATGTGAGCCTATACTTATGTACAGATCTGGTGTAGGCTATGTGAGCCTATACTTATGTACAGATCTGGTGTAGGCTATGTGAGCCTATAGTTTTTTTTTTTTTTTTTTTAAAGATTCTTTATTGTTCTACATGTTCCATTACAATATGTAATACTACATGTTGGGTTTGCTTACAAAGTAAACTGATAAATACATCTTAATTTAACATTAATAATTACATAGATTTATATAGTTCAATTATTTTTGTCAGATCAATTGCATTTGCATACTGAATATATTCTTTAAAATAACTTTTAGCAATTTCGACTTTAGTTGGTGGCCATTTTCCTCTTCTTTGAATTATTTTCCTTCTGAATGCTCTTCTTTTTTCTTCGAGATTTTTGCAGTCATAAATTATATGGTCTGTTATTTGCTCTCCTCCATTACAGGAACAACTTGGGTCATCTGTGATGTGGAACCTATAGTAGTATGCTTTAAGTCTTCCGTGTCATGTGAGTAGTGTTGTAAGGTTTGCCGTTAGATTTATCCTTAACTTCAGTCTGTCTGCTACAGTAGGAAAGTATTGCTTTGTTTCCTGACCTTTAGTTGTTTCTTGCCATTGACTTTCCCAATGTTTTAGACTTTCTTGTCTTAGCGTTCTTCTAACAAAACTCTTTGGAAGTCTATTATAGCTGCATTCCTCTTCGTTTGTAATTGCTCTCTTTGCTAGTCGGTCTGCAATTTCATTGCCTTGTATCCCTATGTGTGCTTTGACCCACCCAATTTCTACATTCCAGTTTTGTTTTTCTAAAATTTTTAACATTGTTCTAATTGCTTCTGTTAGGTAACTGTGAATTTTGTAGTTATGCAATGATTGTAATGTGACTCTACTGTCCGTGTATATCGCTGCAGTTTTGTTATCTTCTTCAGTTAAATAAATATTTTCAACAGTTTCTAATGCTTTCAACACTGCAAATTGTTCAGCTTGGTTATTGGAGCACTGTTTATCTAACTTATATTGTAGCTGATATTTCAGTTTGTTCTGATGATAAATTGCTACTCCAGAACCAACTCCTTCTTCTGTTTTACTGCCATCTGTATAAATTTCCAGTGCATACGTTTTATTCTGATTTATTCCTTTTATTATTGGTATGTCGGCTGGATGACACCATTTCCTATATTCTACAGGTTTGTTTAATTTGTTCTCGGAGTTTTGTTTCAATATTGTATATTCATTGGCGATTTCCTGAAGTTTAATTGTAATAGGTGTAAGTCCCGTTATAATGGATAGTGCTTCAGTAGATGTGGTCCTGAATGCTTTAGCAATTTTGATATTTATTTGTCTTTGCACTCTTGTAAACTTATTTGCATTATATTTTCTGTCAATGGCTTCTATCCATACTGGAGCTGCATAAGATAGTAATGGTAGAATTGCACCGTTGTACATAGTCTTTAAAGCCTGGTGTTTCAGTCCCCAATCTAGTTTTGCTGATTTAGATAAAATGTGTATCAATTTATTGGCTTTCTCTGTTACATACTGAATGTGATCATTAAAGGTGAAATTTTTATCAATGATTATTCCCAAATATTTGACGTTTTCTACTTGTTTTATTTGTCTGTTATTGATAAAGATGCTTATATCCCTTTCCACTCTACGTTTGCATGTTATTAGCATTGTTTTCGACTTTTGCTCATTAAAAATAATTTTATTATTCTTAGCCCACGTTTCAATCTTTTTCAGGTCTACATTATTGTAATTTTAGCTTCCAAGTTGGTTTTACCTCTAGTTATTATTAATAAATCATCCGCAAATGCCACTACCTTTGTATGGCTCGAGTATTCAATATTCAAGAGCGAATTGTATTGTAAATTCCAAAAGCCTGGTCCGCAGCAAGATCCTTGTGGACATCCCTTGCTTACATTTTTTTCAAGTTTTACATTATTAACTGTCAATACTGCACTTCTATGACTGAAATAACTTTCAGCAAGGTAGTATAAGTTACTCGGGCAGTTAAATTCCCTCAATGTATACAATATACTCGGCCACCAGGCTGCGTCAAAAGCTCCCTGAACATCCAGGCTGGTTAAAATTACCATCTGACCATCTTCCAGGGTTTTCTTTATGTATTTTTTAACTGTCATTGCAGCATCTACTGTGGTTGTTTGTGGAGTGAAACCAAATTGGTTGTTATTCATTAAGTTTTGTTAATGTGCATGGTACATTATTCTGTCGATTAAAAGTTTTTCTAGTAGTTTCCCTCCTACATTCAGTAAACTGATTGGTCGGAATTTTGTTACTTCTGAACTCTTTTCCTTTCCTGGTTTAACAATAGGTATTAATTTGGCTTTCTTCCATTCCTTAGGAAAGTTTCCTTTTGTTAGACAATTGTTGTAGATGGCTGTCATATATTTTGGAAACACATTAAAGACCTTAAGTAATATACTTATGTACAGATCTGGTGTAGGCTATGTGAGCCTATACTAGCCTATACTTATATACAGATCTGGTGTAGCCTATGTGAGCCTATACTAGCCTATCTGACTAGCCTATACTTATGTACAGATCTGGTGTAGGCTATGTGAGCCTATACTTATGTACAGATCTCGTGTAGGCTATGTGAGCCTATACTGATGTACAAATCTGGTGTAGGCTATGTGAGCCTATACTGATGTACAGATCTGGTGTAGGCTATGTGAGCCTATACTAGCCTATACTTATGTACAGATCTGGTGTAGGCTATGTGAGCCTATACTTATGTACAGATCTGGTGTAGGCTATGTGAGCTTATACTTATGTACACATCTGGTGTAGGCTATGTGAGCCTATACTAGCCTATACTTATGTACAGATCTGGTGTAGGCCATGTGAGCCTATACTAGCCTATACTTATATACAGATCTGGTGTAGCCTATGTGAGCCTATACTAGCCTATCTGACTAGCCTATACTTATGTACAGATCTGGTGTAGCCTATGTGAGCAGATACTAGCCTATACTGATGTACAGATCTGGTGTAGGCTATGTGAGCAGATACTAGCCTATACTTATGTACAGATCTGGTGTAGGCTATGTGAGCCTATACTAGCCTATACTTATGTACAGATCTGGTGTAGGCTATGTGAGCCTATACTAGCCTATACTTATGTACAGTTCTGGTGTAGCCTATGTGAGCCTATACTAGCCTATCTGACTAGCCTATACTTATGTACAGATCTGGTGTAGGCTATGTGAGCCTATACTAGCCTATACTGATCTACAGATCTGGTGTAGGCTATGTGAGCCTATACTAGCCTATACTTATGTACAGATCTGGTGTAGGCTATGTGAGCCTATACTTATGTACAGATCTGGTGTAGGCTATGTGAGCCTATACTACCCTATACTTATGTACAGATCTGGTGTAGGCTATGTGAGCCTATACTTATGTACAGATCTGGTGTAGGCTATGTGAGCCTATACTTATGTACAGATCTGGTGTAGGCTATGTGAGCCTATACTTATGTACAGATCTGGTGTAGGCTATGTGAGCCTATACTAGCCTATACTTATGTACAGATCTGGTGTAGGCTATGTGAGCCTATACTTACGTACAGATCTGGTGTAGGCTATGTGAGCCTATACTTATGTACAGATCTGGTGTAGGCTATGTGAGCCTATACTAGCCTATACTTATGTACAGATCTGGTGTAGGCCATGTGAGCCTATACTAGCCTATACTTATATACAGATCTGGTGTAGCCTATGTGAGCCTATACTAGCCTATCAGACTAGCCTATACTTATGTACAGATCTGGTGTAGCCTATGTGAGCAGATACTAGCCTATACTGATGTACAGATCTGGTGTAGGCTATGTAAGCAGATACTAGCCTATACTTATGTACAGATCTGGTGTAGGCTATGTGAGCCTATACTAGCCTATACTTATGTACAGATCTGGTGTAGGCTATGTGAGCCTATACTAGCCTATACTTATGTACAGCTCTGGTGTAGCCTATGTGAGCCTATACTAGCCTATCTGACTAGCCTATACTTATGTACAGATCTGGTGTAGGCTATGTGAGCCTATACTAGCCTATACTGATGTACAGATCTGGTGTAGGCTATGTGAGCCTATACTAGCCTATACTTATGTACAGATCTGGTGTAGGCTATGTGAGCCTATACTTATGTACAGATCTGGTGTAGGCTATGTGAGCCTATACTACCCTATACTTATGTACAGATCTGGTGTAGGCTATGTGAGCCTATACTTATGTACAGATCTGGTGTAGGCTATGTGAGCCTATACTTATGTACAGATCTGGTGTAGGCTATGTGAGCCTATACTTATGTACAGATCTGGTGTAGGCTATGTGAGCCTATACTAGCCTATACTTATGTACAGATCTGGTGTAGGCTATGTGAGCCTATACTAGCCTACCTGACTAGCCTATACTTATGTACAGATCTGGTGTAGGCTATGTGAGCCTATACTAGCCTATACTTATGTACAGATCTGGTGTAGGCTATGTGAGCCTATACTTATGTACAGATCTGGTGTAGGCTATGTGAGCCTATACTTATGTACAGATCTGGTGTAGGCTATGTGAGCCTATACTAGCCTATACTTATGTACAGATCTGGTGTAGGCTATGTGAGCCTATACTTATGTACAGATCTGGTGTAGGCTATGTGAGCCTATACTTATGTACAGATCTTGTGTAGGCTATGTGAGCCTATACTTATGTACAGATCTGGTGTAGGCTATGTGAGCCTATACTAGCCTATACTTATGTACAGATCTGGTGATGGCTATGTGAGCCTATACTTATGTACAGATCTGGTGTAGGCTATGTGAGCCTATACTTATGTACAGATCTGGTGTAGGCTATGTGAGCCTATACTTATGTACAGATCTGGTGTAGGCTATGTGAGCCTATACTAGCCTATACTTATGTACAGATCTGGTGTAGGCTATGTGAGCCTATACTTATGTACAGATCTGGTGTAGGCTATGTGAGCCTATACTAGCCTATACTGATGTACAGATCTGGTGTAGGCTATGCGAGCCTATACTAGCCTATACTTATGTACAGATCTGGTGTAGGCTATGTGAGCCTATACTAGCCTACCTGACTAGCCTATACTTATGTACAGATCTGGTGTAGGCTATGTGAGCCTATACTAGCCTACCTGACTAGTCTATACTTATGTACAGATCTGGTGTAGGCTATGTGAGCCTATACTAGCCTATACTTATGTACAGATCTGGTGTAGGCTATGTAAGCCTATACTTATGTACAGATCTGGTGTAGGCTATGTGAGCCTATACTTATGTACAGATCTGGTGTAGGCTATGTGAGCCTATACTAGCCTACCTGACTAGCCTATACTTATGTACAGATCTGGTGTAGGCTATGTGAGCCTATACTAGCCTATACTTATGTACAGATCTGGTGTAGGCTATGTGAGCCTATACTTATGTACAGATCTGGCGTAGGCTATGTGAGCCTATACTTATGTACAGATCTGGTGTAGGCTATGTGAGCCTATATTAGCCTATACTTATGTACAGATCTGGTGTAGGCTATGTGAGCCTATACTTATGTACAGATCTGGTGTAGGCTATGTGAGCCTATACTAGCCTATACTTATGTACAGATCTGGTATAGGCTATGTGAGCCTATACTAGCCTATACTTATGTACAGATCTGGTGTAGGCTATGTGAGCCTATACTAGCCTATACTTATGTACAGATCTGATGTAGGCTATGTGAGCCTATACTTATGTACAGATCTGGTGTAGGCTATGTGAGCCTATACTTATGTACAGATCTGGTGTAGGTTATGTGAGCCTATACTAGCCTATACTTATGTACAGTTCTGATGTAGGCTATGTGAGCCTATACTTATGTACAGATCTGGTGTAGGCTATGTGAGCCTATACTTATGTACAGATCTGGTGTAGGCTATGTGAGCCTATACTTATGTACAGATCTGGTGTAGGCTATGTGAGACTATACTTATGTACAGATCTGGTGTAGGCTATGTGAGCCTATACTTATGTACAGATCTGGTGTAGGCTATGTGAGCCTATACTAGCCTATACTTATGTACAGATCTGGTGTAGGCTATGTGAGCCTATACTAGCCTATACTTATGTACAGATCTGGTGTAGGCTATGTGAGCCTATACTAGCCTATACTTATGTACAGATCTGGTGTAGGCTATGTGAGCCTATACTAGCCTATACTTATGTACAGATCTGGTGTAGGCTATGTGAGCCTATACTAGCCTATACTTATGTACAGATCTGGTGTAGGCTATGTGAGCCTATACTAGCCTATACTTATGTACAGATCTGATGTAGGCTATGTGAGCCTATACTTATGTACAGATCTGGTGTAGGCTATGTGAGCCTATACTTATGTACAGATCTGGTGTAGGCTATGTGAGCCTATACTTATGTACAGATCTGGTGTAGGCTATGTGAGCCTATACTTATGTACAGATCTGGTGTAGGGTATGTGAGCCTATACTAGCCTATACTTATGTACAGATCTGATGTAGGCTATGTGAGCCTATACTTATGTACAGATCTGGTGTAGGCTATGTGAGCCTATACTTATGTACAGATCTGGTGTCGGCTATGTGAGCCTATACTTATGTACAGATCTGGTGTAGGCTATGTGAGCCTATACTAGCCTATACTTATGTACAGATCTGGTGTAGGCCATGTGAGCCTATACTGGCCTATACTTATATACAGATCTGGTGTAGCCTATGTGAGCCTATACTAGCCTATCTGACTAGCCTATACTTATGTACAGATCTGGTGTAGCCTATGTGAGCAGATACTAGCCTATACTGATGTACAGATCTGGTGTAGGCTATGTGAGCAGATACTAGCCTATACTTATGTACAGATCTGGTGTAGGCTATGTGAGCCTATACTAGCCTATACTTATGTACAGATCTGGTGTAGGCTATGTGAGCCTATACTAGCCTATACTTATGTACAGCTCTGGTGTAGCCTATGTGAGCCAATACTAGCCTATCTGACTAGCCTATACTTATGTACAGATCTGGTGTAGGCTATGTGAGCCTATACTAGCCTATACTGATGTACAGATCTGGTGTAGGCTATGTGAGCCTATACTAGCCTATACTTATGTACAGATCTGGTGTAGGCTATGTGAGCCTATACTTATGTACAGATCTGGTGTAGGCTATGTGAGCCTATACTACCCTATACTTATGTACAGATCTGGTGTAGGCTATGTGAGCCTATACTTATGTACAGATCTGGTGTAGGCTATGTGAGCCTATACTTATGTACAGATCTGGTGTAGGCTATGTGAGCCTATACTTATGTACAGATCTGGTGTAGGCTATGTGAGCCTATACTAGCCTATACTTATGTACAGATCTGGTGTAGGCTATGTGAGCCTATACTAGCCTACCTGACTAGCCTATACTTATGTACAGATCTGGTGTAGGCTATGTGAGCCTATACTAGCCTACACTTATGTACAGATCTGGTGTAGGCTATGTGAGCCTATACTTATGTACAGATCTGGTGTAGGCTATGTGAGCCTATACTTATGTACAGATCTGGTGTAGGCTATGTGAGCCTATACTAGCCTATACTTATGTACAGATCTGGTGTAGGCTATGTGAGCCTATACTTATGTACAGATCTGGTGTAGGCTATGTGAGCCTATACTTATGTACAGATCTGGTGTAGGCTATGTGAGCCTATACTTATGTACAGATCTGGTGTAGGCTATGTGAGCCTATACTAGCCTATACTTATGTACAGATCTGGTGTAGGCTATGTGAGCCTATACTTATGTACAGATCTGGTGTAGGCTATGTGAGCCTATACTTATGTACAGATCTGGTGTAGGCTATGTGAGCCTATACTAGCCTATACTTATGTACAGATCTGGTGTAGGCTATGTGAGCCTATACTTATGTACAGATCTGGTGTAGGCTATGTGAGCCTATACTTATGTACAGATCTGGTGTAGGCTATGTGAGCCTATACTAGCCTATACTGATGTACAGATCTGGTGTAGGCTATGTGAGCCTATACTAGCCTATACTTATGTACAGATCTGGTGTAGGCTATGTGAGCCTATACTAGCCTACCTGACTAGCCTATACTTATGTACAGATCTGGTGTAGGCTATGTGAGCCTATACTAGCCTACCTGACTAGTCTATACTTATGTACAGATCTGGTGTAGGCTATGTGAGCCTATACTAGCCTATACTTATGTACAGATCTGGTGTAGGCTATGTGAGCCTATACTTATGTACAGATCTGGTGTAGGCTATGTGAGCCTATACTTATGTACAGATCTGGTGTAGGCTATGTGAGCCTATACTAGCCTATACTTATGTACAGATCTGGTGTAGGCTATGTGAGCCTATACTAGCCTACCTGACTAGCCTATACTTATGTACAGATCTGGTGTAGGCTATGTGAGCCTATACTAGCCTATACTTATGTACAGATCTGGTGTAGGCTATGTGAGCCTATACTTATGTACAGATCTGGCGTAGGCTATGTGAGCCTATACTTATGTACAGATCTGGTGTAGGCTATGTGAGCCTATATTAGCCTATACTTATGTACAGATCTGGTGTAGGCTATGTGAGCCTATACTTATGTACAGATCTGGTGTAGGCTATGTGAGCCTATACTAGCCTACCTGACTAGCCTATACTTATGTACAGATCTGGTGTAGGCTATGTGAGCCTATACTAGCCTATACTTATGTACAGATCTGGTGTAGGCTATGTGAGCCTATACTTATGTACAGATCTGGCGTAGGCTATGTGAGCCTATACTTATGTACAGATCTGGTGTAGGCTATGTGAGCCTATATTAGCCTATACTTATGTACAGATCTGGTGTAGGCTATGTGAGCCTATACTTCTGTACAGATCTGGTGTAGGCTATGTGAGCCTATACTAGCCTATACTTATGTACAGATCTGGTATAGGCTATGTGAGCCTATACTAGCCTATACTTATGTACAGATCTGGTGTAGGCTATGTGAGCCTATACTAGCCTATACTTATGTACAGATCTGATGTAGGCTATGTGAGCCTATACTTATGTACAGATCTGGTGTAGGCTATGTGAGCCTATACTTATGTACAGATCTGGTGTAGGTTATGTGAGCCTATACTAGCCTATACTTATGTACAGATCTGATGTAGGCTATGTGAGCCTATACTTATGTACAGATCTGGTGTAGGCTATGTGAGACTATACTTATGTACAGATCTGGTGTAGGCTATGTGAGCCTATACTTATGTACAGATCTGGTGTAGGCTATGTGAGCCTATACTTATGTACAGATCTGGTGTAGGCTATGTGAGACTATACTTATGTACAGATCTGGTGTAGGCTATGTGAGCCTATACTTATGTACAGATCTGGTGTAGGCTATGTGAGCCTATACTAGCCTATACTTATGTACAGATCTGGTGTAGGCTATGTGAGCCTATACTAGCCTATACTTATGTACAGATCTGGTGTAGGCTATGTGAGCCTATACTAGCCTATACTTATGTACAGATCTGGTGTAGGCTATGTGAGCCTATACTAGCCTATACTTATGTACAGATCTGGTGTAGGCTATGTGAGCCTATACTAGCCTATACTTATGTACAGATCTGGTGTAGGCTATGTGAGCCTATACTAGCCTATACTTATGTACAGATCTGATGTAGGCTATGTGAGCCTATACTTATGTACAGATCTGGTGTAGGCTATGTGAGCCTATACTTATGTACAGATCTGGTGTAGGCTATGTGAGCCTATACTTATGTACAGATCTGGTGTAGGCTATGTGAGCCTATACTTATGTACAGATCTGGTGTAGGGTATGTGAGCCTATACTAGCCTATACTTATGTACAGATCTGATGTAGGCTATGTGAGCCTATACTTATGTACAGATCTGGTGTAGGCTATGTGAGCCTATACTTATGTACAGATCTGGTGTCGGCTATGTGAGCCTATACTTATGTACAGATCTGGTGTAGGCTATGTGAGCCTATACTAGCCTATACTTATGTACAGATCTGGTGTAGGCCATGTGAGCCTATACTAGCCTATACTTATATACAGATCTGGTGTAGCCTATGTGAGCCTATACTAGCCTATCTGACTAGCCTATACTTATGTACAGATCTGGTGTAGCCTATGTGAGCAGATACTAGCCTATACTGATGTACAGATCTGGTGTAGGCTATGTGAGCAGATACTAGCCTATACTTATGTACAGATCTGGTGTAGGCTATGTGAGCCTATACTAGCCTATACTTATGTACAGATCTGGTGTAGGCTATGTGAGCCTATACTAGCCTATACTTATGTACAGCTCTGGTGTAGCCTATGTGAGCCAATACTAGCCTATCTGACTAGCCTATACTTATGTACAGATCTGGTGTAGGCTATGTGAGCCTATACTAGCCTATACTGATGTACAGATCTGGTGTAGGCTATGTGAGCCTATACTAGCCTATACTTATGTACAGATCTGGTGTAGGCTATGTGAGCCTATACTTATGTACAGATCTGGTGTAGGCTATGTGAGCCTATACTACCCTATACTTATGTACAGATCTGGTGTAGGCTATGTGAGCCTATACTTATGTACAGATCTGGTGTAGGCTATGTGAGCCTATACTTATGTACAGATCTGGTGTAGGCTATGTGAGCCTATACTTATGTACAGATCTGGTGTAGGCTATGTGAGCCTATACTAGCCTATACTTATGTACAGATCTGGTGTAGGCTATGTGAGCCTATACTAGCCTACCTGACTAGCCTATACTTATGTACAGATCTGGTGTAGGCTATGTGAGCCTATACTAGCCTACACTTATGTACAGATCTGGTGTAGGCTATGTGAGCCTATACTTATGTACAGATCTGGTGTAGGCTATGTGAGCCTATACTTATGTACAGATCTGGTGTAGGCTATGTGAGCCTATACTAGCCTATACTTATGTACAGATCTGGTGTAGGCTATGTGAGCCTATACTTATGTACAGATCTGGTGTAGGCTATGTGAGCCTATACTTATGTACAGATCTGGTGTAGGCTATGTGAGCCTATACTTATGTACAGATCTGGTGTAGGCTATGTGAGCCTATACTAGCCTATACTTATGTACAGATCTGGTGTAGGCTATGTGAGCCTATACTTATGTACAGATCTGGTGTAGGCTATGTGAGCCTATACTTATGTACAGATCTGGTGTAGGCTATGTGAGCCTATACTTATGTACAGATCTGGTGTAGGCTATGTGAGCCTATACTAGCCTATACTTATGTACAGATCTGGTGTAGGCTATGTGAGCCTATACTTATGTACAGATCTGGTGTAGGCTATGTGAGCCTATACTTATGTACAGATCTGGTGTAGGCTATGTGAGCCTATACTAGCCTATACTGATGTACAGATCTGGTGTAGGCTATGTGAGCCTATACTAGCCTATACTTATGTACAGATCTGGTGTAGGCTATGTGAGCCTATACTAGCCTACCTGACTAGCCTATACTTATGTACAGATCTGGTGTAGGCTATGTGAGCCTATACTAGCCTACCTGACTAGTCTATACTTATGTACAGATCTGGTGTAGGCTATGTGAGCCTATACTAGCCTATACTTATGTACAGATCTGGTGTAGGCTATGTGAGCCTATACTTATGTACAAATCTGGTGTAGGCTATGTGAGCCTATACTTATGTACAGATCTGGTGTAGGCTATGTGAGCCTATACTAGCCTATACTTATGTACAGATCTGGTGTAGGCTATGTGAGCCTATACTAGCCTACCTTACTAGCCTATACTTATGTACAGATCTGGTGTAGGCTATGTGAGCCTATACTAGCCTATACTTATGTACAGATCTGGTGTAGGCTATGTGAGCCTATACTTATGTACAGATCTGGCGTAGGCTATGTGAGCCTATACTTATGTACAGATCTGGTGTAGGCTATGTGAGCCTATATTAGCCTATACTTATGTACAGATCTGGTGTAGGCTATGTGAGCCTATACTTATGTACAGATCTGGTGTAGGCTATGTGAGCCTATACTAGCCTATACTTATGTACAGATCTGGTATAGGCTATGTGAGCCTATACTAGCCTATACTTATGTACAGATCTGGTGTAGGCTATGTGAGCCTATACTAGCCTATACTTATGTACAGATCTGATGTAGGCTATGTGAGCCTATACTTATGTACAGATCTGGTGTAGGCTATGTGAGCCTATACTTATGTACAGATCTGGTGTAGGCTATGTGAGCCTATACTAGCCTATACTTATGTACAGATCTGATGTAGGCTATGTGAGCCTATACTTATGTACAGATCTGGTGTAGGCTATGTGAGCCTATATTTATGTACAGATCTGGTGTAGGCTATGTGAGCCTATACTTATGTACAGATCTGGTGTAGGCTATGTGAGCCTATACTTATGTACAGATCTGGTGTAGGCTATGTGAGCCTATACTTATGTACAGATGTGGTGTAGGCTATGTGAGCCTATACTAGCCTATACTTATGTACAGATCTGGTGTAGGCTATGTGAGCCTATACTAGCCTATACTTATGTACAGATCTGGTGTAGGCTATGTGAGCCTATACTAGCCCATACTTATGTACAGATCTGGTGTAGGCTATGTGAGCCTATACTAGCCTATACTTATGTACAGATCTGGTGTAGGCTATGTGAGCCTATACTAGCCTATACTTATGTACAGATCTGGTGTAGGCTATGTGAGCCTATACTAGCCTATACTTATGTACAGATCTGGTGTAGGCTATGTGAGCCTATACTAGCCTATACTTATGTACAGATCTGATGTAGGCTATGTGAGCCTATACATATGTACAGATCTGGTGTAGGCTATGTGAGCCTATACTTATGTACAGATCTGGTGTAGGCTATGTGAGCCTATACTTATGTACAGATCTGGTGTAGGCTATGTGAGCCTATACTTATGTACAGATCTGGTGTAGGGTATGTGAGCCTATACTAGCCTATACTTATGTACAGATCTGATGTAGGCTATGTGAGCCTATACTTATGTACAGATCTGGTGTAGGCTATGTGAGCCTATACTTATGTACAGATCTGGTGTCGGCTATGTGAGCCTATACTTATGTACAGATCTGGTGTAGGCTATGTGAGCCTATACTAGCCTATACTTATGTACAGATCTGGTGTAGGCCATGTGAGCCTATACTAGCCTATACTTATATACAGATCTGGTGTAGCCTATGTGAGCCTATACTAGCCTATCTGACTAGCCTATACTTATGTACAGATCTGGTGTAGCCTATGTGAGCAGATACTAGCCTATACTGATGTACAGATCTGGTGTAGGCTATGTGAGCAGATACTAGCCTATACTTATGTACAGATCTGGTGTAGGCTATGTGAGCCTATACTAGCCTATACTTATGTACAGATCTGGTGTAGGCTATGTGAGCCTATACTAGCCTATACTTATGTACAGCTCTGGTGTAGCCTATGTGAGCCTATACTAGCCTATCTGACTAGCCTATACTTATGTACAGATCTGGTGTAGGCTATGTGAGCCTATACTAGCCTATACTGATGTACAGATCTGGTGTAGGCTATGTGAGCCTATACTAGCCTATACTTATGTACAGATCTGGTGTAGGCTATGTGAGCCTATACTTATGTACAGATCTGGTGTAGGCTATGTGAGCCTATACTACCCTATACTTATGTACAGATCTGGTGTAGGCTATGTGAGCCTATACTTATGTACAGATCTGGTGTAGGCTATGTGAGCCTATACTTATGTACAGATCTGGTGTAGGCTATGTGAGCCTATACTTATGTACAGATCTGGTGTAGGCTATGTGAGCCTATACTAGCCTATACTTATGTACAGATCTGGTGTAGGCTATGTGAGCCTATACTAGCCTACCTGACTAGCCTATACTTATGTACAGATCTGGTGTAGGCTATGTGAGCCTATACTAGCCTACACTTATGTACAGATCTGGTGTAGGCTATGTGAGCCTATACTTATGTACAGATCTGGTGTAGGCTATGTGAGCCTATACTTATGTACAGATCTGGTGTAGGCTATGTGAGCCTATACTTATGTACAGATCTCGTGTAGGCTATGTGAGCCTATACTTATGTACAGATGTGGTGTAGGCTGTGTGAGCCTATACTAGCCTATACTTATGTACAGATCTGGTGTAGGCTATGTGAGCCTATACTTATGTACAGATCTGGTGTAGGCTATGTGAGCCTATACTTATGTACAGATCTGGTGTAGGCTATGTGAGCCTATACTTATGTACAGATCTGGTGTAGGCTATGTGAGCCTATACTAGCCTATACTTATGTACAGATCTGGTGTAGGCTATGTGAGCCTATACTTATGTACAGATCTGGTGTAGGCTATGTGAGCCTATACTTATGTACAGATCTGGTGTAGGCTATGTGAGCCTATACTAGCCTATACTGATGTACAGATCTGGTGTAGGCTATGTGAGCCTATACTAGCCTATACTTATGTACAGATCTGGTGTAGGCTATGTGAGCCTATACTAGCCTACCTGACTAGCCTATACTTATGTACAGATCTGGTGTAGGCTATGTGAGCCTATACTAGCCTACCTGACTAGTCTATACTTATGTACAGATCTGGTGTAGGCTATGTGAGCCTATACTAGCCTATACTTATGTACAGATCTGGTGTAGGCTATGTGAGCCTATACTTATGTACAGATCTGGTGTAGGCTATGTGAGCCTATACTTATGTACAGATCTGGTGTAGGCTATGTGAGCCTATAATAGCCTATACTTATGTACAGATCTGGTGTAGGCTATGTGAGCCTATATTAGCCTATACTTATGTACAGATCTGGTGTAGGCTATGTGAGCCTATACTTATGTACAGATCTGGTGTAGGCTATGTGAGCCTATACTAGCCTATACTTATGTACAGATCTGGTATAGGCTATGTGAGCCTATACTAGCCTATACTTATGTACAGATCTGGTGTAGGCTATGTGAGCCTATACTAGCCTATACTTATGTACAGATCTGATGTAGGCTATGTGAGCCTATACTTATGTACAGATCTGGTGTAGGCTATGTGAGCCTATACTTATGTACAGATCTGGTGTAGGCTATGTGAGCCTATACTAGCCTATACTTATGTACAGATCTGATGTAGGCTATGTGAGCCTATACTTATGTACAGATCTGGTGTAGGCTATGTGAGCCTATACTTATGTACAGATCTGGTGTAGGCTATGTGAGCCTATACTTATGTACAGATCTGGTGTAGGCTATGTGAGCCTATACTTATGTACAGATCTGGTGTAGGCTATGTGAGCCTATACTTATGTACAGATGTGGTGTAGGCTATGTGAGCCTATACTAGCCTATACTTATGTACAGATCTGGTGTAGGCTATGTGAGCCTATACTAGCCTATACTTATGTACAGATCTGGTGTAGGCTATGTGAGCCTATACTAGCCTATACTTATGTACAGATCTGGTGTAGGCTATGTGAGCCTATACTAGCCTATACTTATGTACAGATCTGGTGTAGGCTATGTGAGCCTATACTAGCCTATACTTATGTACAGATCTGGTGTAGGCTATGTGAGCCTATACTAGCCTATACTTATGTACAGATCTGATGTAGGCTATGTGAGCCTATACTTATGTACAGATCTGGTGTAGGCTATGTGAGCCTATACTTATGTACAGATCTGGTTTAGGCTATGTGAGCCTATACTTATGTACAGATCTGGTGTAGGCTATGTGAGCCTATACTTATGTACAGATCTGGTGTAGGCTATGTGAGCCTATACTAGCCTATACTTATGTACAGATCTGATGTAGGCTATGTGAGCCTATACTTATGTACAGATCTGGTGTAGGCTATGTGAGCCTATACTTATGTACAGATCTGGTGTAGGCTATGTGAGCCTATACTTATGTACAGATCTGGTGTAGGCTATGTGAGCCTATACTTATGTACAGATCTGGTGTAGGCTATGTGAGCCTATACTTGTGTACAGATCTGGTGTAGGCTATGTGAGCCTATACTTATGTACAGATCTGGTGTAGACTATGTGAGCCTATACTTATGTACAGATCTGGTGTAGGCTATGTGAGCCTATACTTATGTACAGATCTGGTGTGGGCTATGTGAGCCTATACTTATGTACAGATCTGGTGTAGGCTATGTGAGCCTATATTAGCCTATACTTATGTACAGATCTGGTGTAGGCTATGTGAGCCTATACTTATGTACAGATCTGGTGTAGGCTATGTGAGCCTATACTTATGTACAGATCTGGTGTAGGCTATGTGAGCCTATACTTATGTACAGATCTGGTGTAGGCTATGTGAGCCTATACTTATGTACAGATCTGGTGTAGGCTATGTGAGCCTATACTTATGTACAGATCTGGTGTAGGCTATGTGAGCCTATACTAGCCTATACTTATGTACAGATCTGGTGTAGGCTATGTGAGCCTATACTTATGTACAGATCTGGTGTAGGCTATGTGAGCCTATACTTATGTACAGATCTGGTGTAGGCTATGTGAGCCTATATTAGCCTATACTTATGTACAGATCTGGTGTAGGCTATGTGAGCCTATACTTATGTACAGATCTGGTGTAGGCTATGTGAGCCTATACTAGCCTATACTTATATACAGATCTGGTATAGGCTATGTGAGCCTATACTAGCCTATACTTATGTACAGATCTGGTGTAGGCTATGTGAGCCTGTACTAGCCTATACTTATGTACAGATCTGATGTAGGCTATGTGAGCCTATACTTATGTACAGATCTGGTGTAGGCTATGTGAGCCTATACTTATGTACAGATCTGGTGTAGGCTATGTGAGCCTATACTAGCCTATACTTATGTACAGATCTGATGTAGGCTATGTGAGCCTATACTTATGTACAGATCTGGTGTAGGCTATGTGAGCCTATACTTATGTACAGATCTGGTGTAGGCTATGTGAGCCTATACTTATGTACAGATCTGGTGTAGGCTATGTGAGCCTATACTTATGTACAGATCTGGTGTAGGCTATGTGAGCCTATACTAGCCTATACTTATGTACAGATCTGGTGTAGGCTATGTGAGCCTATACTAGCCTATACTTATGTACAGATCTGGTGTAGGCTATGTGAGCCTATACTAGCCTATACTTATGTACAGATCTGGTGTAGGCTATGTGAGCCTATACTAGCCTATACTTATGTACAGATCTGATGTAGGCTATGTGAGCCTATACTTATGTACAGATCTGGTGTAGGCTATGTGAGCCTATACTTATGTACAGATCTGGTGTAGGCTATGTGAGCCTATACTTATGTACAGATCTGGTGTAGGCTATGTGAGCCTATACTTATGTACAGATCTGGTGTAGGCTATGTGAGCCTATACTAGCCTATACTTATGTACAGATCTGATGTAGGCTATGTGAGCCTATACTTATGTACAGATCTGGTGTAGGCTATGTGAGCCTATACTTATGTACAGATCTGGAGTAGGCTATGTGAGCCTATACTTATGTACAGATCTGGTGTAGGCTATGTGAGCCTATACTTATGTACAGATCTGGTGTAGGCTATGTGAGCCTATACTTATGTACAGATCTGGTGTAGGCTATGTGAGCCTATACTTATGTACAGATCTGGTGTAGACTATGTGAGCCTATACTTATGTACAGATCTGGTGTAGGCTATGTGAGCCTATACTTATGTACAGATCTGGTTTAGGCTATGTGAGCCTATACTTATGTACAGATCTGGTGTAGGCTATGTGAGCCTATACTTATGTACAGATCTGGTGTAGGCTATGTGAGCCTATACTAGCCTATACTTATGTACAGATCTGATGTAGGCTATGTGAGCCTATACTTATGTACAGATCTGGTGTAGGCTATGTGAGCCTATACTTATGTACAGATCTGGTGTAGGCTATGTGAGCCTATACTTATGTACAGATCTGGTGTAGGCTATGTGAGCCTATACTTATGTACAGATCTGGTGTAGGCTATGTGAGCCTATACTTGTGTACAGATCTGGTGTAGGCTATGTGAGCCTATACTTATGTACAGATCTGGTGTAGACTATGTGAGCCTATACTTATGTACAGATCTGGTGTAGGCTATGTGAGCCTATACTTATGTACAGATCTGGTGTGGGCTATGTGAGCCTATACTTATGTACAGATCTGGTGTAGGCTATGTGAGCCTATATTAGCCTATACTTATGTACAGATCTGGTGTAGGCTATGTGAGCCTATACTTATGTACAGATCTGGTGTAGGCTATGTGAGCCTATACTTATGTACAGATCTGGTGTAGGCTATGTGAGCCTATACTTATGTACAGATCTGGTGTAGGCTATGTGAGCCTATACTTATGTACAGATCTGGTGTAGGCTATGTGAGCCTATACTTATGTACAGATCTGGTGTAGGCTATGTGAGCCTATACTAGCCTATACTTATGTACAGATCTGGTGTAGGCTATGTGAGCCTATACTTATGTACAGATCTGGTGTAGGCTATGTGAGCCTATACTTATGTACAGATCTGGTGTAGGCTATGTGAGCCTATATTAGCCTATACTTATGTACAGATCTGGTGTAGGCTATGTGAGCCTATACTTATGTACAGATCTGGTGTAGGCTATGTGAGCCTATACTAGCCTATACTTATATACAGATCTGGTATAGGCTATGTGAGCCTATACTAGCCTATACTTATGTACAGATCTGGTGTAGGCTATGTGAGCCTGTACTAGCCTATACTTATGTACAGATCTGATGTAGGCTATGTGAGCCTATACTTATGTACAGATCTGGTGTAGGCTATGTGAGCCTATACTTATGTACAGATCTGGTGTAGGCTATGTGAGCCTATACTAGCCTATACTTATGTACAGATCTGATGTAGGCTATGTGAGCCTATACTTATGTACAGATCTGGTGTAGGCTATGTGAGCCTATACTTATGTACAGATCTGGTGTAGGCTATGTGAGCCTATACTTATGTACAGATCTGGTGTAGGCTATGTGAGCCTATACTTATGTACAGATCTGGTGTAGGCTATGTGAGCCTATACTAGCCTATACTTATGTACAGATCTGGTGTAGGCTATGTGAGCCTATACTAGCCTATACTTATGTACAGATCTGGTGTAGGCTATGTGAGCCTATACTAGCCTATACTTATGTACAGATCTGGTGTAGGCTATGTGAGCCTATACTAGCCTATACTTATGTACAGATCTGATGTAGGCTATGTGAGCCTATACTTATGTACAGATCTGGTGTAGGCTATGTGAGCCTATACTTATGTACAGATCTGGTGTAGGCTATGTGAGCCTATACTTATGTACAGATCTGGTGTAGGCTATGTGAGCCTATACTTATGTACAGATCTGGTGTAGGCTATGTGAGCCTATACTAGCCTATACTTATGTACAGATCTGATGTAGGCTATGTGAGCCTATACTTATGTACAGATCTGGTGTAGGCTATGTGAGCCTATACTTATGTACAGATCTGGAGTAGGCTATGTGAGCCTATACTGATGTACAGATCTGGTGTAGGCTATGTGAGCCTATACTTATGTACAGATCTGGTGTAGGCTATGTGAGCCTATACTTATGTACAGATCTGGTGTAGGCTATGTGAGCCTATACTTATGTACAGATCTGGTGTAGACTATGTGAGCCTATACTTATGTACAGATCTGGTGTAGGCTATGTGAGCCTATACTTATGTACAGATCTGGTGTAGGCTATGTGCGCCTATACTTATGTACAGATCTGGTGTAGGTTATGTGAGCCTATACTTATGTACAGATCTGGTGTAGGCTATGTGAGCCTATACTAGCCTATACTTATGTACAGATCTGATGTAGACTATGTGAGCCTATACTTATGTACAGATCTGGTGTAGGCTATGTGAGCCTATACTTATGTACAGATCTGGTGTAGGCTATGTGAGCCTATACTTATGTACAGATCTGGTGTAGGCTATGTGAGCCTATACTTATGTACAGATCTGGTGTAGGCTATGTGAGCCTATACTAGCCTATACTTATGTACAGATCTGATGTAGGCTATGTGAGCCTATACTTATGTACAGATCTGGTGTAGGCTATGTGAGCCTATACTTATGTACAGATCTGGTGTAGGCTATGTGAGCCTATACTAGCCTATACTTATGTACAGATCTGGTGTAGGCTATGTGAGCCTATACTTACGTACAGATCTGGTGTAGGCTATGTGAGCCTATACTAGCCTATACTTATGTACAGATCTGGTGTAGGCTATGTGAGCCTATACTAGCCTATACTTATGTACAGATCTGGTGTAGGCTATGTGAGCCTATACTTATGTACAGATCTGGTGTAGGCTATGTGAGCCTATACTTATGTACAGATCTGGTGTAGGCTATGTGAGCCTATACTAGCCTATACTTATGTACAGATCTGGTGTAGGCTATGTGAGCCTATACTAGCCTATACTTATGTACAGATCTGGTGTAGGCTATGTGAGCCTATACTTATGTACAGATCTGGTGTAGGCTATGTGAGCCTATACTTATGTACAGATCTGGTGTAGGCTATGTGAGCCTATACTTATGTACAGATCTGGTGTAGGCTATGTGAGCCTATACTAGCCTATACTTATGTACAGATCTGGTGTAGGCTATGTGAGCCTATACTTATGTACAGATCTGGTGTAGGCTATGTGAGCCTATACTTATGTACAGATCTGGTGTAGGCTATGTGAGCCTATACTAGCCTATACTTATGTACAGATCTGGTGTAGGCTATGTTGTTGTTGTTGTTGTAGTGTTTAACGCCCGCTTTTACTACTACGGCACCGCAGGCGGTGACACTGATGATACATGAAGATGGAGCACCGGTGGAATGAGATGGCGGGGCAAACCGGAGTACCCGGAGAAAACCCGCCCTGACGCCGCTTCGTCCACCACGAATACCACATGCGGGTCCCTGGGATCGAACCCGGGCCGCCTAGGTGGTGTAGGCTATGTGAGCCTATACTACCCTATACTTATGTACAGATCTGTTGTAGGCTATGTGAGCCTATACTAGCCTATACTTATGTACAGATCTGGTGTAGGCTATGTGAGCCTATACTAGCCTATACTTATGTACAGATCTGATGTAGCCTATATGAGCCTATACTTATGTACAGATCTGATGTAGCCTATGTGAACCTATACTAGCCTATACTTATGTACAGATCTGATGTAGCCTATGTGAGCCTATACTAGCATATCTGACTAGCCTATACAGATCTGATGTAGCCTATGTGAGCCTATACTAGCATATCTGACTAGCCTATACATCTGTACAGATCTGGTGTAGGCTATGTGAGCCTATACTAGCCTATCTGACTGGCCTATACTTCTGTACAGATCTGGTGTAGGCTATGTGAACCTATACTAGCCTATCTGACTAGTCTATACTTATGTACAGATCTGGTGTAGCCTATGCGAGCCTGTACTAGCCTATCTGACTAGCCTATACTTCTGTACAGATCTGGTGTAGGCTATGTGAGCCTATACTTATGTACAGATCTGGTGTAGGCTATGTGAGCCTATACTAGCCTATACTGATGTACAGATCTGGTGTAGGCTATGTGAGCCTATACTAGCCTATACTTATGTACAGATCTGGTGTAGGCTATGTGAGCCTATACTAGCCTACCTGACTAGCCTATACTTATGTACAGATCTGGTGTAGGCTATGTGAGCCTATACTAGCCTACCTGACTAGTCTATACTTATGTACAGATCTGGTGTAGGCTATGTGAGCCTATACTAGCCTATACTTATGTACAGATCTGGTGTAGGCTATGTGAGCCTATACTTATGTACAGATCTGGTGTAGGCTATGTGAGCCTATACTTATGTACAGATCTGGTGTAGGCTATGTGAGCCTATACTAGCCTATACTTATGTACAGATCTGGTGTAGGCTATGTGAGCCTATACTAGCCTACCTGACTAGCCTATACTTATGTACAGATCTGGTGTAGGCTATGTGAGCCTATACTTATGTAAAGTTCTGGCGTAGGCTATGTGAGCCTATACTTATGTACAGATCTGGTGTAGGCTATGTGAGCCTATATTAGCCTATACTTATGTACAGATCTGGTGTAGGCTATGTGAGCCTATACTTATGTACAGATCTGGTGTAGGCTATGTGAGCTTATACTAGCCTATACTTGTATACAGATCTGGTATAGGCTATGTGAGCCTATACTAGCCTATACTTATGTACAGATCTGGTGTAGGCTATGTGAGCCTGTACTAGCCTATACTTATGTACAGATCTGATGTAGGCTATGTGAGCCTATACTTATGTACAGATCTGGTGTAGGCTATGTGAGCCTATACTTATGTACAGATCTGGTGTAGGCTATGTGAGCCTATACTAGCCTATACTTATGTACAGATCTGATGTAGGCTATGTGAGCCTATACTTATGTACAGATCTGGTGTAGGCTATGTGAGCCTATACTTATGTACAGATCTGGTGTAGGCTATGTGAGCCTATACTTATGTACAGATCTGGTGTAGGCTATGTGAGCCTATACTTATGTACAGATCTGGTGTAGGCTATGTGAGCCTATACTAGCCTATACTTATGTACAGATCTGGTGTAGGCTATGTGAGCCTATACTAGCCTATACTTATGTACAGATCTGGTGTAGGCTATGTGAGCCTATACTAGCCTATACTTATGTACAGATCTGGTATAGGCTATGTGAGCCTATACTAGCCTATACTTATGTACAGATCTGATGTAGGCTATGTGAGCCTATACTTATGTACAGATCTGGTGTAGGCTATGTGAGCCTATACTTATGTACAGATCTGGTGTAGGCTATGTGAGCCTATACTTATGTACAGATCTGGTGTAGGCTATGTGAGCCTATACTTATGTACAGATCTGGTGTAGGCTATGTGAGCCTATACTAGCCTATACTTATGTACAGATCTGATGTAGGCTATGTGAGCCTATACTTATGTACAGATCTGGTGTAGGCTATGTGAGCCTATACTTATGTACAGATCTGGTGTAGGCTATGTGAGCCTATACTTATGTACAGATCTGGTGTAGGCCATGTGAGCCTATACTTATGTACAGATCTGGTGTAGGCTATGTGAGCCTATACTTATGTACAGATCTGGTGTAGGCTATGTGAGCCTATACTTATGTACAGATCTGGTGTAGACTATGTGAGCCTATACTTATGTACAGATCTGGTGTAGGCTATGTGAGCCTATACTTATGTACAGATCTGGTGTAGGCTATGTGCGCCTATACTTATGTACAGATCTGGTGTAGGTTATGTGAGCCTATACTTATGTACAGATCTGGTGTAGGCTATGTGAGCCTATACTAGCCTATACTTATGTACAGATCTGGTGTAGGCTATGTGAGCCTATACTTATGTACAGATCTGGTGTAGGCTATGTGAGCCTATACTTATGTACAGATCTGGTGTAGGCTATGTGAGCCTATACTAGCCTATACTTATGTACAGATCTGGTGTAGGCTATGTGAACCTATACTTATGTACAGATCTGGTGTAGGCTATGTGAGCCTATACTTATGTACAGATCTGGTGTAGGCTATGTGAGCCTATACTTATGTACAGATCTGGTGTAGGCTATGTGAGCCTATACTAGCCTATACTTATGTACAGATCTGGTGTAGGCTATGTGAGCCTATACTTATGTACAGATCTGGTGTAGGCTATGTGAGCCTATACTTATGTACAGATCTGGTGTAGGCTATGTGAGCCTATACTAGCCTATACTTATGTACAGATCTGGTGTAGGCTATGTGAGCCTATACTACCCTATACTTATGTACAGATCTGTTGTAGGCTATGTGAGCCTATACTAGCCTATACTTATGTACAGATCTGGTGTAGGCTATGTGAGCCTATACTAGCCTATACTTATGTACAGATCTGATGTAGCCTATGTGAGCCTATACTTATGTACAGATCTGATGTAGCCTATGTGAACCTATACTAGCCTATACTTATGTACAGATCTGATGTAGCCTATGTGAGCCTATACTAGCATATCTGACTAGCCTATACAGATCTGATGTAGCCTATGTGAGCCTATACTAGCATATCTGACTAGCCTATACATCTGTACAGATCTGGTGTAGGCTATGTGAGCCTATACTAGCCTATCTGACTGGCCTATACTTCTGTACAGATCTGGTGTAGGCTATGTGAACCTATACTAGCCTATCTGACTAGTCTATACTTATGTACAGATCTGGTGTAGCCTATGCGAGCCTGTACTAGCCTATCTGACTAGCCTATACTTCTGTACAGATCTGGTGTAGGCTATGTGAGCCTATACTTATGTACAGATCTGGTGTAGGCTATGTGAGCCTATACTAGCCTATACTGATGTACAGATCTGGTGTAGGCTATGTGAGCCTATACTAGCCTATACTTATGTACAGATCTGGTGTAGGCTATGTGAGCCTATACTAGCCTACCTGACTAGCCTATACTTATGTACAGATCTGGTGTAGGCTATGTGAGCCTATACTAGCCTACCTGACTAGTCTATACTTATGTACAGATCTGGTGTAGGCTATGTGAGCCTATACTAGCCTATACTTATGTACAGATCTGGTGTAGGCTATGTGAGCCTATACTTATGTACAGATCTGGTGTAGGCTATGTGAGCCTATACTTATGTACAGATCTGGTGTAGGCTATGTGAGCCTATACTAGCCTATACTTATGTACAGATCTGGTGTAGGCTATGTGAGCCTATACTAGCCTACCTGACTAGCCTATACTTATGTACAGATCTGGTGTAGGCTATGTGAGCCTATACTAGCCTATACTTATGTACAGATCTGGTGTAGGCTATGTGAGCCTATACTTATGTACAGATCTGGCGTAGGCTATGTGAGCCTATACTTATGTACAGATCTGGTGTAGGCAATGTGAGCCTATATTAGCCTATACTTATGTACAGATCTGGTGTAGGCTATGTGAGCCTATACTTATGTACAGATCTGGTGTAGGCTATGTGAGCCTATACTAGCCTATACTTGTATACAGATCTGGTATAGGCTATGTGAGCCTATACTAGCCTATACTTATGTACAGATCTGGTGTAGGCTATGTGAGCCTGTACTAGCCTATACTTATGTACAGATCTGATGTAGGCTATGTGAGCCTATATTTATGTACAGATCTGGTGTAGGCTATGTGAGCCTATACTTATGTACAGATCTGGTGTAGGCTATGTGAGCCTATACTAGCCTATACTTATGTACAGATCTGATGTAGGCTATGTGAGCCTATACTTATGTACAGATCTGGTGTAGGCTATGTGAGCCTATACTTATGTACAGATCTGGTGTAGGCTATGTGAGCCTATACTTATGTACAGATCTGGTGTAGGCTATGTGAGCCTATACTAGCCTATACTTATGTACAGATCTGGTGTAGGCTATGTGAGCCTATACTAGCCTATACTTATGTACAGATCTGGTGTAGGCTTTGTGAGCCTATACTAGCCTATACTTATGTACAGATCTGGTGTAGGCTATGTGAGCCTATACTAGCCTATACTTATGTACAGATCTGATGTAGGCTATGTGAGCCTATACTTATGTACAGATCTGGTGTAGGCTATGTGAGCCTATACTTATGTACAGATCTGGATTAGGCTATGTGAGCCTATACTTATGTACAGATCTGGTGTAGGCTATGCGAGCCTATACTTATGTACAGATCTGGTGTAGGCTATGTGAGCCTATACTAGCCTATACTTATGTACAGATCTGATGTAGGCTATGTGAGCCTATACTTATGTACAGATCTGGTGTAGGCTATGTGAGCCTATACTTATGTACAGATCTGGTGTAGGCTATGTGAGCCTATACTTATGTACAGATCTGGTGTAGGCCATGTGAGCCTATACTTATGTACAGATCTGGTGTAGGCTATGTGAGCCTATACTTATGTACAGATCTGGTGTAGGCTATGTGAGCCTATACTTATGTACAGATCTGGTGTAGACTATGTGAGCCTATACTTATGTACAGATCTGGTGTAGGCTATGTGAGCCTATACTTATGTACAGATCTGGTGTAGGCTATGTGCGCCTATACTTATGTACAGATCTGGTGTAGGTTATGTGAGCCTATACTTATGTACAGATCTGGTGTAGGCTATGTGAGCCTATACTAGCCTATACTTATGTACAGATCTGATGTAGACTATGTGAGCCTATACTTATGTACAGATCTGGTGTAGGCTATGTGAGCCTATACTTATGTACAGATCTGGTGTAGGCTATGTGAGCCTATAGTTATGTACAGATCTGGTGTAGGCTATGTGAGCCTATACTTATGTACAGATCTGGTGTAGGCTATGTGAGCCTATACTAGCCTATACTTATGTACAGATCTGATGTAGGCTATGTGAGCCTATACTTATGTACAGATCTGGTGTAGGCTATGTGAGCCTATACTTATGTACAGATCTGGTGTAGGCTATGTGAGCCTATACTAGCCTATACTTATGTACAGATCTGGTGTAGGCTATGTGAGCCTATACTTACGTACAGATCTGGTGTAGGCTATGTGAGCCTATACTAGCCTATACTTATGTACAGATCTGGTGTAGGCAATGTGAGCCTATACTAGCCTACACTTATGTACAGATCTGGTGTAGGCTATGTGAGCCTATACTTATGTACAGATCTGGTGTAGGCTATGTGAGCCTATACTTATGTACAGATCTGGTGTAGGCTATGTGAGCCTATACTTATGTACAGATCTGGTGTAGGCTATGTGAGCCTATACTTATGTACAGATCTGGTGTAGGCTATGTGAGCCTATACTTATGTACAGATCTGGTGTAGGCTATGTGAGCCTATACTAGCCTATACTTATGTACAGATCTGGTGTAGGCTATGTGAGCCTATACTACCCTATACTTATGTACAGATCTGTTGTAGGCTATGTGAGCCTATACTAGCCTATACTTATGTACAGATCTGGTGTAGGCTATGTGAGCCTATACTAGCCTATACTTATGTACAGATCTGATGTAGCCTATGTGAGCCTATACGTATGTACAGATCTGATGTAGCCTGTGTGAACCTATACTAGCCTATACTTATGTACAGATCTGATGTAGCCTATGTGAGCCTATACTAGCATATCTGACTAGCCTATACAGATCTGATGTAGCCTATGTGAGCCTATACTAGCATATCTGACTAGCCTATACATCTGTACAGATCTGGTGTAGGCTATGTGAGCCTATACTAGCCTATCTGACTGGCCTATACTTCTGTACAGATCTGGTGTAGGCTATGTGAACCTATACTAGCCTATCTGACTAGTCTATACTTATGTACAGATCTGGTGTAGCCTATGCGAGCCTGTACTAGCCTATCTGACTAGCCTATACTTCTGTACAGATCTGGTGTAGGCTATGTGAGCCTATACTTATGTACAGATCTGGTGTAGGCTATGTGAGCCTATACTAGCCTATACTGATGTACAGATCTGGTGTAGGCTATGTGAGCCTATACTAGCCTATACTTATGTACAGATCTGGTGTAGGCTATGTGAGCCTATACTAGCCTACCTGACTAGCCTATACTTATGTACAGATCTGGTGTAGGCTATGTGAGCCTATACTAGCCTACCTGACTAGTCTATACTTATGTACAGATCTGGTGTAGGCTATGTGAGCCTATACTAGCCTATACTTATGTACAGATCTGGTGTAGGCTATGTGAGCCTATACTTATGTACAGATCTGGTGTAGGCTATGTGAGCCTATACTTATGTACAGATCTGGTGTAGGCTATGTGAGCCTATACTAACCTATACTTATGTACAGATCTGGTGTAGGCTATGTGAGCCTATACTAGCCTACCTGACTAGCCTATACTTATGTACAGATCTGGTGTAGGCTATGTGAGCCTATACTAGCCTATACTTATGTACAGATCTGGTGTAGGCTATGTGAGCCTATACTTATGTACAGATCTGGCGTAGGCTATGTGAGCCTATACTTATGTACAGATCTGGTGTAGGCAATGTGAGCCTATATTAGCCTATACTTATGTACAGATCTGGTGTAGGCTATGTGAGCCTATACTTATGTACAGATCTGGTGTAGGCTATGTGAGCCTATACTAGCCTATACTTGTATACAGATCTGGTATAGGCTATGTGAGCCTATACTAGCCTATACTTATGTACAGATCTGGTGTAGGCTATGTGAACCTGTACTAGCCTATACTTATGTACAGATCTGATGTAGGCTATGTGAGCCTATATTTATGTACAGATCTGGTGTAGGCTATGTGAGCCTATACTTATGTACAGATCTGGTGTAGGCTATGTGAGCCTATACTAGCCTATACTTATGTACAGATCTGATGTAGGCTATGTGAGCCTATACTTATGTACAGATCTGGTGTAGGCTATGTGAGCCTATACTTATGTACAGATCTGGTGTAGGCTATGTGAGCCTATACTTATGTACAGATCTGGTGTAGGCTATGTGAGCCTATACTAGCCTATACTTATGTACAGATCTGGTGTAGGCTATGTGAGCCTATACTAGCCTATACTTATGTACAGATCTGGTGTAGGCTATGTGAGCCTATACTAGCCTATACTTATGTACAGATCTGGTGTAGGCTATGTGAGCCTATACTAGCCTATACTTATGTACAGATCTGATGTAGGCTATGTGAGCCTATACTTATGTACAGATCTGGTGTAGGCTATGTGAGCCTATACTTATGTACAGATCTGGATTAGGCTATGTGAGCCTATACTTATGTACAGATCTGGTGTAGGCTATGCGAGCCTATACTTATGTACAGATCTGGTGTAGGCTATGTGAGCCTATACTAGCCTATACTTATGTACAGATCTGATGTAGGCTATGTGAGCCTATACTTATGTACAGATCTGGTGTAGGCTATGTGAGCCTATACTTATGTACAGATCTGGTGTAGGCTATGTGAGCCTATACTTATGTACAGATCTGGTGTAGGCCATGTGAGCCTATACTTATGTACAGATCTGGTGTAGGCTATGTGAGCCTATACTTATGTACAGATCTGGTGTAGGCTATGTGAGCCTATACTTATGTACAGATCTGGTGTAGACTATGTGAGCCTATACTTATGTACAGATCTGGTGTAGGCTATGTGAGCCTATACTTATGTACAGATCTGGTGTAGGCTATGTGCGCCTATACTTATGTACAGATCTGGTGTAGGTTATGTGAGCCTATACTTATGTACAGATCTGGTGTAGGCTATGTGAGCCTATACTAGCCTATACTTATGTACAGATCTGATGTAGACTATGTGAGCCTATACTTATGTACAGATCTGGTGTAGGCTATGTGAGCCTATACTTATGTACAGATCTGGTGTAGGCTATGTGAGCCTATAGTTATGTACAGATCTGGTGTAGGCTATGTGAGCCTATACTTATGTACAGATCTGGTGTAGGCTATGTGAGCCTATACTAGCCTATACTTATGTACAGATCTGATGTAGGCTATGTGAGCCTATACTTATGTACAGATCTGGTGTAGGCTATGTGAGCCTATACTTATGTACAGATCTGGTGTAGGCTATGTGAGCCTATACTAGCCTATACTTATGTACAGATCTGGTGTAGGCTATGTGAGCCTATACTTACGTACAGATCTGGTGTAGGCTATGTGAGCCTATACTAGCCTATACTTATGTACAGATCTGGTGTAGGCAATGTGAGCCTATACTAGCCTACACTTATGTACAGATCTGGTGTAGGCTATGTGAGCCTATACTTATGTACAGATCTGGTGTAGGCTATGTGAGCCTATACTTATGTACAGATCTGGTGTAGGCTATGTGAGCCTATACTTATGTACAGATCTGGTGTAGGCTATGTGAGCCTATACTTATGTACAGATCTGGTGTAGGCTATGTGAGCCTATACTTATGTACAGATCTGGTGTAGGCTATGTGAGCCTATACTAGCCTATACTTATGTACAGATCTGGTGTAGGCTATGTGAGCCTATACTTATGTACAGATCTGGTGTAGGCTATGTGAGCCTATACTTATGTACAGATCTGGTGTAGGCTATGTGAGCCTATACTTATGTACAGATCTGGTGTAGGCTATGTGAGCCTATACTACCCTATACTTATGTACAGATCTGTTGTAGGCTATGTGAGCCTATACTAGCCTATACTTATGTACAGATCTGGTGTAGGCTATGTGAGCCTATACTAGCCTATACTTATGTACAGATCTGATGTAGCCTATGTGAGCCTATACTTATGTACAGATCTGATGTAGCCTATGTGAACCTATACTAGCCTATACTTATGTACAGATCTGATGTAGCCTATGTGAGCCTATACTAGCATATCTGACTAGCCTATACAGATCTGATGTAGCCTATGTGAGCCTATACTAGCATATCTGACTAGCCTATACATCTGTACAGATCTGGTGTAGGCTATGTGAGCCTATACGAGCCTATCTGACTGGCCTATACTTCTGTACAGATCTGGTGTAGGCTATGTGAACCTATACTAGTCTATCTGACTAGTCTATACTTTTGTACAGATCTGGTGTAGCCTATGCGAGCCTGTACTAGCCTATCTGACTAGCCTATACTTCTGTACAGATCTGGTGTAGGCTATGTGAGCCTATACTAGCCTATCTGACTAGCCTATACTTATATACAGATCTGGTGTAGGCTATGTGAGCCTATACTAGCCTATCTGACTAGCCTATACTTATGTACAGATCTGCTGTAGCCTATGTGAGCCTATACTAGACTATCTCACTAGCCTATACTTATGTACAGATCTGCTGTAGCCTATGTGAGCCTATACTAGCCTATCTCCTCAGCCTTACTTATATACAGATCTGGTGTAGCCTTTGTGAGCCTATGACACTAGCCTATCTCCTCAGTCTATAGCCATATACAGATCTGGTGTAGGCTATGTGAGCCTATACTAGCCTATCTGACTAGCCTATACTTATGTACAGATCTGGTGTAGTCTATGTGAGCCTATACTAGCCTATCTGACTAGCCTATGCTAGTCTATCTGACTGGCCTATACTTATATACAGATCTGGTGTAGCCTATGTGAGCCTATACTAGCCTATCTGACTAGCCTATACTTATATACAGATCTGGTGTAGCCTATGTGAGCCTATACTAGCCTATACTTATGTACAGATCTGGTGTAGCCTATGTGCGCCTATACTAGCCTATCTGACTAGCCTATACTCCTGTATAGATCTGGTGTAGGCTATGTGAGCCTATACTAGCCTATCTGACTAGCCTATACTTCTGTACAGATCTGGTGTAGCCTATGTGAGCCTATACTAGCCTATCTCCTCAGCCTTACTTATGTACAGATCTGGTGTAGGCTATGTGAGCCTATACTGGTCTATCTCACTAGCCTATACTTATGTACAGATCTGGTGTAGCCTATGTGAGCCTATACTAGCCTATCTGACTAGCCTATACTTATATACAGATCTGGTGTAGGCTATGTGAGCCTATACTAGTCTATCTGACTAGCCTATACTTATATACAGATCTGGTGTAGCCTATGTGAGCCTATACTAGCCTATACTAGCCTATCTGACTAGCCTATACTTATATTACAGATGTGGTGTAGCCTATGTGAGCCTATACTAGCCTATCTGACTAGCCTATACTTATATACAGATCTGGTGTAGCCTATGTGAGCCTATACTAGCCTATCTGACTAGCCTATACTTATATACAGATCTGGTGTAGACTATGTGAGCCTATTATTATATACAGATCTGGTGTAGCCTATGTGAGCCTATACTAGCCTATCTCCTCAGCCTTACTTATGTACAGATCTGGTGTAGGCTATGTGAGCCTATACTAGCCTATCTGACTAGCCTATACTTATATACAGATCTGGTGTAGCCTATGTGAGCCTATACTAGCCTATCTGACTAGCCTATACTTATATACATATCTGGTGTAGCCTATGTGAGCCTATACTAGCCTATCTGACTAGCCTATACATCTGTGCAGATCTGGTGTAGGCTATGTGAGCCTATATTAGCCTATCTGATTGGCCTATACTTCTGTACAGATCTGGTGTAGGCTATGTGAGCCTATACTAGCCTATCTCCCCAGCCTATACTTATATACAGATCTGGTGTAGGCTATGTGAGCCTATCTCCTCAGCCTATACTTATGTACATATCTGGTGTAGGCTATGTGAGCCTATACTACCCTATCTCCCCAGCCTATACTTATATACAGATCTGGTGTAGGCTATGTGAGCCTATACTTATCTACAGATCTGGTGTAGGCTATGTGAGCCTATACTTATGTACAGATCTGGTGTAGGCTATGTGAGCCTATACTAGCCTATACTTATGTACAGATCTGATGTAGGCTATGTGAGCCTATACTTATGTACAGATCTGGTGTAGGCTATGTGAGCCTATACTTATGTACAGATCTGGTGTAGGCTATGTGAGCCTATACTTATGTACAGATCTGGTGTAGGCTATGTGAGCCTATACTAGCCTATACTTATGTACAGATCTGGTGTAGGCCATGTGAGCCTATACTAGCCTATACTTATATACAGATCTGGTGTAGCCTATGTGAGCCTATACTAGCCTATCTGACTAGCCTGTACTTATGTACAGATCTGGTGTAGCCTATGTGAGCAGATACTAGCCTATACTGATGTACAGATCTGGTGTAGGCTATGTGAGCAGATACTAGCCTATACTTATGTACAGATCTGGTGTAGGCTATGTGAGCCTATACTAGCCTATACTTATGTACAGATCTGGTGTAGGCTATGTGAGCCTATACTAGCCTATACTTATGTACAGCTCTGGTGTAGCCTATGTGAGCCTATACTAGCCTATCTGACTAGCCTATACTTATGTACAGATCTGGTGTAGGCTATGTGAGCCTATACTAGCCTATACTTATGTACAGATCTGGTGTAGGCTATGTGAGCCTATACTTATGTACAGATCTGGTGTAGGCTATGTGAGCCTATATTACCCTATACTTATGTACAGATCTGGTGTAGGCTATGTGAGCCTATACTTATGTACAGATCTGGTGTAGGCTATGTGAGCCTATACTTATGTACAGATCTGGTGTAGGCTATGTGAGCCTATACTAGCCTATACTTATGTACAGATCTGGTGTAGGCTATGTGAGCCTATACTAGCCTACCTGACTAGCCTATACTTATGTACAGATCTGGTGTAGGCTATGTGAGCCTATACTAGCCTATACTTATGTACAGATCTGGTGTAGGCTATGTGAGCCTATACTTATGTACAGATCTGGTGTAGGCTATGTGAGCCTATACTAGCCTATACTTATGTACAGATCTGGTGTAGGCTATGTGAGCCTATACTTATGTACAGATCTGGTGTAGGCTATGTGAGCCTATACTTATGTACAGATCTGGTGTAGGCTATGTGAGCCTATACTTATGTACAGATCTGGTGTAGGCTATGTGAGCCTATACTTATGTACAGATCTGGTGTAGGCTATGTGAGCCTATACTTATGTACAGATCTGGTGTAGGCTATGTGAGCCTATACTTATGTACAGATCTGGTGTAGGCTATGTGAGCCTATACTTATGTACAGATCTGGTGTAGGCTATGTGAGCCTATACTTATGTACAGATCTGGTGTAGGCTATGTGAGCCTATACTAGCCTATACTGATGTACAGATCTGGTGTAGGCTATGTGAGCCTATACTAGCCTATACTTATGTACAGATCTGGTGTAGGCTATGTGAGCCTATACTAGCCTACCTGACTAGTCTATACTTATGTACAGATCTGGTGTAGGCTATGTGAGCCTATACTAGCCTATACTTATGTACAGATCTGGTGTAGGCTATGTGAGCCTATACTTATGTACAGATCTGGTGTAGGCTATGTGAGCCTATACTTATGTACAGATCTGGTGTAGGCTATGTGAGCCTATACTAGCCTATACTTATTGTACAGATCTGGTGTAGGCTATGTGAGCCTATACTAGCCTACCTGACTAGCCTATACTTATGTACAGTACTGGTGTAGGCTATGTGAGCCTATACTAGCCTATATTTATGTACAGATCTGGTGTAGGCTATGTGAGCCTATACTAGCCTATACTTATGTACAGATCTGGTGTAGGCTATGTGAGCCTATACTTATGTACAGATCTGGCGTAGGCTATGTGAGCCTATACTTATGTACAGATCTGGTGTAGGCTATGTGAGCCTATATTAGCCTATACTTATGTACAGATCTGGTGTAGGCTATGTGAGCCTATACTAGCCTATACTTATGTACAGATCTGGTATAGGCTATGTGAGCCTATACTAGCCTATACTTATGTACAGATCTGGTGTAGGCTATGTGAGCCTATACTAGCCTATACTTATGTACAGATCTGATGTAGGCTATGTGAGCCTATACTTATGTACAGATCTGGTGTAGGCTATGTGAGCCTATACTAGCCTATACTTATGTACAGATCTGATGTAGGCTATGTGAGCCTATACTTATGTACAGATCTGGTGTAGGCTATGTGAGCCTATACTTATGTACAGATCTGGTGTAGGCTATGTGAGCCTATACTTATGTACAGATCTGGTGTAGGCTATGTGAGCCTATACTTATGTACAGATGTGGTGTAGGCTATGTGAGCCTATACTAGCCTATACTTATGTACAGATGTGGTGTAGGCTATGTGAGCCTATACTAGCCTATACTTATGTACAGATCTGGTGTAGGCTATGTGAGCCTATACTAGCCTATACTTATGTACAGATCTGGTGTAGGCTATGTGAGCCTATACTAGCCTCTACTTATGTACAGATCTGGTGTAGGCTATGTGAGCCTATACTAGCCTATACTTATGCACAGATCTGGTGTAGGCTATGTGAGCCTATACTAGGCTATACTTATGTACAGATCTGATGTAGGCTATGTGAGCCTATACTTATGTACAGATCTGGTGTAGGCTATGTGAGCCTATACTTATGTACAGATCTGGTGTAGGCTATGTGAGCCTATACTTATGTACAGATCTGGTGTAGGCTATGTGAGCCTATACTACCCTATCTCCCCAGCCTATACTTATATACAGATCTGGTGTAGGCTATGTGAGCCTATCTCCTCAGCCTATACTTATATACAGATTTGGTGTAGGCTATGTGAGCCTATACTAGCCTATCTCCCCAGCCTATACTTATATACAGATGTGGTGTAGCCTATGTGAGCCTATACTAGCCTATCTCCCCAGCCTATACTTATATACAGATCTGGTGTAGGCTATGTGAGCCTATACTAGCCTATCTGACCTGCCTATACTTATGTACAGATCTGGTGTAGCCTATGTGAGCCTATACTAGCCTATCTCCCCAGCCCTTACTTATATACAGATCTGTTGTAGGCTATGTGAGCCTATACTAGCCTATCTGACTAGCCTATACTTCTGTACAGATCTGGTGTAGCCTATGTGAGCCTTTAGTAGCCTATCTCCTCAGCCTTACTTATGTACAGATCTGGTGTAGGCTATGTGAGCCTATACTAGTCTATCTGACTAGCCTATACTTATGTACAGATCTGGTGTAGGCTATGTGAGCCTATACTAGTCTATCTGACTAGCCTATACTTATGTACAGATCTGGTGTAGGCTATGTGAGCCTATACTAGCCTATACTTATGTACAGATCTGGTGTAGGCTATGTGAGCCTATACTAGCCTATCTGAGTAGCCTATACTTATGTACAGATCTGGTGTAGGCTATGTGAGCCTATACTAGCCTATCTGAGTAGCCTATACTTAGGTACAGATCTGGTGTAGGCTATGTGAGCCTATACTAGCCTATCTGACTAGCCTATCTGACTAGCCTATACTTATATACAGATCTGGTGTAGGCTATGTGAGCCTATACTAGCCTATCTGACTAGCCTATACTTATGTACAGATCTGTTGTAGGCTATGTGAGCCTATACTTGCCTATCTGACTAGCCTATACTTATGTACAGATCTGGTGTAGGCTATGTGAGCCTATACTAGCCTATCTGACTGGCCTATACTTATGTACAGATCTGGTGTAGCCTATACTAGCCTATCTGACTAGCCTATACTTATATACAGATCTGGTGTAGCCTATGTGAGCCTATACTAGCCTATCTCCTCAGCCTTACTTATGTACAGATCTGGTGTAGGCTATGTGAGCCTATACTAGCCTATCTCCTCAGCCTTACTTATATACAGATCTGGTGTAGGCTATGTGAGCCTATACTAGCCTATCTGACTAGCCTATACTTATATACAGATCTGGTGTAGCCTATGTGAGCCTATACTAGCCTATCTCCTCAGCCTTACATATGTACAGATCTGGTGTAGCCTATGTGAGCCTATACTAGCCTATCTGACTAGCCTATACATCTGTGCAGTTCTGGTGTAGGCTATGTGAAACTATACTAGCCTATCTGACTGGCCTATACTTCTGTACAGATCTGGTGTAGGCTATGTGAGCCTATACTAGCCTATCTCCCCAGCCTATACTTATATACAGATCTGGTGTAGGCTATGTGAGCCTATACTAGCCTATCTGACTAGCCTATACTTCTGTACAGATCTGGTGTAGCCTATGTGAGCCTTTAGTAGCCTATCTCCTCAGCCTTACTTATGTACAGATCTGGTGTAGGCTATGTGAGCCTATACTAGTCTATCTGACTAGCCTATACTTCTGTACAGATCTGGTGTAGGCTATGTGAGCCTATACTAGTCTATCTGACTAGCCTATACTTATGTACAGATCTGGTGTAGGCTATGTGAGCCTATACTAGCCTATACTTATGTACAGATCTGGTGTAGGCTATGTGAGCCTATACTAGCCTATCTGACTAGCCTATACTTATGTACAGATCTGGTGTAGGCTATGTGAGCCTATACTAGCCTATCTGAGTAGCCTATACTTATGTACAGATCTGGTGTAGGCTATGTGAGCCTATACTAGCCTATCTGACTAGCCTATACTTATATACAGATCTGGTGTAGGCTATGTGAGCCTATACTAGCCTATCTGACTAGCCTATACTTATGTACAGATCTGTTGTAGGCTATGTGAGCCTATACTTGCCTATCTGACTAGCCTATACTTATGTACAGATCTGGTGTAGGCTATGTGAGCCTATACTAGCCTATCTGACTGGCCTATACTTATGTACAGATCTGGTGTAGCCTATACTAGCCTATCTGACTAGCCTATACTTATATACAGATCTGGTGTAGGCTATGTGAGCCTATACTAGCCTATCTGACTAGCCTATACTTATATACAGATCTGGTGTAGGCTATGTGAGCCTATACTTATGTACAGATCTGGTGTAGGCTATGTGAGCCTATACTAACCTATACTTATGTACAGATCTGGTGTAGGCTATGTGAGCCTATACTAGCCTACCTGACTAGCCTATACTTATGTACAGATCTGGTGTAGGCTATGTGAGCCTATACTAGCCTATACTTATGTACAGATCTGGTGTAGGCTATGTGAGCCTATACTTATGTACAGATCTGGCGTAGGCTATGTGAGCCTATACTTATGTACAGATCTGGTGTAGGCAATGTGAGCCTATATTAGCCTATACTTATGTACAGATCTGGTGTAGGCTATGTGAGCCTATACTTATGTACAGATCTGGTGTAGGCTATGTGAGCCTATACTAGCCTATACTTGTATACAGATCTGGTATAGGCTATGTGAGCCTATACTAGCCTATACTTATGTACAGATCTGGTGTAGGCTATGTGAACCTGTACTAGCCTATACTTATGTACAGATCTGATGTAGGCTATGTGAGCCTATATTTATGTACAGATCTGGTGTAGGCTATGTGAGCCTATACTTATGTACAGATCTGGTGTAGGCTATGTGAGCCTATACTAGCCTATACTTATGTACAGATCTGATGTAGGCTATGTGAGCCTATACTTATGTACAGATCTGGTGTAGGCTATGTGAGCCTATACTTATGTACAGATCTGGTGTAGGCTATGTGAGCCTATACTTATGTACAGATCTGGTGTAGGCTATGTGAGCCTATACTAGCCTATACTTATGTACAGATCTGGTGTAGGCTATGTGAGCCTATACTAGCCTATACTTATGTACAGATCTGGTGTAGGCTATGTGAGCCTATACTAGCCTATACTTATGTACAGATCTGGTGTAGGCTATGTGAGCCTATACTAGCCTATACTTATGTACAGATCTGATGTAGGCTATGTGAGCCTATACTTATGTACAGATCTGGTGTAGGCTATGTGAGCCTATACTTATGTACAGATCTGGATTAGGCTATGTGAGCCTATACTTATGTACAGATCTGGTGTAGGCTATGCGAGCCTATACTTATGTACAGATCTGGTGTAGGCTATGTGAGCCTATACTAGCCTATACTTATGTACAGATCTGATGTAGGCTATGTGAGCCTATACTTATGTACAGATCTGGTGTAGGCTATGTGAGCCTATACTTATGTACAGATCTGGTGTAGGCTATGTGAGCCTATACTTATGTACAGATCTGGTGTAGGCCATGTGAGCCTATACTTATGTACAGATCTGGTGTAGGCTATGTGAGCCTATACTTATGTACAGATCTGGTGTAGGCTATGTGAGCCTATACTTATGTACAGATCTGGTGTAGACTATGTGAGCCTATACTTATGTACAGATCTGGTGTAGGCTATGTGAGCCTATACTTATGTACAGATCTGGTGTAGGCTATGTGCGCCTATACTTATGTACAGATCTGGTGTAGGTTATGTGAGCCTATACTTATGTACAGATCTGGTGTAGGCTATGTGAGCCTATACTAGCCTATACTTATGTACAGATCTGATGTAGACTATGTGAGCCTATACTTATGTACAGATCTGGTGTAGGCTATGTGAGCCTATACTTATGTACAGATCTGGTGTAGGCTATGTGAGCCTATAGTTATGTACAGATCTGGTGTAGGCTATGTGAGCCTATACTTATGTACAGATCTGGTGTAGGCTATGTGAGCCTATACTAGCCTATACTTATGTACAGATCTGATGTAGGCTATGTGAGCCTATACTTATGTACAGATCTGGTGTAGGCTATGTGAGCCTATACTTATGTACAGATCTGGTGTAGGCTATGTGAGCCTATACTAGCCTATACTTATGTACAGATCTGGTGTAGGCTATGTGAGCCTATACTTACGTACAGATCTGGTGTAGGCTATGTGAGCCTATACTAGCCTATACTTATGTACAGATCTGGTGTAGGCAATGTGAGCCTATACTAGCCTACACTTATGTACAGATCTGGTGTAGGCTATGTGAGCCTATACTTATGTACAGATCTGGTGTAGGCTATGTGAGCCTATACTTATGTACAGATCTGGTGTAGGCTATGTGAGCCTATACTTATGTACAGATCTGGTGTAGGCTATGTGAGCCTATACTTATGTACAGATCTGGTGTAGGCTATGTGAGCCTATACTTATGTACAGATCTGGTGTAGGCTATGTGAGCCTATACTAGCCTATACTTATGTACAGATCTGGTGTAGGCTATGTGAGCCTATACTTATGTACAGATCTGGTGTAGGCTATGTGAGCCTATACTTATGTACAGATCTGGTGTAGGCTATGTGAGCCTATACTTATGTACAGATCTGGTGTAGGCTATGTGAGCCTATACTACCCTATACTTATGTACAGATCTGTTGTAGGCTATGTGAGCCTATACTAGCCTATACTTATGTACAGATCTGGTGTAGGCTATGTGAGCCTATACTAGCCTATACTTATGTACAGATCTGATGTAGCCTATGTGAGCCTATACTTATGTACAGATCTGATGTAGCCTATGTGAACCTATACTAGCCTATACTTATGTACAGATCTGATGTAGCCTATGTGAGCCTATACTAGCATATCTGACTAGCCTATACAGATCTGATGTAGCCTATGTGAGCCTATACTAGCATATCTGACTAGCCTATACATCTGTACAGATCTGGTGTAGGCTATGTGAGCCTATACGAGCCTATCTGACTGGCCTATACTTCTGTACAGATCTGGTGTAGGCTATGTGAACCTATACTAGTCTATCTGACTAGTCTATACTTTTGTACAGATCTGGTGTAGCCTATGCGAGCCTGTACTAGCCTATCTGACTAGCCTATACTTCTGTACAGATCTGGTGTAGGCTATGTGAGCCTATACTAGCCTATCTGACTAGCCTATACTTATATACAGATCTGGTGTAGGCTATGTGAGCCTATACTAGCCTATCTGACTAGCCTATACTTATGTACAGATCTGCTGTAGCCTATGTGAGCCTATACTAGACTATCTCACTAGCCTATACTTATGTACAGATCTGCTGTAGCCTATGTGAGCCTATACTAGCCTATCTCCTCAGCCTTACTTATATACAGATCTGGTGTAGCCTTTGTGAGCCTATGACACTAGCCTATCTCCTCAGTCTATAGCCATATACAGATCTGGTGTAGGCTATGTGAGCCTATACTAGCCTATCTGACTAGCCTATACTTATGTACAGATCTGGTGTAGTCTATGTGAGCCTATACTAGCCTATCTGACTAGCCTATGCTAGTCTATCTGACTGGCCTATACTTATATACAGATCTGGTGTAGCCTATGTGAGCCTATACTAGCCTATCTGACTAGCCTATACTTATATACAGATCTGGTGTAGCCTATGTGAGCCTATACTAGCCTATACTTATGTACAGATCTGGTGTAGCCTATGTGCGCCTATACTAGCCTATCTGACTAGCCTATACTCCTGTATAGATCTGGTGTAGGCTATGTGAGCCTATACTAGCCTATCTGACTAGCCTATACTTCTGTACAGATCTGGTGTAGCCTATGTGAGCCTATACTAGCCTATCTCCTCAGCCTTACTTATGTACAGATCTGGTGTAGGCTATGTGAGCCTATACTGGTCTATCTCACTAGCCTATACTTATGTACAGATCTGGTGTAGCCTATGTGAGCCTATACTAGCCTATCTGACTAGCCTATACTTATATACAGATCTGGTGTAGGCTATGTGAGCCTATACTAGTCTATCTGACTAGCCTATACTTATATACAGATCTGGTGTAGCCTATGTGAGCCTATACTAGCCTATACTAGCCTATCTGACTAGCCTATACTTATATTACAGATGTGGTGTAGCCTATGTGAGCCTATACTAGCCTATCTGACTAGCCTATACTTATATACAGATCTGGTGTAGCCTATGTGAGCCTATACTAGCCTATCTGACTAGCCTATACTTATATACAGATCTGGTGTAGACTATGTGAGCCTATTATTATATACAGATCTGGTGTAGCCTATGTGAGCCTATACTAGCCTATCTCCTCAGCCTTACTTATGTACAGATCTGGTGTAGGCTATGTGAGCCTATACTAGCCTATCTGACTAGCCTATACTTATATACAGATCTGGTGTAGCCTATGTGAGCCTATACTAGCCTATCTGACTAGCCTATACTTATATACATATCTGGTGTAGCCTATGTGAGCCTATACTAGCCTATCTGACTAGCCTATACATCTGTGCAGATCTGGTGTAGGCTATGTGAGCCTATACTAGCCTATCTGATTGGCCTATACTTCTGTACAGATCTGGTGTAGGCTATGTGAGCCTATACTAGCCTATCTCCCCAGCCTATACTTATATACAGATCTGGTGTAGGCTATGTGAGCCTATCTCCTCAGCCTATACTTATGTACATATCTGGTGTAGGCTATGTGAGCCTATACTACCCTATCTCCCCAGCCTATACTTATATACAGATCTGGTGTAGGCTATGTGAGCCTATACTTATCTACAGATCTGGTGTAGGCTATGTGAGCCTATACTTATGTACAGATCTGGTGTAGGCTATGTGAGCCTATACTAGCCTATACTTATGTACAGATCTGATGTAGGCTATGTGAGCCTATACTTATGTACAGATCTGGTGTAGGCTATGTGAGCCTATACTTATGTACAGATCTGGTGTAGGCTATGTGAGCCTATACTTATGTACAGATCTGGTGTAGGCTATGTGAGCCTATACTAGCCTATACTTATGTACAGATCTGGTGTAGGCCATGTGAGCCTATACTAGCCTATACTTATATACAGATCTGGTGTAGCCTATGTGAGCCTATACTAGCCTATCTGACTAGCCTGTACTTATGTACAGATCTGGTGTAGCCTATGTGAGCAGATACTAGCCTATACTGATGTACAGATCTGGTGTAGGCTATGTGAGCAGATACTAGCCTATACTTATGTACAGATCTGGTGTAGGCTATGTGAGCCTATACTAGCCTATACTTATGTACAGATCTGGTGTAGGCTATGTGAGCCTATACTAGCCTATACTTATGTACAGCTCTGGTGTAGCCTATGTGAGCCTATACTAGCCTATCTGACTAGCCTATACTTATGTACAGATCTGGTGTAGGCTATGTGAGCCTATACTAGCCTATACTTATGTACAGATCTGGTGTAGGCTATGTGAGCCTATACTTATGTACAGATCTGGTGTAGGCTATGTGAGCCTATATTACCCTATACTTATGTACAGATCTGGTGTAGGCTATGTGAGCCTATACTTATGTACAGATCTGGTGTAGGCTATGTGAGCCTATACTTATGTACAGATCTGGTGTAGGCTATGTGAGCCTATACTAGCCTATACTTATGTACAGATCTGGTGTAGGCTATGTGAGCCTATACTAGCCTACCTGACTAGCCTATACTTATGTACAGATCTGGTGTAGGCTATGTGAGCCTATACTAGCCTATACTTATGTACAGATCTGGTGTAGGCTATGTGAGCCTATACTTATGTACAGATCTGGTGTAGGCTATGTGAGCCTATACTAGCCTATACTTATGTACAGATCTGGTGTAGGCTATGTGAGCCTATACTTATGTACAGATCTGGTGTAGGCTATGTGAGCCTATACTTATGTACAGATCTGGTGTAGGCTATGTGAGCCTATACTTATGTACAGATCTGGTGTAGGCTATGTGAGCCTATACTTATGTACAGATCTGGTGTAGGCTATGTGAGCCTATACTTATGTACAGATCTGGTGTAGGCTATGTGAGCCTATACTTATGTACAGATCTGGTGTAGGCTATGTGAGCCTATACTTATGTACAGATCTGGTGTAGGCTATGTGAGCCTATACTTATGTACAGATCTGGTGTAGGCTATGTGAGCCTATACTAGCCTATACTGATGTACAGATCTGGTGTAGGCTATGTGAGCCTATACTAGCCTATACTTATGTACAGATCTGGTGTAGGCTATGTGAGCCTATACTAGCCTACCTGACTAGTCTATACTTATGTACAGATCTGGTGTAGGCTATGTGAGCCTATACTAGCCTATACTTATGTACAGATCTGGTGTAGGCTATGTGAGCCTATACTTATGTACAGATCTGGTGTAGGCTATGTGAGCCTATACTTATGTACAGATCTGGTGTAGGCTATGTGAGCCTATACTAGCCTATACTTATTGTACAGATCTGGTGTAGGCTATGTGAGCCTATACTAGCCTACCTGACTAGCCTATACTTATGTACAGTACTGGTGTAGGCTATGTGAGCCTATACTAGCCTATATTTATGTACAGATCTGGTGTAGGCTATGTGAGCCTATACTAGCCTATACTTATGTACAGATCTGGTGTAGGCTATGTGAGCCTATACTTATGTACAGATCTGGCGTAGGCTATGTGAGCCTATACTTATGTACAGATCTGGTGTAGGCTATGTGAGCCTATATTAGCCTATACTTATGTACAGATCTGGTGTAGGCTATGTGAGCCTATACTAGCCTATACTTATGTACAGATCTGGTATAGGCTATGTGAGCCTATACTAGCCTATACTTATGTACAGATCTGGTGTAGGCTATGTGAGCCTATACTAGCCTATACTTATGTACAGATCTGATGTAGGCTATGTGAGCCTATACTTATGTACAGATCTGGTGTAGGCTATGTGAGCCTATACTAGCCTATACTTATGTACAGATCTGATGTAGGCTATGTGAGCCTATACTTATGTACAGATCTGGTGTAGGCTATGTGAGCCTATACTTATGTACAGATCTGGTGTAGGCTATGTGAGCCTATACTTATGTACAGATCTGGTGTAGGCTATGTGAGCCTATACTTATGTACAGATGTGGTGTAGGCTATGTGAGCCTATACTAGCCTATACTTATGTACAGATGTGGTGTAGGCTATGTGAGCCTATACTAGCCTATACTTATGTACAGATCTGGTGTAGGCTATGTGAGCCTATACTAGCCTATACTTATGTACAGATCTGGTGTAGGCTATGTGAGCCTATACTAGCCTCTACTTATGTACAGATCTGGTGTAGGCTATGTGAGCCTATACTAGCCTATACTTATGCACAGATCTGGTGTAGGCTATGTGAGCCTATACTAGGCTATACTTATGTACAGATCTGATGTAGGCTATGTGAGCCTATACTTATGTACAGATCTGGTGTAGGCTATGTGAGCCTATACTTATGTACAGATCTGGTGTAGGCTATGTGAGCCTATACTTATGTACAGATCTGGTGTAGGCTATGTGAGCCTATACTACCCTATCTCCCCAGCCTATACTTATATACAGATCTGGTGTAGGCTATGTGAGCCTATCTCCTCAGCCTATACTTATATACAGATTTGGTGTAGGCTATGTGAGCCTATACTAGCCTATCTCCCCAGCCTATACTTATATACAGATGTGGTGTAGCCTATGTGAGCCTATACTAGCCTATCTCCCCAGCCTATACTTATATACAGATCTGGTGTAGGCTATGTGAGCCTATACTAGCCTATCTGACCTGCCTATACTTATGTACAGATCTGGTGTAGCCTATGTGAGCCTATACTAGCCTATCTCCCCAGCCCTTACTTATATACAGATCTGTTGTAGGCTATGTGAGCCTATACTAGCCTATCTGACTAGCCTATACTTCTGTACAGATCTGGTGTAGCCTATGTGAGCCTTTAGTAGCCTATCTCCTCAGCCTTACTTATGTACAGATCTGGTGTAGGCTATGTGAGCCTATACTAGTCTATCTGACTAGCCTATACTTATGTACAGATCTGGTGTAGGCTATGTGAGCCTATACTAGTCTATCTGACTAGCCTATACTTATGTACAGATCTGGTGTAGGCTATGTGAGCCTATACTAGCCTATACTTATGTACAGATCTGGTGTAGGCTATGTGAGCCTATACTAGCCTATCTGAGTAGCCTATACTTATGTACAGATCTGGTGTAGGCTATGTGAGCCTATACTAGCCTATCTGAGTAGCCTATACTTAGGTACAGATCTGGTGTAGGCTATGTGAGCCTATACTAGCCTATCTGACTAGCCTATCTGACTAGCCTATACTTATATACAGATCTGGTGTAGGCTATGTGAGCCTATACTAGCCTATCTGACTAGCCTATACTTATGTACAGATCTGTTGTAGGCTATGTGAGCCTATACTTGCCTATCTGACTAGCCTATACTTATGTACAGATCTGGTGTAGGCTATGTGAGCCTATACTAGCCTATCTGACTGGCCTATACTTATGTACAGATCTGGTGTAGCCTATACTAGCCTATCTGACTAGCCTATACTTATATACAGATCTGGTGTAGCCTATGTGAGCCTATACTAGCCTATCTCCTCAGCCTTACTTATGTACAGATCTGGTGTAGGCTATGTGAGCCTATACTAGCCTATCTCCTCAGCCTTACTTATATACAGATCTGGTGTAGGCTATGTGAGCCTATACTAGCCTATCTGACTAGCCTATACTTATATACAGATCTGGTGTAGCCTATGTGAGCCTATACTAGCCTATCTCCTCAGCCTTACATATGTACAGATCTGGTGTAGCCTATGTGAGCCTATACTAGCCTATCTGACTAGCCTATACATCTGTGCAGTTCTGGTGTAGGCTATGTGAAACTATACTAGCCTATCTGACTGGCCTATACTTCTGTACAGATCTGGTGTAGGCTATGTGAGCCTATACTAGCCTATCTCCCCAGCCTATACTTATATACAGATCTGGTGTAGGCTATGTGAGCCTATACTAGCCTATCTGACTAGCCTATACTTCTGTACAGATCTGGTGTAGCCTATGTGAGCCTTTAGTAGCCTATCTCCTCAGCCTTACTTATGTACAGATCTGGTGTAGGCTATGTGAGCCTATACTAGTCTATCTGACTAGCCTATACTTCTGTACAGATCTGGTGTAGGCTATGTGAGCCTATACTAGTCTATCTGACTAGCCTATACTTATGTACAGATCTGGTGTAGGCTATGTGAGCCTATACTAGCCTATACTTATGTACAGATCTGGTGTAGGCTATGTGAGCCTATACTAGCCTATCTGACTAGCCTATACTTATGTACAGATCTGGTGTAGGCTATGTGAGCCTATACTAGCCTATCTGAGTAGCCTATACTTATGTACAGATCTGGTGTAGGCTATGTGAGCCTATACTAGCCTATCTGACTAGCCTATACTTATATACAGATCTGGTGTAGGCTATGTGAGCCTATACTAGCCTATCTGACTAGCCTATACTTATGTACAGATCTGTTGTAGGCTATGTGAGCCTATACTTGCCTATCTGACTAGCCTATACTTATGTACAGATCTGGTGTAGGCTATGTGAGCCTATACTAGCCTATCTGACTGGCCTATACTTATGTACAGATCTGGTGTAGCCTATACTAGCCTATCTGACTAGCCTATACTTATATACAGATCTGGTGTAGGCTATGTGAGCCTATACTAGCCTATCTGACTAGCCTATACTTATATACAGATCTGGTGTAGCCTATGTGAGCCTATACTAGCCTATCTCCTCAGCCTTACTTATGTACAGATCTGGTGTAGGCTATGTGAGCCTATACTAGCCTATCTCCTCAGCCTTACTTATATACAGATCTGGTGTAGGCTATGTGTGCCTATACTAGCCTATCTGACTAGCCTATACTTATATACAGATCTGTTGTAGCCTATGTGAGCCTATACTAGCCTATCTCCTCAGCCTTACATATGTACAGATCTGGTGTAGCCTATGTGAGCCTATACTAGCCTATCTGACTAGCCTATACATCTGTGCAGTTCTGGTGTAGGTTATGTGAGCCTATACTAGCCTATCTGACTGGCCTATACTTCTGTACAGATCTGGTGTAGGCTATGTGAGCCTATACTAGCCTATCTCCCCAGCCTATACTTATATACAGATCTGGTGTAGGCTATGTGAGCCTATCTCCTCAGCCTATACTTATGTACATATCTGGTGTAGGCTATGTGAGCCTATCTCCTCAGCCTATACTTATATACAGATCTGGTGTAGGCTATGTGAGCCTATACTAGCCTATCTCCCCAGCCTATACTGATATACAGATCTGGTGTAGCCTATGTGAGCCTATACTTGTCTATCTCCTCAGTCTATACTTATATACAGATCTGGTGTAGCTTATGTGAGCCTATACTAGCCTATCTCCTCAGTCTATACTTATATACAGATCTGGTGTAGCTTATGTGAGCCTATACTAGCCTATCTCCTCAGTCTATGCTGATATACAGATCTGGTGTAGCCTATGTGAGCCTATACTAACCTATCTCCCCAGTCTATACTTATAGAGTTGTAATATTGTGGATCAAATAAATCGCTTAAAGCTGAAGAATGAACCTGGAAGCTATTATCTGAGAGTACTGTGTTGAACACAAGTGTCTTCTTTATTTCCAGATGCCAGCAGTGTTGGGGAATGATTGCTGATGTATCAAGGGTGGCTGCCTACTCTGACAATGCTGTTAAATATTTTTGAAGAGCTTTACGTTTATTTTTAATAAACATGTTTTACAAAGGTATAGCGTTGTACGACGTACATGTCTTTTTTTCGTTGCAGAGAGAAATAAAACACTTTTAATCATTTGTGGCAAGTTTTTCTTTATGATACCTTATTTTCTGTGTTATCATAGATTCTCTTAAAAGTTACGCTAATGGTAACCTATTAATTAGTGACAGGAAAAATTATTGTAACTGTTCCAAAACAATGACTACAGAAACAGTTAAAAGGTCTGATTTGGTACATTCATATGACGTTTTCTGCTCGGTGTTCACAAATTCTTCTTACAGGAGCTATCTATCAACATACATTTTCATTACATATAAGGACCGCAGCACTTTAGATTTTTAAAAGTGCATCACTGTGTCATGTCTTTGAATGACCACAAGAAAAAAGGAACGGCAACTTACTGTGTGAAAAAAGTGCAAGTATTTGAAAGTTCAAATAACAAAGAATATCTCAAAAATGGTTAACACCACATACATTTTTATTCAAAATAAATTGTCTTTTAATGAGATGTATACATTTTTGTGTACTGAGATTTTGTCTATCTTTAGGCTTTACCAATTATAGAAAAATCATTCAGAATGTAGAAGACTTAACCAGGCATTCCCAGAAAATTCAAGATATACATTCTATTTGTCATGGAAATATATTAAACATATGGTGCTTTTATAAAAAGCAAACTATTTATGAGAAATGTTTCCATGGGAAGCGTTGTTTGGGAGATTTTCTTCAGAATTTTAATTTGCTGCTTGGAAGGCGCTATGCTTAAATCTTTAGTTCAGTTTCAAAGGTAGAATTAGAACTGACAAATTCAGTGTCATAGTGGGGATTTGAACCATAGATCCTTTGCTTTACGCAAAGCTGCTCTTAACCACTGAGGTACCATGGCAACATGCTGGTGCATCATCAAATTGACAAGCTGATTTGCATTTTCTCTGTAAACCACAAGAGAATCTCAAATTTGAGACCACATACACCAATGCCAATTTATGAGGGTTGTCCCAGAAGTACCCGACCTGACATATAGATAGCGAGTGTTTCAAACATATGACTGGTAGAAAGTACCAACCTCATAAAGCTTAAGCTCGAAGTTTGAGTATGCTACATTGTTTAGTATTTGTTTGGCAGCCATGGATAGTGAATGCTCTCAGCAAATTTATAAACATGGATAAAACTGGCCATTGTTATGTGACGCTATACTTTCGTTTGAAAGGTCTTATTCCAACTAATATTAAAGCTGAGCTAGGTTCTACTCTGAGGAAGTCTGCTCCTTTGTTTACAATAGTAGAATGTTGGGTGGCAGAGTTTAAATGAGGCCGTATGAGCTGCCAAGACAAACATTGCAAGTGAGTGTGTTGGGTTTAAGGGCCCGTCGACAACTTGGTCATTAGGGCCCCCACAAACATTGCAGTGATTGACCAAATAAGGGGATCACATCAGAAATTGCAAAGAAAATCTACAAAATGGTATTGGATGACTGTCAACTGAAAATGCATGAGCTAGCAGACATTGCAGGTATTTCAAAATGTGCTATACATTGTATAATGATTAAACATTTGCACATGAGAAAGCTGTGTGCAAGAAGGAAGGGTGCCACGTTTGTTTGCAGTGGAACAGAAACAGCATCATGATAATTATTATTTATTTATGCCAACAAACTTACTGTTGGTGTTTTTAAACACACAAGCCGTGTGTGGGCAAAGTTGTGGCATTGAATTTTTAAGTTCCAGTTCTACCTCTTAAGCATCATGATGTTTGGCGATGTTTTGCAGCAATAAAGCTGTGTTTTTTCATTGATTCATAACCATGGATGAAACATGGGTCCATGATTTCACACCTGAGACGAAGGAGCAGTTAAAACAGTGGATGGAAAGCGGAGAACCAGCTCCAAAGGCGGCAAAGACAGTTTCATCTACAGGCAAGGTCATGGTGTCAATTTTTTGGGATGCATGTAAGATAATCTTCATTGATTATCTTCAAAAAGGAAAAGCAGTCAGTGGCAAGTATTATGCAAACTTGTTTCAGTGATGAAATCAAGCAAAAATGACAGCATTTAGCAGAAAAGACAGTGCACCAGTTCACATATCCACTATTGCCATGGCCAAAACAGGGAGTTAAAGTTGGAATTGCTTCTTCAAGCTCCCTTTCACCAGATTTAGCCTTATCCAAACTTGAAGAGATTTGCCAGGAATGAAGAGGTGGAGTCTGCAATTGATGGCTCTCACTATGAACAAGATATTGAAGGAATTGAGCTGAAAGGACACTATATAGAGAAATAAAGATGTTTTCCCAAAATATTTGTGCCTTCTTTACTGGGTCAGATACTTCAGGTACAGTCCTTGTACAATCATACGTGCTTAAGTCCCTGACTTTAAGGTATTTATTATGGTTTCCATATGTATAAAGCCAATCGGTTATCTTTGATTGGCCTTATATTTGGAAACTTAAGTTCAGTATTTAATGGACATACATAAATCTTTTTCTAAAAATGATATTTTTGGATTCATAGAACCTCACCCTTTGTATTTCTCATGTAATATCTTATCAATCTTTTGGGTGGAATGCAACACTTCTGTTTACTACTGGTAACTAAGAAAGTAAAAATAAGTCTTCCAGCTCTGCACTAATTTGATTATTAAGTATTATTATAACCAATTACTAAAGTAACACTCTGAACATAGAGAATGTGTTGTATTACATGTACATGAAATGACTTTGGAACCTTCCCTTTTTAGTTTCTCTACTGGTAAGCAGGGGAAGTATTGTATTCCACCCAAAAATTCGATGTCGAGATTTCACTGGAAATATATGTTTTGATACCCCCTGAATCCAAAAAAAGCAGTTTTAGAAAAAGTTCTGTGTCAGTGTGTCTGGACAGCATAACTCACAAACGAAAAGTCAGTTAAAAACCAAAGTTGGTATTTAAGTTTAATGTCTTTCAAGGATGCGACACCAAGATTTTGAAGAAAATAGTCCCACCCTAAACTACCCTTTACATGGAAGATTTTTCGAAAATTATTTTCTTGAAAATGGCTCTAACGATTTGATTAAAATGCCATATGTTTGGGATATTTTTATGACAAATGAAATGTATATCTTGAATTTTCTGGCTATAGCCCCTGTAGTCGTATTTACTCTGGATGACTTTTACATAACTGGTAAACCGTTAGAGATAGACCAAATCATACTATACAAAAAATGTAGATCTTGCTAAAATACACAATTTGTGTCTGAATACATTTTCTTGTAGGTTGAACCATTTCAGAGATATTCCTTGTTTTGTGTGTCAGTTTTGGAAAACTTAGTTTCGTGAAATGGATCATCATTCATTTTTTATATGTTAAGCTTGCAAAGAGAACGGAATCTCAAAGCTTTAAAATATTTGACTGTTGCACAAAACCTAGTGTATTCTAATACTCCCCTTGTACCTACAAGGAAATAAGCAATAAGATAATTTGTACAAATGTTTATCTCAACTAACACGAAGAAGATATAGGAATAAGAGTTTGTAACAATGGTTAGTACGAGAGTAGAAAAAGTCATGTGAGTGCAACACATCAGATTTTTTTAGTAGAGGGCAATAACCATTTAAGAAATCTTCAGGCCAATGAGATTTAATTCCTTTTAACGTGGGTTAAGGGAGCAATGTTTGTAATACAAATATAGATGTTACATGGTATCAGGGGAGTAGCATCAATGAATGTGAGAAATGTATTATATATCTTCTAATTTTCCTCAAACTGGTCGCTAAATTGGTGTTATTATGATTTTGTGTACATAATCATTTTAATATCATTAAAAATCAGGTTTTCTTGAACATTATGATTTGAATTTGCACAACTCTGCAGCAGTATGTCCTGAAACAAAACTTGGGTCAATGCCATCTGTCGTCAGCTGCAAGAAACTGGTGTGCACCTGACCCAAGGTAAGTGTAACAGTGTAGACCACAACTTGAGTTAGGATTCATGCTAACATCATTGCATTTGTAGTCGTGAATAGACCGTAATTCACAATTTGTTTTGCTTCTTGTATGTGTGAACATTTGAGCATGATTTGGACACTTGGCCAGTTACTGTTAATGTGAATGATTAGTGTGGATTCCAGGTGAAGGTATGCAAGACAGGCAGTTACATACATGACTCAACATAAATCAGAGCTAGAGTGTAAACAAAACCTTGTTGCAACGAAAATCAAAAACTGTAGTGTGGTCAACAAGTTCAATATAAGAAGCTCCCAAATATTACAATTTCTCTAAAAAGCGATGTGTAATTAAAGCAAATCCTCCAAAGTGTGCACTCACTATTACGATGAACATTAAAAAATATACAAGGCATTTCAACATCAAAGTTTATGAAAGTGGATCCTGGCTGTGTTGTAATACTTTAAAGAAATATTTTGTTGTACTTTTCTCAAAAGAAAAGTGAGTGAAATTCCAGCAGTTCTGAAGATTTAAATAACATTTCGAAGGCACCATAAAATATAACTATTCTTTTAATGTATGCGAAAAACAGCCAAAAGTGTTGGGATGACACCAAGAATAGAATTTTCACTGAATAATCAGTATAAGCTCTCAGTTGAAGAGCATAACAATGAAGTGAAAAAGAACAGAGCTTTACTTTCTCATTTCGTACGGGTTGTATGTTTCCTTGGAAAACACGCACTTGCTTTTCACGTTCACAATGAGAATGAAGGATTTTCAGACAGAGGCAATTTGATTGAATATTTAAATGAATTAGCAATATATGATACCTCTTTGAAAGAGCACTTGGGGAAAATTGACTTCACCGGACGTTCAGAGTGATTTCATTTCAAGTGAGAGTGCTGTTATGGCACATGGAATCATGAAAGAAATTTCTGATGCCTTATTTGTTTAATACTAGATGAAACTCCTGACAATAATGAAGAACAATTCTATACTGCTTGTTGAAGAGAGATTTGATTTACAGATGTCAGTTCTAGGAGGAAAGCAGATTCTCTTTTGAATCATGGTCATAGTATTATCGAATATTTCTTTCAGACTGATAAAAGATGAAAACTCCAAAAGGCAATTCTGTTTAGGGTGGGTCACATTTTAACAAATTTTACAATATTCGTTGAATTACACACCCGAGTCTGATAGGCTATGCCACTGCATGGCATATACCCAGGCCCGAATTTAGGACCTCTGACACCCCTGGGCCAAAAAAAAAACAAAAAAAAAACACTGTTTGCTCCCTCCCCCCCCCCCCCCCCAACTTGCAATACATATATTACTTAAATTTTCACAACATAGAGAATGGTTTCACTAGTTTGGATACTTAAGTATGAGTGGCAAACACCATAAGTGAGTTTATTAAAATTTAAGTAGGAACATCTTAATAGAACGAACTTTCACTAAAGAGGCATTAGAGATATTAGATGTCAAAACATATACTGTTTAAATAACAAGAGACTTCCTCCTTGCCCTGTCATTTGCAAACAAGTTTATGAGTTCGTCATAGTCCATTTTCACTGGTAAGTCAGATTCAATTGCAAGAATACCAAGATAACTAAGACGATCCTTCACTTGTGATGTTCTTAAATAATTATTTATGTGTCTTAGAGCAGAAAATGATTTCTCAGTTGAGCAGTTGGAAGCAGGAGAGCTATGTTTAAGTTTGGGTAAACACTCTCTAGACAGTTACCTTACAGCTGTGTAGGAGAGTGTGTCGCATTTTCATTCTTTTCCATGTAGCTTTTGAAGTGTAAGCATTGAAGTACAAATACTGAATCTTCAAGATCCGAACTGTAGACTTTCTGAAGTCTGGATGATGCTTCCTGAATTTCAAGTGGACTAAGCATCTTTTGAGTTGTCAAAAACATAAATGGTTCACTGAATTCCTTGTAGGAAGAAACTCTGTTGTTCAGTTCTTCAATCAATTTATAGAATCAAAAGGAACTTGATGTTTCATGTCTATGCTTTTTTTTTTTTTTTTTTTTTTTTTTTGCTGCAGCTTTCCAGTAATTTTGCCGCCCCGTAAAATGTGCCGCCCTGGGCAGTTGCCCGGTTTGCCCTTACGTAAATACGGCCCTGCATATACCATATTGCATCATATAATTGTCACATTGCACAATGATTGCACCCTGATTTTTAGACAAGCAATCAGGACTTAAGCATTTCACCATATAATTGCAGTAGAGGGGGAGTAGACAGAGGGAGCAGCAGGTACAATGTAGCGAGTGGAAATGGCATGTGGCCTTCAATCAAGTGAGGTAACTTGGTTTTATCTGAGCAGTGCCAGAGTCTCACACAGCTCTCATTGGCAAGGTTTCGTTGCATTATATCTGCAAATAGGTAACTCAAATAACTGGAAGCTTTTATAGCATAGTGTGTCTACTTGAATGGCACAACTTTCATTAAAAAGAAAAGCTTGTTCATACTCATTACAGCAGTAAATGAAAAGTGACCTACACAGAATAAATTAAGAAAACAATACACAAAAGCAAAATAATGGTATTGTAATGAAAACTACAAAACATTTGGAGCATTATAGGAACAGATGAAACTAACACACACATATTTTTCTAAAACTGCTTTTTTGGGTGGAATGCAATACTTGCCCCTGTTACTATAACAAAGGAATTGCAAGGTGCTAGGTCAGGGCCATTGGTTGAAGATGTGTGGTGCTGACCTTTAGGGCATGCAGACAGTCATTCATTTTGCTGTATGTGACGATGTGCAGTGATGATGTAAAATTATTTTTCCTTTTGGGCATATTTTACAAACTTTTTAAAACATTTGCAGTAAACGGACATTTGTGTATCATCGGCAGTACCAGTACCTACGTATAATCCTCTAATCTTATAGTAGCAAAATGTCCAATTTAGAAAAAAAACTAACAGCCATCTTTTTACCAGCCCTTTTGATTTGTCAGACTTTTATAGGCTTAGGTTCTGTTTGAAAGACCCATTGACTTTGCTTTTCAAGATCACAACAATAAATCCAAGATTCGTCACCAGTAAAAATATTCCAAATTTGAAGTGCCATCTTGGAATTTTCCCCAGAGTTTCTCTGCACCAATCAATGCTTTATGCTTGATTGGGAGTCAGTTATATGGAATCCATTAACAACAGTTTTCTCATGTCTAAGATTTTATTCGGAGGTTTCCCCGGGTTGCCAGGCGAATGTTGGGAAGGGTTTCCATATCCTCCAAATTTCCTGTCCCTCCATTTCGTTACCTACATTAATCATTTCACTTAACAGCGCACCCAGTCAGGTTTCTTTCAGGCGAGCGTCGCAGCAGCAGCACGGCAGGGGAAACAAATGCGCTCTGGAGATCTCGTCCCCCGGAATGAAAGGCGAGCCACTGGTTTCTGGGGCCCCCACATGACTGGTACAAGCCTGAGGGAGGAAGGAGAGCTAAGCTAGCCTCCGCCGGGGGAAAAAAGTAGGGACCCTGCCCTCTGTTCTGTCGTGGCAGCATTCCGGCCGCTCTTGAGATCCATTCGTCTCATCCATCACTCCAGGGGGTGCCTCGTCTAGGGCACAGGCATAAAAGATCGCCTTTCGGTCGAGGTGCTATGTCCCCCTCTGCAAGTTGTCATGGAGTCAATAGCCCGCCTCGGTAGCGTGATGGTTAGCGTTCAAGAGGTCGCGAGTTCGAATCTCGCTTAGGGTAAGGTTTTTTCCCGAGGTTTTCCCTACCCTGAGAAGACGAATGTCGGGCAACTTAAAGTTCCATGGACCTCGGGCTCATTTGAGCATCATTTCACCCATTTCATTCATTCAGCGTCCGATATGACATTACGTCGGAGGACGTTAATTTAAAAACAAAAAAAAAAAAAAAAAAAAAAAAAAACACACACACACACACACACAGAATATGCCACTGATAGAGGTGCTCTTACATAACTTTCTTTTTTGATTACCCGTTTTCAAATTTACCAAAATAGCAGTTAAGTTTACTTTTCAATGGTTGCCTGATTTTGAGATCTAACTAAATTTTATTTTTTAAACAGTTGCAATTTTATTATTATTATTATTATTATTATTATTATTATTATTATTATTATTATTATTATTATTATTATTATTATTATTATTATTATTGTTATATTAATTTCCTTTTTTTAAGTTTAATGGCCGCTAACCCGGTAGGTTATATGGGACATGAAGTATGGCTGTAACAAGTTGTAAAACTTCAATCAGATGTTACAAAATAGGCGTGAATATTTTCTCATACTGGGGAACTCACTTTCAGAGGGAAGTACCTACTGAATTCTTTCTGAGAACACTAAAAGGATGTTCAAGTTCGAACACAGGAGGGATTCCTCTTAATGTATGGTAATATAACCATTGAAAATAAGTTTAAAAAGTTTAAGTTCATTTTAAAGAGCATAAAACTTGGCATTTATTATTCAAATAGACACCTAGACCTTAAAAAGGCAAATTAAAAACTGGTTTATCACTTCCAAATACCTCAAAATAGGATTTTATGTACAGAACATTTTATTTACTACGTATACTACCAACCTGTGAAAAGAGCATTTTGCCTAACATCTGAACTTCGCTATTTCAAACAAAAGAAGCAGTGCTCCGCTAAAACAAAGAACTATTTCGTTATGTGAATTCCTTTAGATTTCTGCTTTGGTGAATAAACGAACGGAGCCAGAGCGATTGAGAAGAAGCTGCAGTGTAAGATGATGCAGCACAATACCCCCACATGGGTCTAATAAACGATAAAGAGCAAGCGGTACCCATAACGGAGCAACAGGGTGACCACATTACCTGGTAGCCTGCTTCCCAGTTGTCATGACCATGCACCTTCTTCTTGTGTGCGTGATCTTCACATTTTATGACATGCACGCAGCATCTATCTTTCTGCCACAAAAGTTTCCATTTACCTATTGCATAGCAGTTCCTTTGTTGTTGTCATTAACCGCGGCAAACTGTGAACGAGAACCCCACAACGTGTTTTGTACACGACCATAATTTCAGTTTGCAGATTATAACTGTACACATAGCTCTTACTCATCCTTGCTTACTTAGTAAACAAAACTCAAATCTTCATATAGATACACATGACTGTACCTTCTATCGTTTATTGGTGTGTACAGGTATAATCTATTCTTACGAAAATTTTATTTTTACATCGACTTCATTTTAATAGAGATAAACCTTTGCGGAAATAACTTTCATTGAATACATTAGAGCCATTTTGGGCAAAATAAAAAATAACAAAAACTTCTCTATGATATGCTCAGTGTTGCCAACCAAAAGGCATTAAATGTCGCTATAGTTCCTACGAAATTCCGCAAAAAAAAAAAACGCGATACAAATTCTAAGAACACACGTTTCTGTATGAGTCAGATAATCCACTCATTAATAGCGGGTGGTGGTGGTGGTGGTGGTGGTGGTGGTGGTGGTGGCGCTGGCGCTGGCCCTTGCGATGGTGATGATGATGATGTGGCTGTTGTAGTTGAGTAAAGTATATTAAGGGGCTTAAAAATATGAAGGTCATTACTGTTAGTAGATTCTGTTGCACTTGTTGAAAAGTTGTACACGAGCTTCGCAAATTTATTTGCATGCTCATCAGATATCTACTAGATATGAAATATAGCATGAAGGCCAATATTTTACTTTTAAGGCGTCACTCAAGAATTGAGCTTTTAGCTGGTTGCTATTATTGGACTCTATGTTAGCCATCATGGAACACATTGTTTTCACATTAGCGTTTCCTTGTGGCAATAAGAGCATTGAATTTGACGGGGACTAACGCTTATTTGTTATTATTGACCCATTGTAATGCATGTTGTGAAGTTAACTCTTGAACTGGAGGTATCATCCTCTTCCTCCCTCTCATACTGACCACAGGTTCCTCTGCTCCCCGACAGGTGTCTGACCCTAGGCACAGGCTCTTAAGTCCTGGGCTGTAAGTCCTACATAAGGGGAGGCTAATCAGGTAAAGAAGTGTTTTTATTGAAACAGATGTAATTATTTTTATTAGTTAAATATACACTCACACCAACAGCCACCAACTCACACCAACAGCGGGGATTAGTTTGGATTAGAAGCGGAGGGGATTTCACACGAATCTTACAAACAGGTTATTGAACGTCAGACCTCAGGGAGGAAGGGATGAGATGGGAGTTGACGCAAACGTTCCTCTCCTTCGAAGACGTCGCCTTTAAGACCTATAAGATCTCGTGTTTGGTGTCCGGACTAGCTCTAGCAAGAGGTCCTAATCTGCAGGGTATGCGTGAGTTATGGTAGGAATGGAACCAAACGAAGAATTAACCAACATATCACTTTATTTGTAAATTTCCAAATTTGTAGAGAACTGCCGACGATATTTAAATAGAATGTAACTTTGTAACTTCAACTACAACGTTATAACACTTTAACTTTGTCACCCTTTAGCAACCGCCGAATTATGTATACGCGCTAGCTTACGTACTAATCTCAAATTGCACGCATGTTATCTCGACTCGATTCAAGACGAGTGTGTGTTGCGTTGCATTTGTTTTCGCGTGAGCAACACGAAGGAAGCGATTTCCATTGGCGAACTTTAGAGCACGTAAGATAGGAATCAGCCCGCGGAATCACTATGGCTTCGTAAAACAACAATTGTAACCTTATCACTCATTTAAATCTGCCTAGGCTTCCATTCTTGAGACTTTAACATATTCAGGTTTATTACGTCTTCCCCTTAACTATTGACTACAATCTCCTTTTGTTTCTTTCTATTATCAATATTATATATATATATATATATATATATATATATATATATATATATATATATATATATGTAGACATAATTTCGCTTTCAGAGTACCCTGCGTTTATGCCGGGTGTGAGCTAGATTCTTCATCCCGACGTCAGGTTTCGCCATACAGCCGCCAGTCACACGGAATTTCCACCGGCCCCTCTCAGTAGGACAAGCGACCCAACACCACCCATACGCCCAGAACAGCAGGTACATTGCGCAAAGTCCTCCTAGAGGAGCGTCTCCGTCATCCATCGCCGACACTTCAGCCCTGATTGAAGATGAAAGGAAGTGAAAGGACGGGAAGTTCGAGGAATCCTTGTCAGGGTCAGGAAGGTCGGCTACGGGAATCGCAGCCAGGACCTCCCGAATGCTCGGTTCAACAGTCGGAACGCAGGCAGGTTGCATGTTACACAGTAGACACGAATGACAGTGTTTGATGACTGGCATTGTCCCCGATTACTGAGAGAGTGATCAGCAACCTGGAGACTAGGACATAGCGATTTGCCCACGGTGACTGTCACATTGCAAATCACGCAGCAACTATGGGAACAAACATCGTGCGTGTATTAACTATGTCCCTTGAAAATATGCCATTCTTCTTCTTCTCGTAACTCAACCACCAGGTGAGTTCCCCCACTGCAAATATCTCTGTAACGAAACAATCTAACGTCTTACACTCACATGACTTTCTCTACTCTTGTACTAACTATTTTTATAAACTCTCATATCTTCTTCGTGTTAGTTGAGATAAACATTTGTACAAATTATCTTATTGCTTATTTCCCTGTAGGTACAAGGGGAATATGAGAATACAGTAGACTTTGAGCGATAGTCAAATATTTTAAAGCTTTGAGATTCCGTTCTCTTTGCATGCTTAACATATAAAAAATGAACAACGATGTTCCATTGCACGAAAGTTTTGTTTTCCGAAACTGATACAAATAACAAGGAATATCTCCGAAATGGTTCACTCTACAAAAAAAATTATTCAGACATAAACTGTGTGTTTTGGCAAGATCTACATTTCTGTATAGTAAGCTTGTCTATCTCTTACGGCTTATGAGTTACTCAAAAGTCATCCAGAGTAAACAGGACTATATAGGCTATAGCCAGAACTTCCAAAATATACATTTCATTTGTCATAAAACATTTTAAGCACATGGCATTTTAATGAAAATCGATAAAATCAAAATTTTTCTTGTAAAGGGTAGTTTAGGGTGAATGAATTTTCTTTAAAATCTTTGTGTCGCATCCTTGAAAGAGATTAAAGTTAAATACCTACTTTGATTTTTAACCAATTTTTCGTTTTTGAGTTATGCTGTCCACAGACTGACAGACACACACACGGACCTTTTTCTAAAAATGCTCTTTTTTGGATTTAGGGGGCCTCAAAACATATATTTCCGGTGAAATCTCGACATCGAACTTTTGGGTGGAATACAATACTTCCCCTACTTACCAGTAGAGAAAGTAAAAATGCAAAATCGAGAAAAACCAATTTTTATACAAACATGGATTATGATCATGAGTCAGATTGCTCCTCACAGCTTCCCTCTTTTGTCTAGTTGTCTCTCTCGTCATATTCATAGCTTTTCACTGAACTTGCTAGTTTTGAGCCCCTTTTTCGTCCATATTTTGTTGAAATACTGCCGACAATTTGAGCAGAAAAAGGGCGTTTAAGGGACACTGGGAGTGAAATTTGAAAGTTCCACATTTTTTGATAGATTTTCTAAAATTTTTACTGTGTCTGTATAGGAGGTACACCAAATTCCATTAAAATTGGATAATTCGTTTAGGATATATAAATTATTTTATGAATTTAATAGGCACATTTTCAAAATAGAGCTCGCGTCTATTGACTTTTCAAAATTCATTTATATTGGCAGAACTGATACTCTAAAACATGGGTAACAATTGTATGAAGAGATATTTCAAATACGTTTGCCGATTATGCTGTGCATATTTTTTTTAATAACAAAGGAAATTTAATCTTAAAAATATTGATTTTTTTCATAAAAAATGTTTTTGGAATTCATGTTAATGATCACATCAATATTGAATCATAGTTTTGTTTAGCTGCTATTTATGAATACTTTTGGAAATTTTCATTGAATTTGAAGCAAAACTCAGGCGCGACCTTCTTTTGGAATGTGCAGAAATGCAGTTTTGAGAAAAACAGGCTTTTATATAGGAGCATGCTGTGTACGTTAGGGGAAGAGCACTGGGCCGTAATGGCCACATGGAGTGGGGCATATGCAAAATGTTAGCTGATCCAAATGCACAGGTGTTCCAGGAATATTTTAAGGTAAAAAAGCAATTTTCGACTTTTTGACAATTTTGACCAAAATTTCAGTCCCAGTGTCCCTTAAATGTACTGCACATGGCGGAATATAAACATTTTCACTGGCAAGTGATTACTGAAGGTTTGGGGAACGTTTATACGAACTAACTTACAGATCGTCAATTTGATAATTGTTGGGTCATTTTTTAGCCGCAGGTTGCCTTAAAAGGTTGCAGGTTGTAGCGATAGCTATAAAGATAGATGAAGCGATGTGTTAAGTTAGTTAACTTCCGATGTGGCCGCCACTTTAAGTAAATGGGCTAGGTAGGTAGGAAGGTATTTCCTGGTATGGACACGCTACGATACACTCCACTGCGAGGTAACTGTTTCCTACGTGGTTCAGTACGACATGCAACGCAATTACACACACATATCTTACAGCAATGTACCTGCACAGGACAAGGCTTTTACAGAGCCTCTACCCCCTTAACTAATCACTTCCTCTACTCACTTTCGTACAAACCAATCTTAAAATGCTTTATTCCTATATCTACTTCATATTACTTGAGTCTTTTTTAATGAAACAAGGAAGATTTTTTTATTATACAACTAAACACTATAAAAAAGACTCATTTCGTTCATGAGCGCTTCTATTGTTGATGTTTATTGTTAGATTTTGCTTTTTTTACTTTCTCTACTACTAATAGAGGAAGTATTGTATTCCACCCAAACATTAAATTTAACCGGAAATACATTACCGCTCAAAAGTTTTTGAACACAGCTCATTGAAACAATGGAACAAAAGAGACACGACAGTATAGTGCCCGCCTCGGTAGCATGATGGTTAGCGTGTATGCCTCACGTTCAAGAGGTCGTGATTTCGAATCTCGCTTAGGGTAAGTTATTCGGGTAAGGTTTTTTTCCGAGGTTTTCCCTACCCTGAGAAGACGAATGTCGGGTAACTTAAAGCTCCATGGACCTCGGGCTCATTTGAGCATCATTTCACCCATTTCATTCGTTCGATATGACGCAATGTTGGAGGACGTTAATTAAAAAAAAAAAAAAAAAAAAAAAAAAAAAAAAAAAAAAAAAAAAAAATCAGCAATACATATTAGATTTTGCTTTCTTCAAAGTAACCTCCTTTGCAATCTGTGGTCATCCTGTTCGCCAGTGTATCTTCAGAAATATCCCTCCATACGTTGTGGACAACACTCCACAATATATTTACATTAGTGGGTTGATTCCTTCTGACCTCTCTGTCCACATGATCCCAAAGTAGTTCAATAGGGTTACAGTCAGGACTTTGAGGGGGCCAAGCCATGATCTTCAACTCTTCCAATCGTTCAATGTATCTTCTACAGAGTGCAGATGTGTGCTTGGGGTCATTGTCCTGCTGCAGAGTGAAATCCTTGTCAATTAACCACATCCCAGATGGTTTGGCGTGGTGTTGGAGAATGTTGTAATAATGCGCCTCCTTCATAATTCCTTCTATTTTCACAATATTGCCTGTCCTATTGCCACCAAAACAGCCCCAGCTTACATGTCGGTTGGCCCATTGTATTCTTGTCCATTTATTGCACAAGGGTTTCTTTGCCACAATGCAACCTTTTAGATGTGCATCCTGAAGTCGTCTCTTTACTATGGAAACACTCACAGATTCATCCCTCAGCTGGTTCAGTTCCGCTGTGCTGAATAAAGCAAAGCATTTTTAGAAAAAGGTCCTTGTGTGTGTCTGTCAGTCTGTGGACAGTATAACTCAAAAACGAGTATTCAGTTGAAAACCAAAGTTGGTATTTAAGTTTAATGTCTTTCAAGGATCCCACACGAAAATTTTGAAGAAAATTGCTCCACCCTAAACTACCCTTTACATGGAAAAATTTTCGAACATTTTGATTTTCTTGAAAATGCCTCCAACGGTTTTGAGTAAAATGCTATCTATATGTTTAAGATATTTTTATGGCAAACGAAATGTATATCTTGAATTTTCTGGCTATAGCCCCTGCAGTCCTGTATACTCTGGATGTCTTTTGGATAACTAGTAAACCGTAAGATATAGACAAAATCTTACTGTAAAAATGTAGATCTTGTTAACACACACAATTTATGTCCAAATGAATTTTTTGTGTGGAGAGAACCATTTCGGAGATATTCCTTGTTATTTGTGCGAATTTTGGAATAAACTTTCGTCAAATGAAGAGCGTTATTTATGTTTTATATCTTAAATATGCGAAGTCTACTGTATTCCTATATACCCCTTGCACCTACAAGGAAATTATTTCTGCATATGTTTATGTTAACTAACATGAAGATATAGGAATGACGGTTTGTAAAAATAATTAGCACAAAAATAGAGAAAGTCATATGAGTGTAACACATCAGATTTTTTAAACAATTTTCCATCACTTTTGCAATTCCAAAAATTTGTTTGCATGATTATGTAAAGTTTACAACCACCTGTAATTCAGATTCAATCAATTTCTTACTGCATTTTTTTCTGTTTCTCTTTTATCAAAGAGAGGGCGCTCATTTCGCAAATTAAACGCCTCTCATGAAAGTGAAAATACAAAATTAACCCGGTTTATTAATCTAGTATATCTATTGTAATCACTTTCTGACTTTTGTTATCATGACTTTAAAAATACTTATGGACCATAAATTTAAAACTTATTTTTACTCTCTATGTTATATTACGTAAATTAAAAATGCAAAATAAAAATATTTTTCATTTTAAAAGTAGAGGTTTTCGAAAATTATGTTTTCAGCATATTTGGTTTTTCAAAGTGCTTCGCACGATGCAGTTTTTATGGAATTCTTGTGAGATTTCTCATGTAGATTTCCAAAACACAAGCAATCTGTCACAGTTTTCCTTCGTTTGAACGGTTCTTGAGTTAAAGCTGTGTACGAATTAAAAAACTACAAAGCTCAAATGACAGTGCTGAACAAGTCTAACTACATTAATAGAAATTGACATATTTTAGGTTAGTTTTTGTAGAGTTTGACATTTTATAATCAAATATTTGTGAAATAGTATTTAAATTCATATTTTATATATGAAATAGTTCAGATAAATATAATTCGACGATCTGATCTGATCTTCTGTCTCGTTCAGGTCGATAATTTACCTACGTCCTGTTAGATCAGACTTCTGATGATGTTACTTGTGATAAATTATGTATTTTAGCGAGATGTATAATTTTCCTGTAGTAACTATTTCTTACTCCTATAGTTTACTGGTTAAACAACACCATGGCAAATTCAATCAGAAGAACACAACTTTATAATGATATTTGTAGTTATGTACGTTATTGACCATGCAGATATTTCAAGCACAGAACATTTTAATCAAAATAGAGCCTTTATGACAAAACAAAAACTAGTGAAACAGTTCCACTGAAAGGTTAATGCGCGTGAACCTTTCCCAAAGAGGTTCAACGGTCCTAAAAACGTGTATTTGCAGGGAAACATGGATATCGGATCGCTTCTCCGTCTACTGCGTAAGCACTTAGTTACACTGAACGTGTTAGATAGCATGAGTTGCCAGATCTGCAATCGTGTACTGGAAGAAGGGCTTTGTTACTTTTTGATGAATCACTCACTCACTCACTCACTGACTTGTGGAAACTGTTCTCCTTCTGGAAAGGCTAAAAGGCATCGAGTGCCAAGTTTTCATCCCTACACTCTGCGTGTTAACACCTCCATTTTCCCCTTTTCACGACGTAATAAAGTAACATCCTTCCGCTGTTTCCTGGCACAATCTCTTTACCATACTTTATACATTCACATGCGTTTCTCTGCTCACTCTTCTTCCACTTCTTTAGCCCTCCTCACAGTTTTACACGTTCTTTATACAAAAATACAGTACGGTTAAGCGATAGCTATATTTTTTAAAAGTATGACGCTTTGAAATGTCACATTGTTTGCATAAACACAAAAGAAAGAAGGAAAAATAGCGACTTCCGTTGAAAAAGTACGAAGTATTTGAAAATTCAAACAAGTAAAGAATACCTCGGTAGTGGTTAACGGCAATAAAAAGTTTATTTGACATAGATTGTGTCCTTCAACAAGCGAGGTATATATTTTTCATCTTGTAAGATTTTCTTCGTCTTTTACCGTCCACTGATTAGCTATGCAGAAGTAGTTCACAATGAAGAGAATACAAATATCTTAATATCAAATATCAAAATCGTTAAAATCGTTTTTCAGAAAATCAAAAGTAACGAAAAATCTTCGTGATATTGCTTAGAAGATACCAAATCTACACCCACAAACACAAACACACACACATGTAATTATAATTATTAAGAGTAATCAAAATGTAACTAAATGTGAAACTATTGTGAAAGTTTTTGTTTGGATTTCCAAGTTTTGTGAGAAGATAGCGGAAATTTGGCGTGTTCGTTGTAGCGTAAACACAAACTCGGCCAGTAAAATGTGTCAGGTGTTACTATTTTAAGGTGTGCTCAGTGTTAATGAAAAGAGGATAAACGCCGTTGATGTGGTGTCGTCCAGAAGTACGTGAGTGCATATGAGCCGCCCCTGGCGTAGTGATACAATTTCGTGCGCTTGGTTTGTTTACATCAAGTTCTCTTCTAAGATCGGCAGCATTATACAACGAAATATATAATCAATAAAACTATTTCTGCAAACTTTCATATTCATAAACATGAAGGAGATAGAAAAGTAACATTTCTTAACAATTATTTAGTAACATGAATTCGTAACACATCAAATTTTTAATGTTGGTGCTTACATTACTTTGAACGAAACAATAAATTACAATTTTTATTTAGGTTTGATTTTTTACTTTCTCAATAAATAGAGAAAGCATTGTATTGGATGTCAAGATTTCACCACATATTTGTAAATGTTTTAGGCCCCTAAACCTCCTCCCAAAAGAAGCATTTTTAGAAAAGTATCTGTCTGTGCTTGCCTATGAACAGGTTAAATAAAAAAACTCTGATGTGTTACACTCACATGACTTTCTCTACTCTTGTACTAACCATTCTTACAAACCCTCATTCCTATATCTTCTTCGTGTTAGTTGAGATAAACATTTGTACAAATTATCCTACTGCTTATTTCCTTGTAGGTACAAGGGAATAAGGGAGTCCAGTAAGCTTTGAGCGATAGTCAAATATTTTAAAGCTTTGACATCCCGTTCTCTTTGCACGCTTAACATATAAAAAAATGAACGATGATCCATTTCACGAAAGTAAGTTTTCCGAAACTGACACAAATGACAGGGAATATCTCCGAAATGGTTCACTCTACAAAAAAATTATTCAGACATAAATTGTGTGTTTTAGCAAGATCTACATTTTTTCTACAGTAAGATTTGGTCTATCTCTTACGGTTTACCAGTTATTTAAAAGTCATCCAGAGTAAACAGGACTACATAGGCTATAGCCAGGAAATTTAAGATACACATTTCATTTGTCATAAAATATCTTAAACGTATGGCATTTTAATCAAAATCGTTAGAGCCATTTTCAAGAAAATCAAAATTTTCGAAAAATTTTTCATGTAATGTGTAGTTTAGGGTGGGTCTATTTTTTTCAAAATCTTCGTGTCGCATCCTTGAAAGACATTGAACTTAAATACCAGCTTTGGTTTTTACTGACTTTTCGTTTTTGAGTTATGCTGTCCACAGACTGACAGACATACACACGGACCTTTTTCTAAAAATGCTTTTTTTTTTTTTTTTTTTTTTTTTTTTTTTTTTAAATTCAAGGAGCCTCGTTGCCTAGTAAAGTGGATAGCATAAAACCCTGCTTTATAAAAAAACATTTAGATTTGTCAATTTTCATCGCATTCGGATGAATGGCATGGGAGCCTATTAGGGACAAGTAAACAAACATACATATATCGATGACTTTTGCATCATTGGTAAACTGAAGATATACACAAAATCTTTAAAGAGATCTACATTTTTTCTGTTAAGTGTTAAATTTATGTCAAACACATCTTTTTGTTGAGTAAGCCATTTCCAAGATATTTCTTGTTATTGGTTTGGATTTTCAAATAATTATACTTTTGTCAAATGAAAATACATTATTAGTTTCTTTTTAATCTGTTGGCCGTGCAAAGAGAACGGAATTTTAAAGCCATCACATAGCGTCGGGCTCTTAAAATATATTACTATCACTCAAAGGCTACTGTATTCCCATATTTCCCTTGTACCTACAGGAAAATTAGCAATATGATAATTCCTGAAAATGTTTATCGCGATTAACATGAAGTAGACCGAGGAATAAGGGTTTGTAGGTATAGATTGTGCAAGAGTAGAGAAAGTCATGTGAGTGCAGCACATCACATTTTAATCATATATTCACGGTCATAGTAAACAGTAGATATTAGTTAACCGGTTTATTCATGTCCGTAAACGCACTCTACTTCATTGAAATCGCCATATAGTCAATCCTACGGGAATTATGCAGGGAAGCCCACGAAGTACCGCATAGCTTTCTTGCGAGTTTATCATTCGTGCATCTTTTGTTACCTGAACGAGTCCTCGTTATTTACATCAAAAGGAGAAGACAAGAGTGAATTGAGGAGGAGTAGGAGGAAGAGCAGGCGGCGTGGGAGAAACAGTGCGATGACCTCGCGATTCCCGTTGTGTGAGTCAGTCAGTCAGTCAGTCTGCCACGACCAGACGAACACCGCTACACGATGCCTCCGCAGCAGGAGTCCCGGTGTTGGATCTTGGCTCTGATTGCGGGTCTCATCGCCGTCACGGGCCTCACCGCCATCACTCTCTGGTTCGCTCTCAGGCCAAGCGATGACGTCACTCACGCGCCGCAGGTCGGGGAGCACGACTGGGGCAGTACTCAGGAACAGGCGCTCGTCGAGGAGGTTGTGTCCACAAGCACGACAGGGGAACAAAGGGAAATTCACGACGAAGTACCTCCAGAGCACCAGGAACCCGAGGCAGTTCAGCGCCTGGAGGACATATTCGTGAGGCCAGAACACAGAGAAGATCTGCCAACATCAGTTCCCGACAGCAAGAACATCAACAAATTGAACGATACAGACCCAAGCGCGTTGACGTCTACAGAGCATCAGCTAGACCAGCAGCAGAAGGAACCAGTGTCTCCACAACCTCTTGAGAGCATGTTCGTCAACCCGGAACGCAAGAAAGATCTGTCGGCTTCGGTCCGAGATGGAGGGAATGTCTTTGTAAATCCTGAAGAGCAAAACAAACAAAAAAATGTAGACAAAGTGACGGTTCAAAACGGTGAAGGTGTATTCATGCAACCGGAACATCGGGAACGTCCTCTGACGATGATCCGAGATGAAGAAAACGCCTTTATACAACCTGAAGAGCTAAACAAACCAAAGAAGACGGACCCAGTGATGGCCCAGAATAGTGAGAGTGTGTTCGTGCATCCAGAACACCTGGAAGGCCCCACGGCGATGATTCGAGATGGGGTAAACGGCTTCGTACAACCCAATGAAGTACACAAACTAAAGAAGACGGACGCAATAATGGTGAAAATGACTGACAACGCGTTCGTGCGCCCAGAACTACTGGGGGTTCCCCAGCCGATGATAAGAGATAGAGATAATGCCTTTGGACACCCTGAAGAACGAAACAAGGTAAACAGAATGGAGCTACGGATACACCCAAAAGAAGAGAGCGTGTTGATGCACCCAGACCATTCGAGCATCTTTCAGAAGAAGGAATCTGGGCTTCCTCAAGACTACAAGAACACGTTTCTTCCTCCTGAAGACGACGAAATTTTCCCAAATGGTGTGCACGAGCACCGGAACCAGCTAGAGAAGGTGGAGTCGGAGGACGAGCATTTCTTCTCCCAGTACTTCGAATACCCGCACGACCGCGACCATCATGGACAGCCTGAAGACGGACAGTTACCCTGGGAGACGGAAGAACACGAGGATTACTTGTACAAGGGACCGGAGCAATACGATGGAGAGGAGTCCGAGTATTCCGAGAACCCTATAGCCAACTTCTTGCAGCAGAAACTGCAGGATCTATACAACTGGATCTCCAGTGACGAAGACCTTGTTCAGGGAGACTCAGGGACAGGCCGCGAGCTGCTGGAAGTGGTGCAGGCCATCAACAGGTCTCTAGCTGAGGGAAACTCCAGTCTCCTGGTGGACAAGTTGAAGCAGATATACCAGAGCAGGAACGGGACACCCAACATCGTGCAGAGTAACAGCTGGGCTTCGTTCGGGCTCCTCGCGTTCGACCTCTTATTGTTGAGGAATGTGCAGCAGATAGCTTGGCAGGAGGATAATGCCACCGCCAGGGAGATGATGCAGGACCCTGAAGTACTAGCCCTTAGTGCACTCTTCATGCCGCCGGAGGAAGTTCGCCAGCTGCAGGTAAGTTCTGTCTTCTGTAGGACCTTGCCAGTGCGCTCTTTGTGTTGCCAGAGGAAGTCCCTGAGTTACAGGTAAGTCCCTGGGTTTCTATAGGCCCACGTATCCTATCCGTTAGTGCCTTCTTCATGATGCCAGAGGAGATTCGTCAATTGTAGGTAGGTCTCTGGTTCTGGATAGGCCCTTATGTTCTGTCTGTCGGGGCGTTCTTTGTGCTGAGGGAGGAGGTTCAGGTCCCTGTGGCTTGGCACTCTGTAGATTGTTTTATTGGCCCTATTGACTCTAACCTGTTGGTCCTACGTATGTTCCTGTTTCTCTTTAGGCTCCATGTTATCTAAGTTGAAACAAACATTTAGCTGATTGCTTCGCGGCTTGTTGACAGGACCCCAGTGCCAGACAGAAGGACGTAGAGAAGGAGGACAAAGGAGTGTTTTACGACATCATGGAGTTCATCAACGGGTCACTGCGGGCGGTTCTCAACCTCGGGCGCGCGTACCGAGACGACAGCAATGTGTTGGACTGCGTGTGGACCCTGTACTGCCGCAACCTAGACAAGTCAGCGGGACTCCGGGGACCGTACGGCTTCCTGGCCAGGATAAACAGGTAACATAACGTGGGCTGTGTAACAGTCACATGCGGTAACTGACACAATCTATAACTTCCCAGGCGTTACTTTAGGTAGCAATGTAAACAACGTGCAAAATTGTATTCCTCCACGGACCTCTGTGATCGGCACAAATAAGGCACAAGTTAACATGAGTGTTACATGAACTGTCATCGCCACATGAACAGCTTCTGGCTTTTGTTCTTCGTACTGCTTTAGAACGCTACTGCCATCTAGCAGCTGTTGCTTACAGCCATAGAAGCAAGTGATGAAGCCATTAATTTGTACACTCTTACGTAAAATAAACAATAATACAATTATGGTGCTGGGTATTTGTCACAATATTTAGTAAACATGTTTAAAACAATTCGTTTTTTACCACTTTGTAATAATTTCACTTGGTGATGCTTTGCGTACTCTAAGACAGACGCCATTTTGAACAAACTATGTTCTGTTCCTTCACTTCCTTATATGGCTGCGTGCAAATGCATTCCGTATCGCACTTAAATCTGTTAATAACAGGAATTTTCATGTTAATATATTCCATTTATTCTTACTGTTTCTGTAAGTAATTCTTGTACTTATTTTAAATTTAACGGCATTTTGCATGTTAGTTAAAGGATTATATTTTCACTAGCGCCTGTTGACATGGAGGTTGTGCGGTTCGATCAACCAATGAAGTGTTGAACGTTTGCTGTTGTTTATAGCAGTGCTATCTAAAGTAAGCTATAGCACTGAGTCATATGAAGTAACATGAGATGCATAGCAAACGGACGTCAGTGGCATCAAGGTATTAATTCAGGTAAAACTGTAGGAGAATGTCGTCGGTGGTTCACTGACAGTTCTATTATGTTACTGACCTACAACGGAAGAAGATGGCGCTGCAAGGCAGAAATATCTGTTGCCAACTTAACATTGTACAACTCGCTAAAACTACCAACCACGCATCACAAAATACTATTATTATCATCATCATGATCATTATCATTATTGTTAATACTGCGTAACCTGTAATAAAATTATTGTATTATACAACCTCAATATTATTATTATTATTATTATTATTATTATTATTATTATTATTATTATTATTATTATTATTATTATTATTATTATTATTATTATTATTATTATATTTATATATACATTTTTTTACTATTATCATCGTCATCAAGCATCCCTTCTCGGTTTACCGCCTTCTCTTGTGCCTGTTGTGGTAATTTTCACTTTTATATGCTTCGATGAGCCACAATATCTCTTCCTCAGTCCAATTTTTCATTTTCAAACGTATGTAGAATACAGATTAAAACCACAACCGCACCGCACAAGAACTTACGTCACATCACTTAATTACAAAACAATAACTCTAAATAACAACAACAAATAACGTTAACAAGTTGGTTGGCAACATTCACATGCTTCCGCTGATTTCAATTTTCCAGCGTTGGCAATACATACGTCACCAACGAGTTAAAGGAAATGAATCTAATAACAACACTCTTCAGTCACAACACAAATGCCTATCGACCACGTGACGAAGCATTCCTACAGGATAGCCTTAATTCAATTTCAGGTGAGGAACAAGATGGTCTAAACCAGCGACGTCCAGCGTTTGCGAAAAAGGGGAAGTTAGATTTAGCTTCTTGCACTATACGCGGACTTTATCTTTAGCCCCCAGCTGTGTACTGTGTTGCAGTGGTGGTTTGGTTACATGCACATTGCCTTTGATTTATGAAAGTACTTTCAAATCTTATGTGATAAACATCTGTTCATTAGTCATTTCTTTGGTACTGCTTACGTTTAAGAAGTGTATCCATATTTGGCGAAGTGCATAGCCTTGGAAGATGCACCAAGTGGTTGTCGTGTTGTAACCTATTGTGATACATACACACTTTTAATATGGTTCAATTTGTAGAAACTCTGTTCATCCAGTGAGGTGTGTAACAAAGTGTGAGGTTATGTAAGCTGTCTAACAGTCAAGTAGTGAGAGTACAAGTGTGTATGTATGTGTGTATGGTTGCAGTGTGGGCCTACGCCTGGCGATGGGCGACTTCCCCCTAGAGAACACGCTGGAGCTGCTGGTGGGCAAGACTTCCAGAGAAACGACACACATGGACTGCGACAAGCTCTTCCCCAGGTCAGTAGTTCCTCTCTCAAGCGAGTCCACACATCTTCCTTCCTTCCTTCTTTTGGTTACGCCCCTAATTTTCTACACTACTATGTAAATTGTCTAAAAATGAGAGTGGGTAGAAGTATAAGCAATTCTCAACTTGGATACCATAGAACAGTTAATATAAATAGTGCAGTTGTTTCCTGTATCTATATTTAGATTACAATATATAATTGTTTTCATAGCAGCTAGGTGGAATGCTGTGTACCAACTCTCACCGGTTACCATATAATTATATAGGAATGTTTGTTTCTTTATTGCTTATGGACCATTATATTATTCATCCGACTGCTATGAAAATTGAAATTGGCAAATCTAAATGCTTATTTTTCACACAGAAGTCTTTTACGTTATCTATTTTACTGTGAAATTATTTGCATTCACATATTTTTCTCTACTCGCTTTTCTTTTACGTAACACATTCACATGTCTTTTTCCACTTTTCCTTCAACATACAATTCATACAATTGTCTATGATTGAAATAGAAATGCAACGTATTAGATTCACACGATATTCTCTACTCAGTTTTATTTTACGAAACACAACCACATTTTTCTCTCTACTCCCACTTCTATATAAAATTCATATAATTTTCTATACCTTTGAAATATAAAGGCAACATATTCCATTCACACGGTTTTCTTCACTCGCTTTTTTCTTGTGATATTTGTGATTGTTCAATAGTGCTTTTGTAAGAGAGGGTAATGTTACTGAATACGGGCTTCTTGATACACAATGTCGCTAAACCATACCAACTTGACATGAAGAAATACACTACTGGACAAAGAGGCTGGCAACTACGGATATCCCAGGCAACCGCATGTGGGATTTGTGGTGGACGAAGCGGCTTTGGGGCGGGTTTCCTCCGGGTTTTCCGGTTTCCCCCGCCATCTCAGTCCACTGGTGATCCATCTTCATTCCATGTATCATCGTGTCACCGCCTGCGGTGCCGTAGTAGTAAAAAGTGGGTGTTAAACACTACCAAAAAAAAACAAAAAAAAAACTATGGATCAGGGAAAAACACGGGTAATGAATGGAACGGAAGCGCGATCTAAAACTGAAACAATGTTCAAATTTAGATGTTATTAGTCGCAGATTCTTACAGAATTCTGATTTCGTCAGTATAGAAGCGCGAACTGAATAGTGGAATAATGTAAATAAAGGACACGTGACAATAGCAGAAAGTGTTACGAACGGAAAATTTGCGTTTTGCTCGTTCCTCTTTAGCTGTAATTATTAATGGAAATCTGCATTTCAAATAAGGTTGAAATCATCAGTAATTTGCGACAGTTATTTGTAGTAAAATTCGATGCTTAAAGCATTTCGTTTGTCACTTATCTACCACATTTGACTGTTGTAAAACTTCGTATTTGTTTCATATAGGTATATAGTAGGGTTATCCACTGTTTCTTATGCACCATTGCATGACATCATGATTTCACAATTATTTCAGGCTCTATGGTTTATACCTCCAAAACGCAACTTTATATTTATTTCATAAACATATATTTACGAAATATATTCCAATTTAAGTTTATCTACCCCTGTATAATTGCATGGGCTTATGATTTCATAGTTATTTTAGGTTATGTAGTTAATATGCTTGATCGTAATGTGAAGGGATCCTAATTTATTCTTTAATTTTGATGCTGAGTGTTACATTTGGGAGCACTTTTGGTTTGAGTTGTAGAATGTGTCTAAGTAAACTAGAGTTTCCCGCCTTCTAGTTACGGAAATTCATCATTATGAAGTAGAATAGTTTCTAACCTTGTTCATATCTACGCCACCTATGTACACGCATTGCCGGAAGCTGTCTCCATATTCTTATCTTTACGCATTGCCATCTGCACAGTTCCGTCATTCAAATGTTTTACTATCGCTCGCTACTTTCATTTCTCATACGTTGGCGCCCTGCGTTACGCGGTCCTTAAGCCCGTATTCGGCAACATTATACCACCTTGCAATATCAATAAGTGGAGCTTTTAGTTTCTAATTTGTTCATAATTTAGTTACCCATAAGAGTTTTAATTAAATATTTGTTTAAGTGTGTAATATGTTTAAACGTTTCAAGGAAATACAAGGCTATTGGGCAAGTGCAACATAAGTAGGGATAAATGGTGAAACCAGGGGCAACGCCGCTAGTAGTTCAGCTGTTTGCTCGTATATTTAAAATACAATAACAGTGTTGCTGCTATATTAACCAGGAGGAACAGTGTGAAGTGTGTGGGATACCTGAGCGCAGTTGGCACATTTGTCACACTCCTTATGCGGATATCGCATACTAATCGATAAGTAATACTAGATGCAACAAGTGTGTGTATCTGTGTGTTGCAGGTGTAAGACTCAGGAAGCTGCCGACGTGGTACTGAGATCGACTCTCGGATGAACATCATATCACCGTCAAACCTACACACGCCTCAGGTTCCGTCTCATGCACTTATTTATGTATTTATTTATTTATTTATTGTTTCGATCTCAACTCTATTGTAGTCGTCTTTTTTATAATAAAATATAAAGTCATCATGGTGTCTATGTCATTACTGAACGCTCCTAACAGCCCCAACAATATGCACAAATATAAATATTTGGCAAACATCGTTACAATACAAGGAATCTTGGAATATACTTACAAGTGATGACCAATTCACAGGTTACTCCATCATTTTAGTTATCATATTTTTCTTTTCAGAAAAACGAAAAGTCGGTTAAAAACCAAAGTTGATATTTAAGTTTAATGTTTTTCAAGGATGCGACACGAAGATTTTGAAGAAAATTTCTCCACCCTATATATGGAGAATTTTTCGAAAATTTTCATTTTCTTGAAAATGGCTCTAACGATTTTGATTAAAATGTCATATGTTTAAGTAATTTGTAGACAAATTGAATTAAATATATACATATAATTGCCATGGAACTATTTTAAGAATATGGTCTTTTAATGAAAATCTGTAGAGCGTTTTTGATAAAATTACAATATAAATTTTTCCACGTAAAGTGTACTTTACGGTGGGAGCATTCGCTCGAAAATCTTCGCATCTTTGGAGGTTATGAACTTAAAGTTTTTATTTTTGAGTTATGACACACACAGAGATAAAGAAAGAGAGAGAAATGCACGATCTTTTTATGAAATTGCTTTTTTTTTTTTTCCAATTTAGGGGCGCAAAGGTTGTCCAGTAAAATCTCAATATCAAGTTCTTTGGGGGTATAATGCGACACCTACTTTCTTGATTTAATTTAGGTAAGTAAACCTTTTACTCTGTGGAGCACAAAACGTGGAAATGTAATGTGAATTTTTTTATGGAATACAGTTAACTGGTACAGGTAGATGACAGAGAAAGTAAAAATAAATTAAATTCATGTTTGCATAAGGTGTTTTGTTTTGAGAGTTGCTGATTTATGTGGAGAATTCAGCAGTGTAGATAATAGGTAGGTATTTTAATTAACTGGTTTTTGCTACACCCTCCCTCCCTCTCTCCCCCCCCCCCTCGCCACTGCCACATCTAATCTAAATTCCCCAAATTTACAATCACCGCTGCAGTGAGATACGATCCACTTTTAAAACCTGTTTATTTCAGAGATATTCCCAGAAAATTCATTTGTCATGAAAATAGCTTAAACATATGGTATTTTAACAAAAATCCTTAGAGCAATTTTTTAGAAATTCAATATTGAAAATTTTTTTATGTAAATGTTTGGCATGGCGGATTTTTTTAGCTGTTCGTGTTGCATCCTTGGAAGACGCTGAACTTATACCAAGTTTGGTATTTAACATACTTTTCGTTTTTGAGGTATACCTACTGGCCATAGGCACACAGATACCTCAAAACGTGTATTTCCACAGAAATATCGATATCAAACCCATGCTAAATCAGAGGCGGATGCAGGATTGTTTTCGGGGGGGGGGGGGGGAGGTCTGATGAGGTGCTACAGTTAGAAAATCTGAAAATGTCATCGTATGCATGAAATATATCAGATAATTGTCTTACTGAGACAAAGAATCTGAATATATTTGTGAGTTAATCTGAATACATTTTTCTTTACTTACGTCTTTAATAATTTCCAGCTATCCCCCCTTGGATCCGCCACTGGGTGCAATACAGTACTTTAGGTAATTAGCAAAGAATGTAAAAAATTTGGGTATCTCACTTATTATTCAGTTTTGTTTACATTTCTGACAAGTTGTCCATAGAGAGAATGTATTGATATGAACAGTGCCTAGTTGTGACCACGTAACAAGCAAGTACCTACAGGTTTGTATGCCGTTAAACCTTCACTTGTATTTTAATTCTCCTTCACACTACAAACAAGTAGTTTTAGCGGGTGGTTTTAAAACACCGCCCACATAACATGCAGTTAACGTAATAATGCGAGTACAGTAGAGTTGCCTGTGCGACAGCAGCCCATTTCCCCTGGAGGATATGATCTGGTGCACCACAGCATCCTCCACGTCCTCCTCAACTTGACACAATCTCCTCCACTCAATCTTGTTATGCTACACTCACTTATCTCCATACTTTTACTCGCACTTGTTTCCGCAAATAAAGCAAATAATACCACACAATTTTCAGATGACGTTTCCCACCCATTATAACTTATCCTCATCTCATATTATTCTTATAAATACTGTAACAAATGAGAAAACACCAGTTGCTGCTAATCACACTTTATTGCCTTCTAGTCAGTAAGTGTAGTGCAAAGGTTACACTTAGATCACTTTTGTACAACCTCAGAGCAACAGAACAACTGTCGAATCGAATCACAGTAAAGAACTGTCAGATCACATCGCACTGAACTGCTACTCGGCACGATTCACAGGCACCGTCCACTGAACGCTTCGTAAACGTTTAACTCACTCCAACACTTCACCATAAGCACGATTGGAACAACAACTTCTACTTCACTACTTCTCCTCCTCGGACGCGAGCAAGTCCCTTATACAGTTCTTTAGACAATGGAAATGTTCTGAAAGAAGAATGATCGGGAGTGGCTGTGAGAGAACAGTCCAGACACCACACTACTACACAATAGCTATGGTTTCCGGAGGCTCTATTGTCCCGCTGTCCGGGCTCACGGCCGGCGCGACAATACTTATCCCTCTATCTACTCGCATTAATATAGAAACATTTGCACAAATTATCTTATTGTTAATTTTCTTTACGTGCAACGGGAATATGCGAATAAACTAGACTAACTGATACTCAAATATTTAATAGCTGATCACTATGTGATGATTTCGAAAGCCATGGCCAAAAGATTAGAGGGGAAAAAAAAAAATAGGACCCCTGCCATTTGGGAACGGTCTTGAATATTGTAAAACTCTAACAAATAAGGACTATTTTCACTTCACAAAAATGTTATTTAACATAAATTGTTTTTTTAACGAGACATATATTTATATAGTAAGATGTGGTCTATCTCTTACAGTTTACAAATTATACAAAAGTCATCCAGAGTAAACAGGACTACATAGGCTATAGACAAAAAATTTAAAACAAGTATTTCATTTGGCATAAGAATATCGTAAACATATATAATTTTAATAAAAATCGTTAGAGCCATTTTCGAAAAAATGGTTAGTATAAGAGTAGAGAAAGTCATGTGAGTGCAACACATCAGATTTTTTTGCTATTGTTTTAGATTCAAGGTGTAACTTTAGGTCGTGGTATTAAATATGCAATTCGGTAGGTACCTACTTATCTTGGTGACAAGAAAACCAGGAAAAAGCTGATTTGAACGAGGTACCTCCGAAGCACTGTTTTGGATGCTGCATGTTATTCATTGGGTACAGATAAGTGCATAACACTTCCTCAGAAGGCAACTTGAGAATGAACTGTTTGAAGCGTACAAAAGTTTTCAATTGCAGCAGCTACAAGGGATATAAGAAGTGAAAGTGAGCAGTAGAAATGCAGTAGGCAGTGAGGAGGGTGTATTAATATCTTGTGGGGTGGCGTGTCTGGGCTGTTCAGTTTATTGGGGGTTGCAGCACGTAAGCACGAAACACCGTCTTCAGTATGTGGTGAAGATGGCCGAGGTGCAGGTTGTCCGGCGGCAGCACTACTGCGTACTCTGCACACACCACTTCAACAAGCCAAGGAGTCCTACCCCCTCACGTAAGTATCGGTCAAGTCACGTCACAACACCCCTGTAATTAGGGGAATAGCTATTGGGGAAACTTACCTACTTCTACCACTACCTATATTGACCCAAAATTCGATATCGAAGTTTCTCTGCAAATGCTTCCCCAAATATCTGATGCCAACACCCACACAATTTCCACTACCCATTGCAAATTCACCTTCAGGACTCCAGAGAATATTCCTCTGCACTGCGTGGGAAATTTCTCATTTTTAATACACATGTTCCGGTGATCTCAACATTATATTAAAAATCCATGACTTGCATTCACATGACTTTCTCTACTCTTGTGAAACTATTCTTATACTCTACGTCATGTTAATTGAGATGAACGTGTGTCAAATTACCTTATTCCTAATTTTCTTGTCGAGGTAAAAGGAATACAGAAGGATTTCTCCGACAGACAAATGTTTTAAGAACTGGACGTAATATTACTTTGAAAAATTCCCTTCTCTTTGCGTAGCAAAGAGATAAAAATGAATAACCAAAATGGTTCACTCAAAAAAAGATAGTCTACAACTCTAGATGCTTCACATTTATTGTGCTAAATGACTAATTCAATCAGCTAGGAAGCATGACTTGGTACCTTTTTGTATACTAGAGCATTCATAACCTTAAAAGTTATTAAGTAATCCATATTTGGCTGCCAAAATCAATCCGTGCCAATTTCTTAGTTGATGTAGAAAACAGTTAATTAGTTTGCATGCAAATTCTAAGTAAAGCACGTAAAAAAGTTTATTAGCTCAAGCTTGCACTTACTCAGCAAAATCTTAATTTGTTTTTCTTTGCTGTCGCTATAAGTGAATACTTGAATACTGTTTCAGAATGTTCTATATACCTGAACTCTTACTTCTTAATAATGTGTAATTAATTGTAAGCAAATATAACTTGAATTAGAAAAATCTGATGTGCTACACTCACATGACTTTCTCTACTCTTGTACTAACCATTCTTACAAACTCTTATTCCTATATCTTCACGTTAGTTGAGATAAACATTTGTAGAAACTATCTCATTGCTTATTCCTTGTAGGTGCAAGGGGAATATTAGAATACAGTAGACTTTGAACGATAGTCAAATGTTTTAAAGCTTTCAAATTGCGTTCTCCTTGCACGGCTAAGATGCAAAAAAAAAAAAAAAAAAAAAAAAAAAAAAAAAAAAAAAATTAATAACGATCTTCCATTTGACGAAAGTTTAAGTATTCCAAAACCCTCTCAAATAACGAGGAACATCTCTGAAATGGTTCACTCCCCAAAAAACTGTATTTGGACATAAATTGTGTGTTTTAACGATATCTATATTTTTTGTGGAGTAAGATTTAGTCTCTCTCTTACAGATAACCAGTTACCCAAAAGTAATAAAGAGTAAACAGGACTACATAGGGTACAGCCAGAGAATTCAAAATATACATTTAATTTGGCATAAAAATATCTTAAAACATGTTCCATTTTAATCAAAATGGTTAGAGCCATTTTTGCGAAAATAAAAATTTTCCATTTTAAGGGTAGTTTAGATGGGAGGAATTTTCTTCAAAATCTTTGTGTCGCATCCTTAAAATATTTTACACCTAAATACCAACTTTGGTTTTTGAATAATGCTGTTCATAGTTACAGACACAGAAAAACACACACATACACACACGCGGACCTTTTTCTGAAAATGGTTTTTGTGGATTCAGGGGGCCTCAAAACATTTATTTCCGGTGAAACCTCGACATCGAATTTTTGGGTCGAATGCAATACTTCTATAAAGTAATAAGCCTGTGTAGAAGAGCGAGTCGAGAAAGTAGTGCGAGTGTAATGTAATATCTTTCTGTCAATGTAATACACTAAATCCTGTTTTAGTTACATTATTTGCCCACCAGGAGAGAACTTTTGCTTGATAAGCAATGAAATGTTGGAATCTTACTGTCCAAAGATGGCTCTGACTGCAGCATTTTATCTCTGGAATGAACATTTGTAATTATTTAGAAAGTTTCCCAACAAACTTTAATTATATGGTTTAAATATAGTGTAGATTTAATTACTTTTTATTGCGTGAAGAACAGTAACTACAATTGTATTATGATAATTACTAATGATCAAATAGTTGTGCGTCGAAAAGGAAGTCTTCCAATGCAAATTCGAGATCTACAATTTTTGGAAGCACTTGAATTAAGGTTTGTTAGTGTTTGACTTCTCAACTTCTCAATATCGCATTGGTAAGGTTCGACTCAGGCGGAAAAATATCCCATGGGTAATCTCCGCCAAATACTTACGTGTTCTCCTGGACCGCGGGCTTACATACGCTCCACACGTTCGTTCAATGGCCGGAGTCGGTCAAGGTGCACTCAGACAGGTCTACCCTTTCCTCTGATCCACCATGCCCAACCACCTAAAAGTACGCATTTATCAGGCACTCATCCCGCCATTGATCTCGTATGGCTGCGAAGCCTGGGGATCGGCGGTACCCTCCACCATACGCAAACTGTGCAGAACAGGGCGTAGATTCCCGTCTTACATCCTTCACAACCACTTCGGACTACCCTACATCATGGACTTGGTGAGGGAGCGATCCCGAACCATGCACACCAAACTTAACTCCCACACCAATCAGCTGGTACGGGCATTAGGTCAGTACGACCACAGAGCACCTCGTAGAAGGAAAAGTTACCGCCTTCCCAAGGACGCCCTTGGATAATGGTAATGCCGTTCCCATCATCTAACACTTACCCCAACACCTATTCCAGCCCTCTTCCTGTATCCAAAATTAGGTATACAGGACGAAACCATTGTCGACAGACACAAAAACTTGAAAAAAAATTAGAACACCTTATATACTGCATAGATCAAATCGGAATGAGCGGCTAGGTGCTGTGCAGATAAACATACCGTACAGGAGAACCCGTGCGACCTGTTCTGGAATGCTGGAATGCTAATTGTCGATCTCAATAACATATGGAAATATTAATTCCAACTTTAGAAATATCACAAGAGCCACAGGGTATTCACGACCTCCCCCTTTTAAAGTATGAAGTCCCCCTTTTAGTTTCTCTACTGGTAAGTAGTATTGTATTCCACCCAAAAAAGTAAAAAGCATTTTTAGAAAAAGGTCCGTGTGTATATCTGTCAGACTGTGGAGAGCATAATTCAAAAATCTGATGTGTTTGTACACCTCCTGAAGTGTCAGAGCACAGGTCTAAAGAAGCAAGTGTATGAAGTATTTGAACTTATGGTTTACAAATTATACCACATTCATTCTGAATGAAGATGTGTTTAAGGGTATTAACAAAATTAAAAAAAAAAAATACAATTATTAATTATATCAGTGTCTAAATCATACAATTTTAATAAAAACATTAGAACCACTCTTAAGAAAATGGAAAATAATATGTTTCTACTTTTAAATCTTCACCTGTGAACTGAGTCACACTTCCGTATTTATTCCAAATTTGGTTTTTCAAATATGTTGTTCTCGAAGACACTTTTTCTAAAGCCTGCGTTTCAGATAAAATCTCGATAGTGAATTTTTGGATGGAATACAATACTTCCTCTACTTGATGAGATAGCTAAAATAAATATTTCAGGAAATGTCACGTATTAATTGAAATATTACATAGTATACCATTGTATCAGCATTTCAAATATATGGCTGGAGAAGGGAGGCTGGGTTTATCCCCGCCGCTGAGGCAGTGTTTACAAACAACTGACTGTCGAAGTACCTCCTCATAAGTTGGACAGTGTAGGCAATAACTTCTTCCCCCGAACAGTTTTGCGACGGGCAGACCCCGGCAGCCTGCACCATGATGGGCCACACCCACTCGCAACCCCCCCCCCCCCCCCCCCCAACGGGGCCGCTGCATCACGTTCGTGCACTGGGACACTTAAAGCGAAGCTAACATTCTCATTGAATAATAGAACATGATAGGCTCTGAGAAATCCAGCTCGTCGTTCCTTGTGGTACTCACAGATGACGTTGGTAACACTGCACATGGCTTCATTTTGTTACTGGTGAATCAAACAATAAACACTCAACATCTACTTAACACGCGAGGAAATCGCAAGCAAATATAGAGAACATTTCGGATATAGTTAATGCTACGAAAACATAATAATTAACTGTTAACTGGTATTTTAACGCTTACGATATTAAAAGTCCAAATTTTGCCGGATATAACATTTTTCAATTTATTTTTATTTGTAACTAGATGAAATACCCGGCGTTGCCCGTGATTTGACGATTTTGTCACTATTAAGTTTTAGAGTTACGTTGGATACTATAAATAACACAAAATAAATAAAAAAACCCACTATGCAAAGACACTGTTGAATAACAGTAGCATATTAATTGAAGAACTTGCAACAATTACTAAGATAAGTGAAGGTTTTAGTCTCTAAATTTGTATTTATTTTAGATTCTATTCCTTCACTGTTAACAGCTCCAATTTTTTTTCATTGTTGCATTTATATTTGAAATATAAAAATTGTATGACTTCTATGTTGAAGGGGAATGGAGAAAGAATTGTGATCGTGTTACGTAAAAGAAAAGCGAGTAGCGAGTAGAGAAAACCATGTAAATGTTACGTTGTATTGTAAAATGGATAGAATAGAAAGCTTCTCCACGGAAAAAAAAAAAAAAAAAATCTTTTAAGTTTGTAAATTTTCATCGCAATCGGTTCGAGCCAAGAAGGCGTGGCTTCGTCAAAGTGACAATTGAACATCGCTGTACATAAAGTATGAACAGATAAGGCCACGGTATGCTGAGTAATATGGTAGCTAGATGCGCAGTAGACTTGCGCGCTAGTGACGTCAGCTGGTATAGCGCTTGCTCTGATTGAAATGTTAGGACTAGCTCGTTTTAGAGCACTGAAATATTTAAATGTGAGTCGCCTACGTTTGTAGCTGTATATCTTTTGCAATAAAAAGGTAATGAAGACGTAATCAAATCATTAAGTGCAACAATGATCAGGGAAACTGAACGTGACGATAAAGAGACAGAAGAAGAAAGATCAGAAACAGTAACACAGGCACAACTTCGCAAAATGTGCAGCTTTTAGAAATATTGCCAGGTTATGTGGCATATACATTAAGGTGGATTTCCTCCTTAAGTCTAACATAATAGCAACAGTGAAAATAGATGGTAATGTGAATGTATCGCCAGCACGTAACTGTGGAACCAGAGGTACAGTTACCCAGCACTAAGGCCTCTGTATACATACAAGATAGTCTAGTAGAGGAATGTCCGCTAGACACCGAGGTATGACGCATCGTCCTGTCATGACCATGTAGTGACGTAACAGGGAGGGACGCTCACATATCTTTCCACTGATACAATTATTCACATATCTTTTATGCATGTTATGTATCTTAACACTTAATTCAAATTATGCAAGAAGGCATGCTTACTGTAAGATGCGGAAATAGCATTCACATGTTTATTCATGCCAAACACTTTTGCGATGGAAAGACAGAACAAGATTCACAAATTTTCATGCAGGTGACGTAGGCAGGTACTTGGAAGAGTGTGATCATGCAATATGGAATATTGTGACGTTGCAAAAGAAAGAAACAAGGAAAGATAACTATATTCTCTGCCCCACTAAGGTCATATCCGTGGAAGAAGCACTCATCGGACAACAATGTGATGTTTGTGTTATCTTTCAATTGTGTTTAAACTCATATGCACATTCACACTGCATTTCCTGCCTCCAGACTCCGTTAAACATGCACAATAATTAATCCTTCAGCTGGGAATCGAATGTAAAACTAACACAAATTATATTATACGTATGTATCAATGATATCCATATTTCAACTGCAATTTTTTGTTTACCTTTTATGGTTTACCAGTTATATTATACAAAATTCAATCAGAATAACGAGATATTTCCATAAAATCCAATACGTGTATATATACTGTGTCAAAATCACTCCTTCCATTATCTATATTTATTTCCACTAATTACATTACAAAGACCTCAATCACAGCTATTGACACAAATACAATTAAACACTCTCTTATTACACACAATTCACAAAGTAACATTCAAAACTGCCTCATGCAAGCCACGGAACATAAAATATACGAAATGCTTCCCGCACGGAAGCTCAACATTGCATAGTACTCCCTGCCAAGCCACATACATTCTATGTATCACTTATATATCCCAAGTATGTTATATCGTAATCAAAATTATTAGAGTGGTATTCAAAAAAGTCTGATGTGTTCTCTGTGGACAGCATAAGTCAAAAACAAAAAGTCGGTTAAAAACCAAAGTTGGTATTTAAGTTTAATGTCCTTCAACGATGCGACTCGAAGATTTTGAAGAAAATAGCCCCAACCTAAACTACCTTTTACATGGAAAATTTTTCGAACATTTTGATTTTCTTGAAAATAGCTCTGACAATTTTGATTAAAATGCCATATGTTTGAGATATTTTTATGACAAATGAAATGTATATCTTGAATTTTCTGACTATAGCCCCTGTAGTCATATTTACTCTGGACGACTTTTGCATAACTGGTAAACCGTTAGAAATAGACCAAATCATACTATACAAAAAATGTAGATCTTGCTAAAATACACAATTTATGTCCAAACAAATTTTCTTGTAGGGTGAACCATTTCGGAGATATTCCTTGTTATTTTTTGTGACTTTCACAAAACTTAAAATTTTCATGAAATAGAACATCGTTGTTCATTTTTGTACTGTTAAGTGTGCAAAGGGAACGGAATCTCAAAGCTTTAAAAGATTTGACTATCGCACAAAGCCTACTGTATTCCAACATTCCCCTTGTACCTACAAGGAAATAAGCAATAAGATAATTTGTACAAATGTTTATCTTAAGCAACAAGAAAGAAGATATAGGAATAAGAGTTTGTAAGAATGATTAGTGCAAGAGTAGAGAAAGTCATGTGAGTGCAACACATCAGATTTTGAGTTATGCTGTCCACAGACTGACACACAGACACACACACATGCACGAACCTTTTTCTGAAATTTCTGTTGCTGAATTTACCTGAGTGAGTGTGTTTAAGAGGTAAGGATTTTAGTGCGCCTCTGCCGGCATCATTTCCCCGGAAACTACGTTTTATCCAGCAGTGGAAACTTCATTTTGCTAAAAATAAATTGCGCTCTGTTGTACATTAGCAGAATGGAATAAAACTAATGACCCACTTGTCATAAATAACAGCTGAAGCTGCCACCCCATTCACCAATGCTTATACCTGACGCATGAATTTGTAGCCTACCCTTCCCTTCCGGCTCTATTTTAGTAATGTTAGACGATACCTCCCTTCCCGTGGAATATGCCTGTCGTTCAACCATCACTGTGTGATAACGCGACGTGACTTTGCCAGATTTCTCTTATAAATTAAACTCAGCTTTATATTTTAACATTTAATCCATTTAAATGAAGATAAAGATATTAAAGCATTGTTCACACAATCGCCCAATGAAGTAAAACCACAGTCGCCTAACACATCCATGTTGTAAACAAACAAAACACTTCCCGTTGAGTTCATACAAGCGATACACTTTTATCATGTTGGTACACAATGTTGGCTATGTACCATTACTACGTAACTCCTGTTCGCGCCGCAGCCTGTCTTTCTCGTTAGCCACGTAACCATTAATGTAATGTAACAATGAAAGTGATAACCATGAAAACAAATAACTTAATCGTTACGGTAAGCGTTACACGAAACCGCACTCTAGCTGTGACAGTTATAACCGTTACCCGAAAATAACAGTGTCGCATCGCTACCCCTACACAGACACGCAGGTGCGCGCGCAGGCGTACCGCAAAGCACAGGTGGGCCTAAATGGCTTTTTGAATCAATGGACCACAGTACGAGCATATGCATATTCCCTGCAAAGTATTGAAATGTTGGCTGCAATGCAGTAATTGGCTGCAAGAAGTAATTTCATTCAATGATTTTCAAGTAAACAGATTGACAAAAGCTCTTCTATTATTTTTTTCCTCTTATTTGAAGCACAAAGAAGTTATAACATTTAACAGAAAACGTGCAGATATCATTGCACAATAAACTTTATGCCATATGTTAATTTTTGAATTATTAAAATTTTCGGAAATATCTATTCCGTCTTGAATTAATTGTACGTGTTATAAGCCATGCACTTTGAATGCAAAGTGTTAATTGTTATTTAGTTAAAGGTCTAAACAAATGATATAGGCATACAGGACATTTTGAATTTCACCCAGGGGAAACATACAAACTCCTGTTCAACAACTGAACAAAATAAATATATCGTCAGGAATATTCTGTACATACTTATGAAAGTGTGACAAGGGGAATGTTAGAATACAGTAGGCTTTGAGTGATAGTCAATTGACATCCCGTTCTCTTTGCACAGTTAACATATAAAAAATGAACAAGGATGATCCATTTCACGAAAGTTTTAAGTTTTCCGAAACTGATACAAATAACAAGCAATATCTCCGAAATAAACAGGACTACATAGGCTATAGCCAGAAAATTCAAAATTCATATTTCATTTGGCATTCAAATATCTTAAACAGAAAATCAAAATTTTCGAAATATTTTCCATGTAAAGGATACTTAAGGGTGGAGCTATTATTCTTTAAAATCTTCGTGGAGCACCCTTGCAAGACATTAACCATAAATACCAACTTTGGTTTTTAACTGACTTTTCGTTTTTGAGTTTTGCTCCCCACAGACCGACACACACACACGGACCTTTTTCTAAAAATGCTTTTATTGGATTCTTTCGACTGGAATACAATACTTCAAAGGATGACGTCGGGAATACCTTATATAAAACCAATTGACGTATACAACGAATGGATGGACATTTCCATATGTTATTGAAATCGACAAGTGGTTGCGAAAATTCTACATTTGCATTGGAAGAGTTTCTTTCCGACGCACAACTATTTGTTCGTTCCTAAGTATCGTAATGCAACTGGAGTTATTGTTCTTCACACAATATAAAGTAATTAAATCTACACTATATTTATGCAATACAATTATAGTTTGTTGGGAAACTTTGTAAATACTTACAAATGTTCTTTCCAGGGACAAAATACTGCAGTCAGAGCCATCTTTGGACAGTAAGATTCTAACATTTCATTGCTTATCAAGCAAAAGTTCTCCCCTGGTGGACAATAAGGTAACTACAACAGCATTTCGTGTATATGACATCAAGGTATTGCATTACACTCACACTACTTTCTCGACTCACTGTTCTACAGGGACTTATTATTTTATCTACTACATATAGCAAGTTGGGGAAATATTGTATTCGATCCGAAAATTCGATGTCGAAGTTTCACCGGAAATGTTTTGAGGCCCCCTGAATCCACAAAAAACATTTTCAGAAAAAGGTCCGCGTGTGTGTATGTATGTGTTTTTCTGTGTGTGTAACTGTGACAGCATTATTCAAAAACCAAAGTCGCTTAAAAATCAAAGTTGGTATTTAAGTGTAAAATATTTTAAGGATGCGACACGAAGATTTTGAAGAAAATTCCTCTCATCTAAACTACCCTTAAATGGAAATTTTTCGAAAATTTTTATTTTCGCAAAAATGGCTTTAATCATTTTGATTAAAATGCCTCATGCTCAAGATATTTTTATGTCAAATGAAATGTATATTTTGAATTTTCTGGCTATAGCCTATGTAGTCTTGTTTACTCTTTATTACGTTTGTATAACTGGTAAACTGTAAGAGATAGATATCGTTAAAACGTACAATTTATAACCAAATACATTTTATTATTTTTATTCTCTAATGTTTTTTGTGTGGCGTGATTCATTTCGGAGATATTCCGTTATTTGTTAGAGTTTTGGAATACTTCAACTTTCGTCAAATGGAAGATCGTTGTTATTTTTTTTATATCTTAGCCGTGCATGAGAACGGAATTTGAAAGCTTTAAAAGATTTCTCCACTCTCGTACTAAGCATTCTTACAAACTCCTATTTCTTCGTGTTAGTTGATATAAATTTGCACAAACTTTCTTATTGCTTATTTTCTTGTAGGTACAAGGGGAATATGGGAATACAGTAGACTTCGAGCGATAGTCAGATCTTGTAAAATTTTGAGATTGCATTCTCTTTGCACGGCTAACATATGAACATGTATTTGAGTTAAGTTTAAGTATTCTAAAGCTCACACAAATAACAAGGAATATCTCTGAAATGGTTCACTCTAAAAAAAGGTTTATTGTGGATAAATTGTGTGTCTCAGCGAGGTATACGTTTTTGTAGTGTAAGATTCGATCTATCTCTTAATGTCTATAGATAATATAGAGAGAAGCTTACAGAGATTATCTCAGCCTGTAAGCAGCGTCGAGCTTACTCTACCAGCAAGTAGGTGTCCCTTATGCTTCAAAGGGAAACATCGGGCTGTCTTTATCTTATAACCATGAAGTGACGTATAGCTATATGTGATATCAATTTCACACTTATCTACAAAAGGATGGAGAAGATGGATGTGAAAGTGTGAAAAGAGGTAAGTGGGTATATTGAACATGTCGTGACCTTGGCAAGCTCCAGGGTGCTCCCTAGGGACTGCGTATGAAGAAGTGTGGTCAAGTTTCAGTGGCGTGTGGCAACGTTTGACTTGCGCAGGGAGGTACTTGGGGGAGAGGGGGGGGGGGAGGGGGATACAGCAGCAGTGGCAGCAGCATCTCTCCCGCCAGAGAGGCGAGTCGGTCCGCGTGATCAAGTCGCATCTGTGTTATTATTATTGTTGTTGTTGACGTGTTTGTTTACGGTGTTATATCAGTGGCGGATCATGCGTCGGCGGCGACGCCAGTGCGTTGTGTGTTTAATTCGGCTTGCGATCCGTCACAGCATGTGAATACGCAGCAGCCTGTGCGATAAGGTAAGTAACTGTCTGCTTAGGTAGACCTTCTCCTGGACTCAAACCCTACCACTTAGGATACAAGCAATGTCTGATTGTACGCAATGGCAATTTTAAACCTTTTCCCTCACGTTTTAAAAATTCGTGTTTAAAAACCTTCCGAAGTATTTATAGTCTTTTAAATTACTTCACAAGTAAATATTTACCACAGGAATTAAAGTGACTAATGGTTGCGAATCAAATATTACATCTGAACATATAAACAATTAAAATTGCAAATAAAATGTCAACACAATGCTCTGATAACTAAGGTTTGGTCAAACATTACGAAAACTTAGACTTTTACAATACTTATTAAAGCTATTAACAGCGAAGCAACAAGATTCTAAAGCAAGAACAAATTAGAAACTAAAAACTTCACTTATCTTAGTAATGTTGCATGTTGTTTTTGCACAAGCTAACCCAGGGTTTCAAGTTGTCTCCAACTCATTCTCAAAGCTATACAAACAAATTCGTTACCAAAGCTACAATCTTTCATATTTTTCTGAAAACAAAAACAAATACTGATATTCAATTTTTATTTACCAATCTCTGAAAACAAAAATTTATAAATACAATCTATAGATGGTAATTCGAAGTTCATAACACGGTTCCTGTTTTACCAATATAAACCTTATCACAATCTAAACAGCTAAATTGATAAATGCCAGATTTTTTTTATAATTTGGTATTTTATCTTTTTTTGAGAAATTAAGTAAATTTTGTATATTAAATTTATTTTGAGGAACCAGATTTATTCCATATTCTTTAAAAATCTTTGTAAATTTTTTATTGGCCCATGGATGTAAGTAAACTTTTTAAAAAATACAAGTATCTTTTATTTTTTTAAGGGTTGAAACTTGTTTAACAGCCACTTGATACTTAAATTTCTCTATTTTTTATGTATAAAATCTGTATTAAAACCATTAATTACTGCAGTAATTAATTTTAATTAATTATCGTAAAGGAGATATTTTCAGTAATATGTAAGACAGTGTTTATAGGAACTTTGGGGTCTTCAAACCTACAGACATTTTACTGGTGACGGAGGTTTTCTGTTTTATTATACACATAAACTGTGTTAAACAATATTATTCTGAATTCTGAACACAACTTTTCCATTGTGTTTAATGTATCAGTGTTAAATATGTTTAAAAAGTACGAACGAAGAGACGATTTTCTTAAGAAATAAATTAATAATGAATTTCTGTACTGTTCATGTAAAAAATAAAGTCTATAGGAATACTTTTTGGTTAAGATATTTACATCACAGAAAAAATTTAGGCACATGTAGAATTTCCTGGAAATAGCTGTTATATCTGATGTGTTACACTCACATGACTTTCTCTACTCTTGTACTAACTATTCTTATAAACTCTTATTCCTATATCTTCTTCGTGTTAGTTGAGATAAACATTTGTACAAATTATCTTATTGCTTATTTCTTTGTAGGTACAAGGGGAATATGGGAATACAGTAGGCTTTGAGCGATAGTCAAATATTTTAAAGCTTTCAAGTTAATATATAATTAAAATAGTTATTTTGATTTACATTGTAATATGAGATAAACTAGTTATTTATGTCACAGAAGACTAGAATATATTTAACGCTTGGTGAAAATAATCTACGTCCGTAAACCTACGTGTTAAATGTTTCACTCAGTATTAAAATATTATTTTAATCTCTTATGCCATAAATTGCTGTTATTAACCTCGGAGCTGAGAGTTCCGCTCGTGAATGAAGTATATTATAGGTAATTTCGTATGCCATAATGGCTAGGCAGGTGCCCAAGTGCTATGAACGACTATGACTATGGGAATGCACTATTACTGGGACGGTGTTGTGAAACTACATATTTTTGATCCGTTAAGTGCGGCGACGGCAGCGGCGCTATAATCCGGTGGTGGTATTTAGCTGTCGGCGCGGTTGGTTCGTTGATAAGCTCTTTGCTGACCGGCCGCGGGTTCCAATCCCACCACAACAATGTTGCAGTTGTTCTGGGAGCTAATTTATTGCTTGGACTAGAGCCAATCAGTTGCTGGGGCTCATTTGCACCCCTCGGTTGCTCCTTAACCCCCATATTGCTGGCCGACCATTGGGGAATTAATCTTGCTTTAAAACTCCCTTTATTAGGTAGTAAGTACGTGCTACAAGTGAAGGAAAATCGCTTTATTACTGCTTTTCTCTCAACAAACAAATAAAAACACTGGTGATAAACCTCCAAGGGCTTAAACTCGCGGTCAGCAATGAAAACAATGACATCCTAGCACATACAAGAAATTGTTCATAGGCAGACACACACGCGGGTGCCTTTTTGTAAAATTGTTTTTATTCAGTGGACCTCAAAACATCTACTTCCATAGAAATCTTGGTATAAAATTTTTGGGTAAAGTTTAGCCCATCCATTAGGGGAAGTTTTGCTCTTAGAATTGGTATTACTGCAAAATATAGTAGCTTGCTTGTTTTAGTTGTAAATATATGCGAGTTTGTTTTGTGCATTTTTGCTTTGAACAGTGTTTGTTGTAAATGACATTCTCTTCTGATTTGCTCATTGTACCAGAAAACATTAAAGATAAATGAATAGCTTCACCATTTCATACATTGAGGCGTTGAGTTATCACCTGGTCATTCTTTTGTTTCATACAAATTATCACTAGGTAATTCTTTTGTTTAGCCAGAGTCGCCAACTGTATCTACAACTGCGCCACGGGAAGGGTGGATATAATATAAATAAGAACTAAATAATATAAAAAATATAAAATATAATGACGTGCGCCCGTAGAATTTCTACAGGAAGTTGGGTTAAAGGTAATTATCAACCCGAAACACACAAGGTCGGAAGAAGCTATCACACGAAGTAGGTTAAATAAGTGACCAAAGAAAACAAAAGAAATAATGACTGCAGCGACTCAAGGTAATCTACTTTAGTCAGAGAAAACTATATGAATGTTTTATATTGTTGAGATGCAAAAAGTGTAATGAGTAAACACGTTATATATTTATTACGAAGTGAAAATTAACATCTCTCTGTTTTACTACACATTTTGTTTTTGGAACAAGAGAGAAATATGAGACTTGTGTTCAGGAAGGTTGGCAAGACAAACAACATTTATATTCACTGTTCTTCTTCTTTTCTATCTTTCCAAGATTTCTTCATCCTGTTGTTATGATTTTTTCTTCTTTCTTCTGTCCAAATTATAGTTGTTTTGTTCTTTATTTCAACTAGAAACCTTCGAAATTTTTGTATTAACTTTCTTCAGTTTGCTCTATCCTCTATTATTTCTTCTGTTAATTCTATTTCATTTAGGTGTTTCTTTATCCTTTACAGCAAAAAGTGCTCATTAACCAGCGATTCTACATGATCAGTATAACAAACATCTATAATACCACTCTATATTGTCAATATAGAACCATCTGATATTGTCTCGTGTTTTGAAACACCCTATTACTAGTACATTTTTGTTACATAAAATAAATTAATGTTAATGTAGTTGTAACGGTGCGAGTCGCTACAACATGAGTGATTATTGCAGAGTATTTAATTGGTAAATTGTGTGCACATTACAAATCTGTTTTTGGAATGAGAGAGCAGTCGACCATTAATTGCAACAGTTGGGAATCCTGCGGGGAAATGCGTCAACAAAGTTTACCTCCCTCACTAATCGGCCAACCAAACACCACGTGCTGCTGCTGCTTGTAATAGCAGGTGTGCCAACTCTGCAACTATAAACTTTCTCATCGGGACTGCCACTTGATTTCTCGCACATTGCTGCTGGACGGATTTAATACCTTCTGCCACTTCTTAACGCTTCAAAATTAATCATTAATATCTACACCACTAATATTATAAAATGCGAGCACTTACACTCGTATATACATGTCTGTATGTAGGTTAGTTTCAAAAGCCTTCATTTGTCATAAAAATATCTTAAACAAAATCATTAGACTCATTTTTGAGAAAATCAAAATTATGGAAAAAATATTTTATGCAAAAGGTAGTTTGGGACAGGGGAATTTATGTATAATCGGCTGTAAATGTTTTTCGAGTCACATGTTCCTAACCGCGGGGGAAGCCAGGATGCCTTATCAATTAGTTATGTCTGGTGTTCTCAAAGATCGACTTGCCAGCTCATATCTGTCTACTAGGACGAGTGACGTCATATTCTCCAAAGAGAATATCATTCCAACATTTCTTTTACAATGCATTGTAAATAAAGTAATCTGAATGTAAAGAAAAGAACATTAACTTATAAATCCAGAAGGAACTCGCAGGGAAAGTAAATATTCGGCATTAGGGGCGTCATAATGGCACTAAATTTAAAACGTTTAAATAATTTTAATACGTCACATTTTCTTAAGCTATTCACAGAGACCCACGCATGCGCGTTGTAAAATGTGAAAATTGTTTTTATTTAGCGAACATAAAATCGATATTTGACCTCAAATTTTATACCGAAGTTGTCGGAAATAGCAGCAAAAAAAGAACTTTAAAAGAAAATTAAAGTTTATCGTAATACTAGTAATAGAACTACTGCAAATAGCAAAACAGCATGCCTGGAAAAATTATGTCAACTTTCTTGTCTATTACCCTTTAAATCTGAACCGGCTTATGTACCGCCGCCACCACCACCGCCGTTGCCGCCGCCACCGCCATCACCACCGCCACCATTATCATCATCGTCGTCGAGAAATACGTCATATGTATTATCTGTTTAAGGAATTGTTTTAACATATTTGTTGAACGCCGTTAATGGTATCTCAAGAAAGCATTGTTACTATTTTAAATACCTGTAGAAAAGAATCTGGTGATTCTTTTTCTTTTTTGTTATTGGATATATTAACATTGATTACTTTTCTTGTTTGCTCCACGTTGAATACTCATCACAGGAACACCCAAAAAAGTAAATAATTCTGGTGAAGCCATCGCTGGGCCGGCGGACTAGGCACAGGTTGATAATTCATAATAAAATGTTCGTCTCTTTCACTTGTAGCTTCTCGTTCATCGGAAAAGTTTTGAAGCCGGCTGTACACGTCGGAACCTTGGAAGAAGTTGAACTTACGAGGCCTGGTCAATAAAGAATGATTATTACCTGTTTAGTCTCAACAAATGCTCAGTTGAGGCCCATGTACTGACAGAAGAGGCGTGTTTATACTACAAGGTTTAGAGGGGATGGTTCCCAGTAGTCCAGTTAGTGCTGTTATGGACACCGCGCGACACAGGAATGAACACTTGCTGAGATATTGAACAGTTCAGAGAGTACTACCCAGACGTGCTGATTCCCCGACATCTGTGCACTTGCACTGCGGAAATTCCTTATTACCAACTCCCAGAGGATGGTTCTGCTAGGGAAGTTATGCTGGTATCATGTTATGTCCTTGCACAAACAGACTGGTCAATCCTACAGGGTTATCCTGCACATTTAAGCGTGTAAAAAGAGCACAAATCCACGACATAAGCTGAATACTGCACCACAACACAAAAATCACTCTCAGGTGTAACCCTCATCCTACATATTGTTTGGATTTAGATCTGTGTGACCTTTTCTATTTCATAGAACATAGAGATAATGAATGGCACCGTTATGAAGAAGCAGGGATACAGTTACCTAGCACTAAGGTCTCCGTGAACACATGTGGAGCCTCCCATCTGCCGGTCATGTACAGCACTAAGGCCTGTGATGGCATGCGAATCAACTCTCCCACGAATGTTTGTTAGATGGTAGACGTAATCTGGACGCATGACGTAGCTACCAATACGAGGTAGGTATACATATACAGTCAGTTGTCTGCCTGCGCGCGTGCGTGCGTGCCTCTGTTCACATTAGCGTTGCTTTGAGCAGCGGGACTGACAATTGGCTTGACAGATGTTTTGTAGCCTGTAGGATAAAACCAAGCAAATGATCACTATATATCCATTGTCCCATCTGAAGAATGACTTCAAACATGCGATATTTCTGGACTGGCTTCCAGTAATTTACGTGCGAAAATTAACAGACTCTTTTTGGCAACTCACCAAAACATTTACTGACGTCCACAATAAACTATTAGTTTGTCTGTATCCTAACCTTCAACATTATACCAACTATTGCATCCAGAGTATATGAACTAGTAAGTGAGCAAGGAAATGTTGCATAAATACCAAACTTGACACTCAAGTTACCAACTCACAAACATGACAAAATCTCTCCACTCCACTCTATGCTTTATATAGATATTTTTTCGTTTCAAAATTGTGTTGATTAAAATAAATTTTTACTTTTTCTACTACGTATACGATATAGGGAAACTACTGTATTACACCCAAATATTTTGATGTCGAGACTTGACCGGAAATATGTTTTAAGGCCCCCTGAATCCCAGAAAGACATTTTTAGAAAAATCGGATGTGTTTCACTCACACGACTTTCTCTACTCTTTAACTAGCTATTATTACAAACTCTTATTCCTATATGTTCTTCGTGTTAGTTAAGATAAACACTTGTACAAATAATACAGCATAAAGAATTGAAAGGTACATTAAAAAGTGAATGCCATAGCCGAAGTTTCTTTGTTACTCGCGGAAGCTAATGTTGTCAGTTGGTTTCAAGGTAGACTCCATTGATGCAGCAGGATCTAGCTAGGCCAGGGGATTTCAGTCCCTTTCATAGAGCGCTAATGTTTGTTGACATTACGCCAACATTTTCATACCAAAGAAAGCGGCTGGGGGCTGGGTTGGGGGGGGGGGGGGCGGGGGTATACCGGCTCTCACACTGGTCACATCAACTCCAAGAGGATCAACTCTTTAAGATATTCTGATAACTTTTATTCACTTTCTAGTACTTCTTATTCATTTTGAGACGCGACCCAACTTCGCCAATAGTAATTGTATTAAAAGAGAAAACTGCTAACATAAGAAGCGAGTGAAGCGATATTTCATATTAACCTAGAAGGTTATAGCTGCAGTCTGTCTTTCCTAAAGAGGATAATTTGGTGGTATGGAAGTACCAACCTTATCTCGATATATTAACGATTTCATTATGTATTTATAGGTTAAGTACCTACCTGACACCAAGGACGTACAAAACTTAACAGTCTAACATGCTTTCATTATACCACAGCAGGGTTTCTCATGATGACTATTCTGGTTCAAATCAACCAATCACATCCATACCAATGTCAAATTTCAACCAATGACAGCCTTCATATTTCCGGTGAAATCTCGACATTGAATTTTTGCGTGGAATACAATACTTCCCCTACTTACCAGCAGAGAAAGTAAAAATTACTCTACCATTCCCACAGAGATTTCTTGCACCACCAAAAACTAACCTATACGCTGTGCCACATTTACAGAATTTGGAAGACTGTCGGGAGCAGGTTACAGAGGTCGTATATTTTTTATCCCTTTGTGTCAATATGGCAGATGTTTCATCTCTTATTTGGAACTGTCGGGAATGAGCAAAATTACAATTATAAGGTGCAAAGTACAGATTTACTATAAGAACGTGGGAAATAGGCAAATGAATTAATTCGACACTGAGCTTTAAAAAGCTAACCCGTGCAATGGCGGCTAAAGTCAGTTATTATCACAAGCAATATCGAAAAACGTCGAGTTCCCTTAGAGAATTTATTTAAAAGGTCAGACCGTCAAATCATATTTATCTGGACTATTTTATAAATAAAACATGAATTTAAATATACTATATCACAAAGATTTAACCATAAAATTATAAATGATATAAGAAATAACCTAAAATATATTCATTTTCAGTAGTATAGTTCAAGTTACTGAGCACTGCCAACTGAGAAAAACGAAACCCAAGAATTACATGCATTTCCACCTTCTCTTGCTGCCAGTTTATAATCTAAAACAAATCCCACTTTATTTTTAGCATTAGCAAAGAACCTTTCTTCTGGGTAAATACATTCATTATTAAACTAACGAATTATTAAAAACACAGTTGTCAAATTAAATTGAGCGCTATTTTGATTGCTAATCCACTGTAATTTGTAATACGCTGTTTTTCAGCGATTTATGGGATACAGTTGGCGACACTGACTGAACAAAAGAATGACGCGGTGATAAAATAACCTATAATAATGCCACGAGTGCTTTCCAAATCTTCCATAGATTTTCGAATCATGAAGTGATGAAAGAATTTATATAGAGGATTTGGAAGTCCAAAATGGTATTTGAAAACCAGTTTTACAAATAAAATTAAGTGATTTGCCCAAAATTCATGATTATTATAAATAATTACATCATAAAAATTTATGTTTACTGGCAATCTAAGTTACGTTGTTTTCGAAAACAAGTTAGAATCGCACGGCCGCGTTTCGCTATTCTTTTATCTTTTTTTTATAAGATTGTATCTAAGTAGTATAGGTTATGGCTTTCTCTAAAGCAGTAGTCCGCAAATTGGTAGTTGCATTTACAAGAATGGTGACGTCACTGAACGCAACCCGGCATACACATATGTAACGCACGATTCGAACAAGGGGTTTCGGAAGCTACAGTGGCGGACTAACAACTCCTCTAACGCACGTTTGATATTATATATAGTTATTTAATACATATATACAGTGTGAAACGGCTTTATCGTTAATGTTTCATCTTATTCTTCACTTCATCTAGAGCGTTACAGTTTCGCATATATTTAACGTTAATTCACAAGTACATAGTGACAGTTGTCTAAATTAATCTAAACTAGCTTTATTTTGTAATGGTGATTTCAGAATTTGTTTGTAAATTCATAACCTCAATTCGTAATCGTGGTTTTAGTGTATGAATGTCCATGTGAAATGATTTCCAAAAGTTGAGTCATGGTTCATTGTGTTAACTCTTTTTTAAAATTGCTGCAATACATGCACAAACATATAACAGCGTTCCTAAGCATTTTTTTAGTTTCCAAACAACCATGTTGTATCAATGCAGTTTACATCGCTGCTTGTGTACCTTAGAACGCATGTTGTTTGAAGGAGGGAGGGTAAACAAGGCGAAGTATTGCTTACTGTGGTACTACGTCATATCATCAGCCGGTGCAGATTTGCCAACCCCTGCTAAGGCTGCTAAATTTAACTTGTTTCACTTCATTAGCTTATTGCGAACACTTTTAAAACACAATTATTGAATGTGAAGTTTGAAGGAGCTTGTTCAATATTTGTTATCCTTGGAAGTTTTATGCCACTGCACTAACCTTTCTTTTCTGCCACTAAGTTTTGAAGCAGTTTTCCTTTTCTCGCCTCTTGAAACTCCTGGTCTTCAAATAGATCCAACTTCACGTGAAATACTCGGCGTTGTCCGTGGTTTGACGCTTTATCCCCACAACTTGTAGACTTAGGTTGCACTTGCCAAACAGCGACGTGTTTCTCTGCAGACATTAAACATATATTGTTTAATACGCTTAAACAAACAGGTTAATTCTTAGGTTACCATAAAAAACAACAAATAATGAAAATAAATAATAGAAACACAGTGAAGACACTATGCAAACGCACTGCTAACAATCACAAGTACTATAGGAACAAAAACGGGTAGAGAAAATCGTGTGAATGTAATAGGTTACATTTCCATTTTAATCATATAGAAAATTGTATGAATTTATAATTTATCACTTTTAGAAAAAAAGTCCGCGTGTGTCTGGCAGTCTGTCACTCTGGCAGTCTGTCACTCTGGCAGTCTGTCACTCTGGCAGTCTGTCACTCTGGCAGTCTGTCACTCTGGCAGTCTGTCACTCTGGCAGTCTGTCACTCTGGGAGTCTGTCACTCTGGGAGTCTGTAGCTAGCATAACACGAAAACGATAAGTTGGTTAAAAATCAAGCCTGGTGTTTAAGTTTAATATCTTTCAAGGATGCGACAGGAAGATTTTGAAGGAAATTTCTGTGCCATAAACTACCCTTTACATGGAAAATTATTCGGAAATTTTGATTTTCTCAAAAATGGCTACAACGATTTTGCTTAAAATGGTATATGTTTGAGATATTTTTATGGAAAACGAAATGTTGATCTTGAATTTTCTGGCTATAGCCTATGTAGTCCTGTTTCCTATGCATGAGTTTTGCACAACTGGTAAACCGTAAGAGATAGAACAAATCTTACTATACAAAAAATTTTGATCCTGCTAAAACACACAATTTATATTGGAATAAGTTTTTTCTGTAGGGTGATCCATTTGGGAAATATTCCTCGTTATTTGTGTGAATTTTGCAAAAGTTTAAACTTTCATCAAATGGAAGATCGTTATTCATTTTTTATATCTTAACCGTGCAAACAGAACGGAATCTCAAAGCTTTTAAAGATTTGACTATCACTTAAAGTCTACTGTATTCGCATATTCCCCTTGTACCTACAAGGAAATTAGCAATAAGATAGTTTCTGAAACTGCTTGTGTCGATTAAAATGAAGTAGATATACACAGAAACATTTACAAGTATAGTGTGTATGTATAAGAGTGAGTAGATATATTTGTGAACGGAGTTTCTCCAAATTGAACTATATTAAAAGTCTGATAAGTAAGTCACTAATGAACACATGTTTATCACATAACATTTGAAAGTGCTTTCGTAAATCAAACATGTAACCAACCCGCCACTGCAACACAATTCACGGCTGGGGATTAAAGAGGGGCAAAGTCTACATATAGTGGAAGGGGGTAAGCCTGAACTCCCCTTTTTCGGAAGCATTGCACCTCACTGCCCTACACTTACTCACGGGTTCAAACCCGGTGGAGGGTGATGGTAGTTTAGAACGTAAAAGTCCTTAGCTTGGCTTCCTTTGGAAGGGAGTAAAGCCGGTGGTGTTGTGTAGTAGATTTATGGCACGCACAATAGCCTGAGAGCTGATATGAGCAAAATCAAATGGTCTTTTACGTCTAGTATTGAACGAGACGCTAAGAAGCGTAAGAGTTAAAGAGGTTGTATAAACAAAAGTGAATTTGTTGTAACGTTAGACATTTGTTTGTAGTGGTACGACTGACTGGGAGGCAGGCAGGACAGCCCCGTGTCTCCAGGACGTAACCCGGCAAGGGGAAGAACCTCTCAAGAATTTATGACGACGACCCGACCTTTCTATTCATTAGCACAAAGAGTTGTATTGACGTCGTCGACGTAATCGGGGCGCTGCTATCGTCACACGGATTATTATTCATACCTACAAATTATATTATTGTTGTCAAGTACTTGGTTCGCACTTCCCTACACAAAATAAATACTGTTAGAAAATTTATTTTGTGAGGTTATGTAAGCAGAAAAAACGAAATCTTCTAGTGCGACAAGAATGTTTTCAAGCGAATTCTCCCAGGCCAGCTACCCTTTACATTAAGAAGCTTTATCCGTTCTTTTATTATATACTTACTCAAGTGTGTTGCTGATAAACTTGATTATACAAAGGAAATAAAGCAAAACTATCTTACAAGACAGTTATTAGGTTCTCGTATCCAGTAACTTCAGTGCACATATCCATAGAATATTCATAGGGCTGGATACCGTTTTATAATATTACATCTACTTGTGCATTATATCGATTCTAACTCAAGTCTTCTGTTTGTTGGTGTTATTACTATTGTCAGCTATTTGTATTCTGTGGAGTAACAATTATTTTTTCTACTCCATGATATTCTCAACATAAAGTCAACGCTTACTTGGCAAGTTCTTTTTTGAGTTCGTAATCAAATACAATGGCTTTGTATATTTAATTCCTTTTAATCTTTCAGCAATTTATGGAATTAAAATAGAAGCTGCTTTATGGTTGTATGCCGTCGGAACGCACTGGGCTCTTGAATGCTGAAAGAATTATCAAAAGCGGCTGAGTGTTTTTGAGGTTACCTTACATACACGACGAATTTTTCTTTCTTTATATGGTTAGTGGTATACACTACACTATCATACTACTGCAACTGTTTTAATATAAACACACATGGCTACTTAATCGGTCCTTGATCATCTAGATAAAGCAAGGCAGTATTCTAAAAGCTTCTTGGACCGCACTTCATAATAGTATTAGCTTCACATTTTTAGAATAGCTTTAAGTGTGCGTATTTAAAATTGCTGTGCACTGCTTCAAATATTAAGTACCATTTCAGTTGAAATTATTTTCACACAACTCATGCTGAAAAATATACACATTTTTTCTTTTGAACTAATTAAAATTAAGAAATATCTGCAGAACACTTTCTTTACATTTTTATACCAACCTCAAATTGAAACGTTTGAAGGGATATAATACGCGGAGCATTTCATATTATCTTACATAAAATGATAGATTCTGAGAAGAATTAATATCTTGCCAACGGTTTGACATCACTCGTTAAAATCGTACGTGCAGTACTGTATAAGGAAAAATATAATAATATATAATATATACAATACAAAACATAAAATACAATAGTGTGTGTGTGTGTGTGTGTGCGCGCGCGCCTGTGACCAGCATAACTCAAAAACGAAAAGTCGGTTATAAACCAAAGTTGTCATTTAAGTTTAACACATTTTAAACATGCGACACCAAAATTTTGAATTAAATTCCTCCGCCCTAAACTACGGTTTACATGGAAAATTTTTAAAAAATTCTGATTTTTTCGAAAATGGCTCTAACGATTTTGATTAAAATGCCATATGTTTGACATATTTTTATGGCAAACGAAATGTATATTTTGAATTTTCCGGCTATAGCCTATGCAGTCCTATTTACTCTGGATGACTTTTGCATAACTGGTAAATTTTTTGTGGTGTGAACCATTTCGGAGATATTCTTTGTATTCGTCTGAATTTTCTGAAATGTAAAGTAGCTATTCACTTTTTTATCTGTTTTGCCGTGCAAAGAAAACGGAATTTCAGGGCTTTAAAAGAGTTGACTAAGGCTCAAAGTCTACTCATCTACTGTATTCCCCTATTCCCGTTGCATCTACAAGGAAATAAGCAGTAAGACAATTTCTGCAAATGTTTATCTCAACTATCACGAAGATAAAGGAACAAGAGTTTGTAAGAATGGTTAGTAGAAGGGTGAAGAAAGTCATGTGAGTGCAACACATTAGGCTTTTATTGAGTCTGTTGGGGAACTTAGATTTGATTTCCTCCACCCTCTGTTGTGGAGTGTGCCCCACACAACAATAAAATTAATTATAATGTTGAAAAATGTGGTAGCACGAGTAGTAGGATTATATTAAAGTAAATAACAAGTAATAACTATTATATGTTTTGAGAAGATATATGAACATATGATATTACCATATTTATTGGTATGTTTTTTGTTAAAATGACGTCTAATGTTATACATGGCGTAAAGAATAACTAAATTAAACAAAATGGTTTTCACTGTATAAAATACCAAAATACTCTTCTTCCCATTCTTGATGTGTAGTCATTTTTAACGTCCGTCCAATAGCGTTTACCAGTTTCAACTGCACCGTGTAGCTTACTGGTATGGAGGTGGCTGTTAGGAGACAATGGCACGCCTGCTTTACATTGGAATTGCCTCAAACAATTGATGTAACGTATACTTTTAAAGTTATTTACACAAGTAATGTGTATATTGAATTTCCAGTTAATGACTGTTTAGAATTATTTAAATTCAGAACTTTATATTTTAGAAAAGGCATTATGGGGTTAATATTCAGTATAAACTTGTGTATTTTATGATACCCATATTATAACATACTTTTATATACCAAGTAAAATAATGTTAAATATTCCGATGTTGCACTCATATGACTTTCTCTACTCTTGTACTAACCATTCTTACAAACTCTTATTCCTATATCTTCTTCCTGTTAGTTGAGATAAACATTATCTTATTCTTTCCTTGTAGGTACAAGGGGAATATGGGAGTACAGTAGACTTTGAGCGATAGTCAAATATTTTAAAGCTTTCAAATTCCGTTCTCTTTGCACGCCTAACATAAAGATTAACGATGTTCCCTTTAACGAAAGTTTGTTTCCCAAACCTCGCACAAATAACAATAGCCTCCGAAATGGTTTACTCTATAAAAAACGTATTCAGACATAAAGCAAGATCTAAAAATTTTTTGTGTGGTAGATTTGGTCTATTTCTTACGGGTTACTAGCTACGCAAAGGTCATCCAGATTAAGTAGGACTATAGCCAGAAAATTCAAAATATAAATTTCATTTGTCATACAAATATCTCAAACAAATGGCATTTTCATCAAAATCGTTAGAGCCATTCTCAATAAAATAAAATGTTTCGAAAAAATTTCCATATCAAGTATAGTTTAGGGTGGGGCTATTTTCTTCAAAATCTTCGTGTCACATCCTTGAAAGACATACTTAAATACCAAATTTGGTTTTTAACCGAATTTTCGTTTTTGAGTTATGCTGTCCACAGACTGACAGACTGACACACACACTGACACGCACACACAAACACACCTCTTTCAAAAAATGCTTATTTTTGGATTCAGGGGGCTTCAAAACATATACTTCCGGTGAAATCGCGACATGCATTTTTGGGTGGAATACAATACTTCCTCTGCTCTACTAGTAGAGTAACTCCCTCTCTTTAACTCACTTTCTCATTTCTCTTTCTCCTCTCCCTCTGTTACTCCCTCCTTGCTCTATTTTGCTCCCTCTTTTATCTTTTTCACCCTCTTTCTTTATTTCTCTCCTTCACTCTCTTCTTACTCTTTGTCTCTTTCTCTTTTTTTCTCTTTTACTTCTCTATTTCTTCCTTGTTTTCTCTCTCTTTTCGTCTTTTTTCTCCTTTTCGTTCTCCTTTCTGTTAATTTCTTTCTACCCCAGAGTACAGTATCTATATGTCAGCAAGGTGGCTCAAGTGGTAAAGTGCATGGTGTGTAATCGGGAGGTCCCCGTGGGTTGACCAGTTTGCCGAGCCGACAGTCTCGGTGTCGAGTAGTGCCGCTGGTTCAGTATTTTGACACCAGTAGCGCAGCGCTCGTGCCGAGGCTAGCTGGATGGTTTCTCCTTACTGTGTGCTGCGATTCCTGGATAGAAGCAGCCGGTGCCCGGTAACCGTTCTCTTGGCGACTATTGCCGTTAATTTCAATCCAAGTTAAATGAGCTTTGCTGACCCCTCTGTGACCGAGCTCCAGCTTCGTTAGCGTTCATTTCATTTATTGATAATTAATAGAGGCAAACGGTTTCACGGTTTTAGGCGTTACTGCTGCCGTGTTGCATTTTAGGCAGATAGCCACGTGGATACACTATACACTATGCAGTACATTTCTTGTCTGTTGTGGCGCCAAATTTGTATTGTTAATATTTTCAGTCTATATCAATGGTGTCTAACGTTTGTGAAAGAGAGGAAGTTGGATTTACCTCCTTTCACTATACGCGGATTTTGCCATTCTTTAACACTCGGACGCGCATTGTGTTGCAGTGGCGGTTTGGTTACATGTACTTTGCGTCAACAGTCTGTATTTATATAGTCAAGACCATTATCTCGGCATCTGACATTAAATAAAATTTGCATTCTTAATAATTACCTATTGGTAGATTTGTATAAATTGAGAAAATTTACATACATTTAGAATAGCTAAAAGATGAATGTTTTGTTTATTTTTTATTTTTCTTCGTAGCTTTCCATTTTTGTGTTTTTACTTTTTCTACCACGTATAGCAAGCAGAGGAAGTATTGTATTCCACCCGAAAATTAAACAGTATAACTCAAAAATGAAAAGTAGGTTAAAAACCAAAGTTGGTGTTTAAGTTTAATATCTTTCAAGGATGCAACACAAAGATTTTGAACAAAATTCCAATACCCTTTACATGGAAAAGTTTTCGAAAATTCTGATTTTCTGAAAAATTGCTAACAATTTTGATTAAAATCCCATATGTTTAAGATATTTTTATGGCAAACAAAACATGTAATTTGAATTTTCTAGCTATAGCTCATGTAGTCCTGTTTACTCTTGATGAGTTTTGCATAATTGGTAAAGTGTAAGGGATACACCAAATCTTACTATACAAAAAATTGTCTTGTTAAAAAACACCAGTTATATTCAAATGTGTTTTGTTTATGGAATGAACCATTTCAGAGATATTTCTTGCAATACTTATACTTTACTCAAACGCAAGGTCGTTATTGACATTTTTATCTCTTGGCCGTGCAAATTCCCACATTCCCCTTGTACCTACAATAAAATAACGAATAAGATAATTTCTGCTTGAAGAAGATAGAAGAATAAGTCGCTATTCGGTGGTTTCTCGTAGGTCATATAGAGTACAGAATTTCAAAGTCAGCACATAGCGTTGACTATCGTTTCAAAAAGTGCGCTTTTGTAGGAGTAGGTTCTAGAAGAGATAGAGATAGGGGTAGAATGTAACATGTGAGATTTATTGTCAAGGGGACCTGGGGCTAGTTGTTCGCATCGTTCTCCAGACGTTTGTCATCATAACGGGGCACCAATCTTCATCAAAGGACCATGCCGCATCAGATGAAAGCATGTCTTTACTTCTTCTTTGATATATTCATCAAAACTCTTGACTTCAAAGGACTTGTGCACAATGAACAGGTCAGGGCTGTATGGTGCATGTGCACTCTGTTCACTTTCTAAACATAGTTATTCACATATTACCTACACCATCAAACTGAATCTCTATCCGTGTCACGTGATTCACTAATGTTTCACGTTCACAAATCATTCACATAACTTTCTCTACCCACTACCGTTTATTTTTATGTAGCTTCTAGAGGAAGACAATTTTCCCTTCCAGCCTGCAGCCCTAGGCCTAAATCTTAGGTCTAGGACTAGAGTAATATTTAATTCAAATTGTAAATAACTATACCTAAAAATACATTTAACCATTATATTTTAATATTACATTGAAAAATATAAACAGGTTTCTTCCTACAAAATTCCCCTATATTTTTACTGTAATTAAAAGTCGTATGGAAATAGGTCTAATTATACTTGTCTGTTACATAATATTATAATAGAGTTTCTACTTTCCAATGAAAGTTTTCTTGTAATACCTAAGCAATAAACTGTCTTTCTTGGGTGGCGATAAGATTTCATTACATTTCTTTGAATGTGCACAGTTACTGAAGTTTATCGAACTGTATTACCAGCTTGCCCAGTAACATTTACTGAGCCATTAAAATAATCCGACATGTAATTGGTTATGACTATGTCCAGACAGTAGCATATATGCCTACCGCTCAGTCATTGGAGAGGGCTACAGATAGGGACACAAGAGGAAGCTACGAAGCTCTCGTTAAATAACCATAAGTTCATTTTCTGTGCAAAGGCATAGACAAAGCCTACTCCATAGACAGTTACGTATCTAAAATCTATTCGACATACGCTGACCTTGAAATTTCATACTATTTCCATGATATTGTGAGAAACAACTGAATAGCGACAGTGCTTAAAGACTGACAATTCAAAACAATAACTATCTCAGAAATGGTTGCTGCCACAAAGAAGGTATTTTAAATATTTATTACGTTTTAAAGGGTTATGCATTTTTTACTTTCTCTACTGGTAAGTAGGGGAAGTATTGTATTCCACCCAAAAATTCGATGTCTAGATTTCACCGGAAATATGTTTTGAGGCCCCCTGAATCCAAAAAAAAAAAAAAAGCATTTTTAGAAAAAGGTCCGTGTGTGTGTCTGTCAGTCTGTGTGTCTGTCAGGCTGTGGACAGCATAACTCAAAAACGAAAAGTCGGTTAAAAACCAAAGTTAGTATTTAAGTTTAATGTCTTTCAAGGGTGCGACACGAAGATTTTGAAGAAAATAGCCCCACCCTAAACTACCTTTTACATGGAAAATTTTTCGAAAATTTTGATTTTCTTGAAAATCGCTCTAACGATTTTTATTAAAATGTCATATGTTTGAGATATTTTGATGATAAATGAAATGTATTTCTTGAATTTTCTGGCTATAGCCCCTGTAGTCGTATTTACTCTGGACGACTTTTACATAACTGGTGAACCGTTAGAGATAGACCAAATCATACTACACACAAAATGTAGATATTGTTAAAATACACAATTTATGTGCCAATAAATGTTCTTGTAGGGTGAACCATTTCGAGGATATTCCTTGTTATGTGTGTGAGTTTCGGAAAAATTAGAACTTTCGTGAAATGGAACATCGTTGTTCATTTTTTTTATATTTTAAGTGTGCAAAGACAACAGAATCTCAAAGCTTTAAAACATTTGACTATCGCACAAAGCCTACTGTATTCTAATAGTCCCCTTGTACCTACAAGGAAATAAGCAATAAGATAATTTGTACAAATGTTTATCTCAACTAACACGAAGAAGATATAGGAATAAGAGTGTAAGAATGGTTAGTACAAGAGTAGAGAAAGTCATGTGAGTGCAACACATCAGATTTTTCTGTACTAATTTGTTGATATCTCGTACAATTTACACATGCAGACAGACAGGTAGACATTCGTATCTTTCTCTAAAAATGTTATTTTTTATTCATTCATTCACAGAACCTCAAACACAGAAATTAAAGAAGGTTTTGAAAACAATGTCATGTTTTAAGTAAAATACTTAAAATCGCTAATTTAATTTGTGGTTTTTAAAAGGTGTAGGTTCGTAAGTTGGTGTGTGTGTGTTAGATAGGAGGATTCGGCATTGAGGCAGATTTCGACAGACAGACATACGTACATACATACCGTTCAATACATGTCACCCCAGCAGAGCACTAGACATCCCTAGGGACTACGGCATGTTTGTTTGTTTACCCGTCCCTGGACGTGCAATATTAAACCGGCCCCATTTTACTGCCTGCCTTAACTTTCTTCTTCATGACAATAAATGAATTTAATTAAAGAACACTCTCGCTCGCTTTTACTGCCGCCACGCCGCACGAAATGGAACTTCTTTGTGCCTTTTAAATAAAGAAACTGTTCACGACGACCTCGTTACAAAATTAGGAATAATGTCTGGGTTCGAGGCTACAAAATACTACATTACGTTCTTTAGCCTGGGGCTGTTTTTATTCTTTTGACTACATTATCATTATTATCTTTTCCTTTGCTTTTCTTCTTTCTTTACTGCTTCAACCACTTAGCAGAGATACGTGACGTCATACGTTGTGTTTTGTGTAGGAAAGGTTTAGACAATTGCGAATCCACTAAAATATTATTTATGTAATTTTAGTTATACAATACTACCACCATTATAAGCAGCAAGTTACTGTATTCATTTGCTTACATAATCGGCTTGTTTTAATGCACTTGTACAAAGAACGCCACGTTATACGAAGCCTTGACCACTTCGTTGGGTACTTTAGGTCATGGTGCAAGGGTGAGCCACTCCTTTTGCTGAACAACCTTAATCAGTAACCAAAACAAACGGTACAAAATGGCGTAGAAACGAAATATATATTTACACTTTTGATCGTATATACCAAAAGAGAAAAGCTACAGTGAGTGCATTCAGTTTCGCATAGGTAGCTCTATGTTATAGGTTACTGCAGCAAACGAGTTTGAAGGGGTTACAATCTAAAGGGGAAAACTTGAGCGCCCAGTTTAGTGAAATGTATAACAGGTATGCGTGAGATGACTTCTAGAGGGAGCAAACTGAAGCTTGAATGTTATTCATTAAATACATAACAAGGCAGAGCCTTATTAGAAAAAGTAAATAGAGCTGTATTCTCACAGTAATTTAAAAGTTTGTTACTGCATAGGAGCGAAAATAAGTAAATAAATACGTAAATAAAAGTAGTATGTTCTCCGTCTAACTCAAAATATAATTGGTTAATTTACTTATACTAACCTACTGCTGACCATAGCAATATAGACAAAAATGTAACACAATTTTACTGTCGTAATCATGTAAACCATCTGGTAGATATATTTATCCGTAGTTTCTAAACGTGATTAGTCAATTATAACAAAAGAGTAGATAATTTAGACAGAGATCTTTATTCTCACAAATGTATCACATATGCACGAGCACATGTAAATACTATATACAAACATATCATATACCTCTAGTTCTAATGAAGATTGCTGTTTACATTTGGTTTCAATTATTAGCGATTTTAAGCACCTATATATAATACAAGTTTTCCTCCCCAGTGTGTGTGTGTGTGTGTGTGTGTGTCTGTGTCTATGTGTCTGTCTGAGAGTCTGCCTGTCTGTGTGTCTGTCTGCCTGTGTGTCTATCTGTGTGTGTCTGTATGTCTGTCTGTGTGTGTCTGTGTGCGTGTCTGTCTGTGTGTGTGTCTGTGTGTGTGTCTGTCTGCCTGCCTGTGTGTCTGTGTGTGTGTCTGTCTGTATGTGTGTGTCTGTCTGTCTGTATGTGTGTGTCTGTGTGTGTGTCTCCCTGTGTGTGTCTGTGTGTCTGACTGTCTGTGTGTCTGTGTCTGTGTGTCTGTGTGTGTCTGTGTGTGTGTCTGTCTGTCTGCCTGTGTGTCTGTGTGTGTGTCTGTCTGTCTGTATGTGTGTGTGTGTCTGTGTGTGTTTGTCTGTGTGTGTGTCTGTCTGCCTGCCTGTGTGTCTGTGTGTGTCTGTCTGTATGTGTGTGTCTGTCTGCCTGTGTGTGTCTGTCTGCCTGTGTGTGTCTGTGTGTCTGACTGTCTGTGTGTCTGTGTGTGTGTCTGTGTGTGTGTCTGTCTGCCTGCCTGTGTGTCTGTATGTGTGTGTCTGTCTGTATGTGTGTGTCTGTGTGTGTGTCTGTCTGTATGTGTGTGTCTGCCTGTGTGTGTCTGTGTGTCTGACTGTCTGTGTGTGTCTATGTGTCTGTGTGTGTCTGTGTGTCTGACTGTCTGTGTGTGTGTGTCTGTGTCTGCCTGTGTGTGTGTGTCTGCCTGCCTGTGTGTCTGTGTGTCTGCCTGCCTGTGTGTCTGTCTGCCTGTGTGTCTGTGTGTCTGCCTGTGTGTGTCTGTGTGTCTGTCTGCCTGTGAGTCTGTGTGTCTATGTGTGTGTGTGTTTGTGTGTGAGTGTCTGTGTCTGTGTGTGTGTGTCTGTCTGCCTGTGTGTCTGTGTGTGTGTCTGTCTGTATGTGTCTGTGTGTGTCTGTGTGTGTATGTGTGTTTGTGTGTGTGTGTGTCTGTCTGCCTGCCTGTGTGTCTGTGTGTGTGTCTGTGTGTGTCTGTGTGTGTGTCTGTCTGTGTGTGTCTGTGGAGGGGGTGATGGGCGTGGACGTGTGTGCGTGTGAGTGTGATTGTAAATATGTATGACTGGATCATTTTCAGAGAAGCAAAGGCACCAAACTTCCCTCTTGCTGTGTTATCAAGCCCAATGCTCTGCGATAGCTAAGGCGAACAACACACTTCAAGAAACGATGCAAAATCCGCCCAAGATATTCCTTGGTGGTCCTTCTACTTATGATAGCACTGCCGTAATACCAGTACTCCAAGTTGCCGTGGCTTGCACAGAGATGACGAACCCATCTGTAAAAAACATGCTACAGAACGATCTGTATGTAGTCCTGTGATTAATATTCTGATGCTAACTGAAGACATGAGAATGATAAGTGAATAAACACCACCTTTACTTTCTCTACTATATTTAGCAAGTGGGGAAATTATTGCATTCGCCCAAAATTTCGATGTCAAGATTTCACGGAAATAAGTTTTGACGGTCCATGAATAAAAAAAAAAAGTGCGTGTGTATGCATATGTGTGTGTGCGCGCATGTACGTGCGAGCAGCATAACTCGAAAATGAAAAGTTGGTTAAAACCAAAGATGGCATTTAACTTTAATATCTTTCAAGAAGATTTTTAAGAGAATTTCTCCAGCTTAAATTACCCTTTACATAGAAAATTTTGATTTTCACCAAAAATGACAAACGATTTTAATTAAAATACCATAAATTTAAGATATTTTTATGAAAAATGAAATGTATATATTGATTTTTCTTGCTATAGCCCATATAGTCCTGTTTACTCTGGATAACTTTTGCACAGATGCTAAACCGTAAGAGATAGACAAATCTTACTATACAAAAAATGTAGATCTCGCCATAGCACACAATTTGTCCACATACTTTATTTTTTTTTTTTTTTTTTTTGTAGAGTGAGCCATTTCGAAGATATTCCTTGTTATTTGTGTGATTTTCGGAGAACTTAAACTTTCCTCATTTTTTGTGTTGGTCGTGCAAAGAGAACGGAATCTCAAAACTTTAAAAGATCTGACTATCGCTCAAAGCCTACTGTATTCTAATATTCCCCTTGTACCTACAAGGAAATAAGCAATAAGATAATTTGTACAAATGTTTATCTCAACTAACACGAAGAAGATATAGGAATAACAGTTTGTAAGAATGGTTAGTACAAGAGTAGAGAAAGTCATGTGAGTGCAACACATCAGATTACTTTATTAATAAATCATATAAGGCTGAAATAATATTTAATTTAATAGTATAGCATGTTAAGAGGTGTTGGTAACATTGCAGTGAGTACAAAAAAAGCTTTCTAAATGGTGTAATGAAGTGATTAAAGTACTTTTTCTCGATTTTCTCAAAAGTAATGTATTAATATTTATCCCGTTATCATTGACATGAGTTGAATTGCTATACGCCGCGCAGGGCGACTTCGCCTTTACTGTAAGACTTCTCCGCCTGTCATCCAGTTTAGTGGAACACCTGGACCAGCATTACAGATATTGCCTGGATATGCCAGGCGGGAGGGAGGGATCCCGTGTTCCTTCACAGGGAAGCATGGCCACGAAAACATACCTACTAAACACTCAAAAGTGCTTTCCAATTTCCATATTCAGCTCACTTTAAGAATAAACCACCATCTATACAGGGATGTCCAACCTTCTCTCTTTGGAGCCACTGCAACGCAATGCACGGTTGGGAGTCAAAGAGGGGCAAAGTCCATGTATAGTGGCAGCAGCTAAACTGTGCATTAATATTTTCAGGATGAAAAACTTTGTATAATGTAGGCATTTCAGGTGTTAATATTTGGGGAACATTAATTAATCTGTGGACGCCACTGTATTGCTCTTATTAGCGTGATTTTGTCTTGAATTGTTTTAGAGCAGTATATACAGTTATAGTTACTGTTGCTATTTTTGTGCTCGCAGCATTAAATATATATTACGGTATTTAGCGTTCGGAAGTGATTTTCTCCAAAAGTGTTATTGCAGAACAAGATTTGCCGAAGATGTGTGGTAACGATGTTCAAGCATTATTATCGTTTGAAAGCATGTGGTATTTGAGGTTAGAAATAGTGCTTTCGTTAAGTAGATTGGCAGTACTGCTTTTTGGCGTAATTTATTGAATGTTTGGGAAATGCAGAAAAGCTGTTTCCCCTTTATAACAGTATAGACAACTTACAGAACTGAACAATGAAAAGAATGTGTGCACCAGTGTTTCGGCAGTCTCGTATATGAATAATCAAACTATTGATTCTTGTTGAAATACTCGTAAGTATGTATATTCCTATTGTTTCATACAAACAGGCGTTAAATTATCATATATCAAGTATCACCTGATCGTTCTTTTATTTTGTACAAATTACCACGGCGTCATTCTTTTGTTTCGTTAGAGTCGCCAACTGTACCCTATAAATCGCTGAAAAAATTATTGCTCATTAAAATCGATAGCAATTAAAATAGCACTCCATTTCAGTTTGGCAATTGTGTTTTTAACAATTATTTTTAATAATGAATGTATTTTTCGCAGAAGAAAGGTTACTTGCTAATATTAAAGGCAAAGAGATTTATTTCAGATTATAAACTGGTTTTCTGTTATAACGTCCCAATACATGTAATTCTTGGGTGTGGTTTTCCTCAGTTGGCAGGGGCGAGTAACTACAATAATCCAAATGAATATATTTTAGGTTATTTTTTGGTCAATCTGTGCGATATAGTATTGAAATTCATATTTTATTCGTAAAGTAGTCCATAAACATATCATTCGACGGTCTGACTCTCACTCTGCTCGAGAAGTTATCGGTTAGATTATACATCTTATGATATTACTTGTGAAAAATCGCTAGCGACTGCAAGTTACAACTGATTTCAGTTAGATTTGGTTTAACTATTTTAGAGAATAATACAAAAGAAGCAGCTAATGAAAGTAAAAACAAATTACTTTTGGAACATATTAAATAACCTTCTAGTAGTTTTATTTTTGCCAAGTAAGGCCTCCCTAAGTTTAATTGATTATTGTAAACATAATATCTTTAACGTTAAATCTCTTTGAAACTATACAAGACGTACTAGTTTTGACTATTGCATGTCAAACAAGGTTATATAATACAAATGATAAGTAAATTAAAGTTATATAAGTACTTAGTTATTAGATTTATAATTTTCTGTTGTTTCATGTACTTCAGCATGTGAAGATTCGCCAAAACATTAAATAGCTGTCATTCTTGTACGCTTTTGTGCACACTAGTCGTACGATTGTAACTGTATCGATGTTATGATGCAAGAAGTTATGCGCGGATGTATGTTTAATTGCTAATTGTAACGTTGACTCTGCGATTGTGGTCCCTAAGGCGATATCGACTACAGCTTTACAGTTGCCCCTTACACACACTTACTGTTACGAAACTTACCAGTACACTAGCCCAATGCCCATGGAACATATTCTCCCTAGTTTATAGTGCTGGTACACATTTTCCCAGGCTACTACTTCACCATCTCGTTAATTGTAAAATGAAACTGTGATCTTCCTTTCGTGATTCATCGCTTCTTTTGTTTCTCCTACTCTATTTCGATTGGACAGACATCGATTGCTCTTGCCCGCAGTGTGATAGTGCGTCCATAATTGACATCGACAATTGAATTTTTATCGGCAACATGATTCGAAGGCGTAAATTATCGGAAATTACTGTACAAACCCTGCTTCTAAAAGACATATTTTGGTATCGTGGATACGGAAGATGCTGAAATTATTGTAATGCAAGAATGTCATAAGTCTCTATTCGGATATTATTGCATGACGTCATGCTTTGCACTTAGGCATAAACCTACAGTCAAATTTGGCCGTTGTTAGGTTAGGTTAGGTTCGTGTGTCTGTGTGAGGCGGTGACGGGGTCCTGGTCATCCAAATTTAGGTCGTGTTTACGCTATTCATCGTAAATACATTAATAAATCATTTTAGCACATATAATACCTAGTTATTTATAAACACGTATTTGCTAAATATTTGCCACATAAGCGAAATGAAACGGTTGCAGCTCATGTACGGAATTTGCTCATAAACCAAAAATGAAGCTTGATCACCAAATAAAACTTTCACGTTCGCAGTCAGGAATAAAAGATCTATCGATTATACTACATTTCATTCACTTTCTGGTAAATGTTTACAAAATCGGCCGCTCGAGAAAACGAATGAAACATAGTGTAATGGCTGCAGTTTTTATTGCTGATTACGATTTTGAAAGTCGTATAGTGCGCTGAAGCTTCGTTTTTGATTTATGAGCAAATTTCGTACCTACGATGCAGCGATTTTATTTCGCTTATGCGGCGAATATTTAGGAAGTAAATGTTTATCAACGACTATAATATATGCTAGAATGATTTATTAATGCATTTACGTTGAAATTGTGTCATAAACACAGCCCAAGTTGTGAATATTTCGATAACACAGGACCCTGTCACCCCACTCATATACACACACTAAACCTAACCTAACACGGGGTAAACGAAAACGAAGCTTGACCGCCAAATAAAACTTTCAAAATTGTAATCAGCAATAACAATTTCAACGTAAATGCATTAATCATTCTAGCATATATTAAAGTCATTGATAAACATTTATTTCCTAAATATCCGCCGCATAAGCGAAATAAAACCGCTGCATTGCACGTACGTAATTTGCTCATAAATTAAAAACGAAGCTTCAGCGCACTATAGGGCTTTCAAAATCGTAATCGGCAATAAAAACTGCATCCATTACACTATGTTTCATTTGTTTTCTCGAGCGGGAGATTTTGTAAACAATTATCAGAAGGGTTGATTGTTGAGTCAAATAGTCAGATTTGAGGTTTACTATCTTACTCTGTTGCTGCCGTTACATTTCTTTAGTGAAATCCATGAAACTTTTCCATAAACCATGACTTACCTTCTGCGAAGTATCTCAGAGACTGCAAGTTGCTGTAGCGGAATCCAAACCCAGCACAAGTATGAAGCGATGAAATGCCAGGCACCCTTCCTTCCGCTCTCGCAGCAAGCAAGCTGTCTTCCAGGTCAAATAGGTCACTCCTCAGCTCCGAAAAACAGTAGTCTGACATCAGGGCAAACTTTCGCAGACCAACCCTATCGAAAAAAAAAAAAGAATCTTTTATCCCAAAATATTTGTTAGGCACGTATAAATAAGTACCCAAAATTCTAGCTTCCAAAAATGCCTCAAATCGCCAAAAAGAAAAAGCCCCAAAGTCCCGCAAAAACCCGAAAATTTTAGAGATAGCGCTCACGAAAAAAGACATTGAAACGCAGTTTCTGTATACACTTCACCTCTTCTCTCCTCCTCTACACTGTCCTTGTCCCTCACCTTTCTCGATTTGATCCTCGAACCTAAAAGACTAAGCTACAGCTAACCTAACCTAACATGGCGCTCCCAAACATTACCAGCCGTAACGTAAACAATCTTCTACTACAGGTGACCAAAGTAGACTATAAATATCCTTCTCTGATACAATATTGGGGAGTTTTTGGACTATGGGAACACTCTAAGAGTATTTTTATACAACTTCAATGCTGTTTTATTACCTTTTGACGGGGCTGGTCTGCAGAAGTTTGGCCCAAAACAATTCCACACTGGTGGGAAGAATAACTTTACAGCACTTCGATGAGACAACACGAGTCATTACGCGTTACAAAGCTACACTGTCCCCTACGGGCAACTGCCATGCTCTGCCCTGCTCCATGCACAATTTCACTGTCAGCTCTACTCCGGTACACTGATAGCAAAACAGTTCGGCACTACCAACCTTAACCTCACCACTATCGATACTACAATCACGGCGAGCGTCGAGAGAAGAAGCTCTCCCCTTCATTATTCTCGTGACAACACGAGTATAAACATTCCAGTGGCGTATACTGGGATTGTGACTAAGTCTACCAGATCCCAACAATAAGGGTTTGTTGTTTAAACCTTAACTTCACGAACAGTGCATTTAAACACATTTTTCTTGAAACAACCTCCAAGACAACATAAGTTAGTCAACAATTAAGTAAAACTAAAATGAACAATTTTACCAAAAGATTTTATATGCGTTGTTGATCTTGATGTTTATCCAAAATCTGTGATTAAATAAGCTCAATTTTGGAACCCCGTTGTGTTTCAGAGCGTTTATCTTAGTTACAAACAACAACCATGGCCAGCAAAAACGTTCGTCTAATTTGCATAAACTAGTCAGTCACACATACTTATAATTGTTTGTACTAAAACATATTTTCTAAGGAATCTTATTTTTCCCTTTCTGCTCGCACTGCAGTAGGCCTTCCCTGTTTTACTATAACTAATTTATCCTCGTGTTTTAGCTGCGAGAATAGTCGTTTCAGTAATTGTATTATTACACATTCTTCCTCCATTTCGAAGAATTAGCACTAGAAACTCGTGTTCGCAAGGCACATTTCGGAGACGCTCGTGTGAGTATAGCGACACGGGATTCCGAAGCCTTGGCGTGCTTATTTCTGCGTTTCTCCGCCTCACTTCTCTCTACTCGTGGTGAAGGCTGCGGCAGGAAACATCCGAAGCCCTGTTCTCCCCTCTGTGCAGTGGTGAAGAACGAGACAAATTCCAACTGACGCACTAATTCTTCATAAGAGAAACCGGTATTGCAGTTATTATTAATGTTACTTATTCATTTTTAGTTTACTTTAGATATGGCCGTGGGTGAAAGCTTTGATGGCCCACCGTATACGCCACTGAAACCTATAGGGTAGAATGTATCGTAAAACAGGCTAATTTCGGCCATCTTGGGTAGCTTCGGCTATTGGGTTTTTGAAGTTAATCTTTACTGTCATCTAAAATATTAATATTGTAACGATTTTATAAGGTTTATTCCACAGTCGATGGAGTACATTAGTTATAAAGGTGTTTTGCATGCAACTTGGTGCGTAAGGTAGACATCAGTAGCAGCTGATATCGTTTGCTGTTCGGAATAGTCAAAACAAACTTACACCTATGTATTTAAAACTTGAAGGTATAGGTGATTTCTGTCTCAAGTAATTGATGAGTAAATATCTCTAAATATATGTTATTTAGGGTTCAAACACATTAAACAATTAATGTTTCATTGAATTAGTTCTATATTCATCGGCGAATTTTTAGGTTAACTTGGGCCAGGATACCAAAGAACAACTCGTATCTTGTCAGGATACGAGCAATACCAACTATATTGAACTAGTTCCTAAATATGTTTTTAAACCAGTACCTCAGAAAAGGAACAAAGTTACACCAAATTAAATAAAGATACTAGAGAAACCCAATATAGTGTCACAGTAACTTCCTTTACAGAATATTAACCAAAGAGAACAAAATAAGAACTCTGAGGTGTTGGAGCGACTCGTTCAGGGAAGTCCTGAAACCTGAGTGCATAGAAGAGAAAAAGAATAGAATAACCAATGGGTTTGAATGTAAAATCTGGAAAGAGACACCATTTCAACCAGAAGAAACCCATTGTATGTTAGAAGAAGCAGATGATTTGATTCAAATTGGGACTCTTTGTTCTACAGATTGCAAAACAAATGGTTTAAGAGATGTGCTGTCAGTTGTTGATGCGACAATGCACTCCCCGTGTCACGCTCTTTTCAACGCTGCCTCTATCCGCGTTGCAGAACTCTTCTATCCCAACGCAACAGTGCTATTTCTTCTCCAAAGTGTCGGATTCCGTTGTATTTTAAAAAATCTGATGTGTTGCACTAACATGACTTTCTCTACTCTTGCACTAACCATCCTGTAGTTAGTTGAGATAAACATTTGCAGGTACAAGGGCAATATGGGAATACAGTAGACTTTGACGGATAGTCAAATCTTTTAATTCCATTCTCTTTATACGGCTAACATATGAAAAAATAAATAACGATGTTCCATTTGACGAAAACGTAAGTTTTCCAAAACGCATACAAATAAAAATGAATATTTCCGAAATGGTTCACTGTACAAAAAATTTTATTTGGACATAAATCGTGTGTTTTAGCAACATCTACATATTTGTACAGTAAGATTTGGACTATCTTTTACGGTTTACGAGTTATGCAAAAGTCATTGAGAGTAAATAGGACTACATGGGGTGCATCTGTTTTTTCTTGGTAGTTGTGTGAAAAGCAAATAAAAGTAATGTGGGCTGTTGTTTATACAATACCATAATGGTTCTAAAACGTAGAGGGAATTAGGACAAGAACAAGGTGCATGTCTAAGCTCCCAGAAAGTGAAGATCTGAGGGTGAAATGGTTTAGAGCCATCAAGAGAGACCGCTTTTAGTCCACTAAGAATTC
>CM060969.1:16128993-16208993 GCA_030765045.1 Tenodera sinensis
CATGTGTTATTCATTATTAATAGTTTTGTATGTTATATTGCTACGCTTCTTGGATCGTATGATTCATCATTACAGTCTGTTCGCATTGTTTGGGGCCAGCAGGTGGGGTAGGACAGGTCCGTGCAGCAAGCCGCACGTGGTAGCACACACAGCACTTATAAAATGCACGCTGTTGATGAATTATGGTCATGTACTTGTCAGACTGCTCCTTATCATTGTACTTTGAATGTATCAGACTACCATTACTACGTAACTGCGATTCGTGACGTAGCCTGTCTTTCTCGTTAGCCACGGTGTGTTCAGTATGACGTCACGTGTGCTAGTTACGTTGATTTCCTGCTCAGGGGATATGTATCCTAGCTTTCTTTATCATATCACACCTAAATTATTAATTTGAGGTTAGTACGTATACTAATATAAACAAATTGTGAGCAGGTGTTTGTTAATGTTATTTAGTTTCTATGTTGTATGCATATTATTGATACTTAAACTTTTTCAATTTGAGTTATACATAATTTATTTCACCTCAACCATTTAATATTTTAACTAATGCACACAGAATTTCAAACAGTAATTCCTGAAACAACCCTAGTTTAGAGTTCAGAAACACTTTTTACCTTTGTGAGATTGTACCTATCACAAAAACACCCCAATCTAAGATGGGGATGCAAAATATACCACGAGAGGCAGTTTCTAGCTGTAAATAGCCATGTCTGCTCAACATTTTTATTAAATAAAACATGCATCTCTGTTTGTTTTAGGGTTGGTAATACGAAAAGCTTCCGCTAACGGTGTTCAAAACGTTGGATGTGAGGCCATTGTGCCTCGTGATCATTATGACTTGTTAATTTGTTATAATAAAAGTGTCATAATCAAATTAAAATAATTAATTGAATACCAGCTTTAATTAATGTAAGCTTGAATAAACAGATGTTTGACAAAAAACCTTCAAATCCCCATGCAAGCCCTAAGTAACTACTTCATTACGAAAGTTTATATTTCAATAATGCCAAACTGAACTTACAGCCTCTCCTGCAGTCACTTGTTCGAAACAAATCATCATGGCCACCATCACCAGCAATGCAATTACCACCAACTTCATCTCTGTCTGAAAAGAAACACTTTTCGTAACAGCAAAACTTGGCAGTTGAAATGGTAGATCTTAAAGACATATACATTTGCATAAGTAAAGTTTTGTCAAACTTTTATGGTCATACAAAAAATACAAAATTCATTGCTAATAATAGACAATTCCCTGACATTCTTTTCATATACCTATTTCTCTCTCTATTATGTATATATGACTGTCTCATAAGTTAGTTCATTTCTCGTTACGTCTGAATGATTAAGAACGCCTGAAAACACACCTCACAGCTACAACAGAGTCGTTGCTAAACTTCCTGTTTACACACACTAACGTATCCAATAGTCACTCTGAGTTAGGCAACTATCATCAAGTGTAAACAGGACTACAGGGGCAATAGCCAGAAAATTCAAAGTATACACTTCATTTATCATAAAAATATCTTGAACGTATGACATTTTAATAAAAATTGTTAGAGCCATTTCTGAGAAAATGAAAAATCAAAAATTTTCCATATAAAGGGTAGTTTAGGGTAGAGGAATTTTCTTCAAAATCTTTATGTGGCATCCTTGAAACATATTTAATTTAAACTTTGGCTTTGGATTTTAAACACCTTTTCGTTTTTTGAGTTACGATGGTCACAGACAGACACACCGGAGCTTATTCTAAAATGCTCTTTCTATTCAGGGGACCTCAAAACATGTTTTTCCGGTGAACTCTTGACATCGAAATTTTGTGTCGAATACCAACTTCTCTTACTTACTATACGTAGTAAAGTAAAAACTGTGGACTGAAATAGCAATTTATATCGGTAGAAAAGTAACTTACCTGTTTGTTACACTACCAAGGAAGTGAATAATTTCTTCACGCGAGGGAAGAGTTCCTTTTACACATTAAAGTTCTGTGATGAATGTCAGACGATATATAAACTTACTGTGAAAAACGTTAAAAATTATATGGCAGGTCATAAAAACTTAATATTTTACTACGAAATAAAACACATCAGAATATGTTCCAGTAATTACAGAAGTAATAAAACGTGAGTATTTTGGTAATAAAAATTATTGGTATATGCAATAATACATTTAAACGACGCAAGTTATATTTATTAGTTGATATAAAAAAGGTAATATAAAGATTGCTTCCAAATAATACGACTCTTAAACTGTGTATAAGAAGACCATAAATAGCGAACATAAATACGCCGCGTTTCAGCAGCTAAACATTTCCCATGCACGTGAAATAAAAATATTTAAGTTCACCTGATCAAAAACAATTTCACAATTAGACAAATGCCACTTCTGACACCATTGTCACAAAAACGACAAAATCAAGTCCAATTCCTTTTCTGAAACTTAATTGTCTTCTATCACACACACACACACACACACACACACACACACACACACACACACACACACACACACACACACACACACACACACACACACAAAACATTGACAGCTGCGATTATTCATGTCTATTTACTAACTAGTCTACTATTAAAACCTGACTACTCTCGTAGACTCGCCTCGTTATATAGCGATGATGCATGGACCTCTCTCTAATTTCACCTTTTCGGCAGTGTCTCCAAATACGCTGGCTGCCGGACACTTCTCGAATATCTCAAAAACTCCTTTGACGTCCCGCGCTCATTGTTTTTACTCACGTGAATAGTGTGGCTGTTTGACCTTGAGCGCCGCGCCTGGTCCCTGGTGTGAGGTAACGTAGCCCTGACCATCTTTTGTTGTGCACCGTCTCACACTACCATTTTTGAGGTTTTATTTTTCTCTCTCAAAAATTGAAATTGGTTCCAATGGACGTAGCCGTTTATCAAGGTGGTTGTTGTGTTGTCAAGAATGGATATGTCTGAAATGCGTGTAAAACTGGACAATGGTGCGAATCGAGGGCAGAACATACAAAGGAGGATGCATATTTTTGCATAATCCCATGTCTGAGATGTCAGAAAATGAAGTATCAGATGTCAGGAGATGTAAGGATAAAATGTCTGTTCAGTTGGTACTAAAATACGCAATCCATTGGTATTAATTTACTCATAGTGGATTAGTTATACGACATCCCCATGATATATGCTTGTAATTTAAATGTGTTGAACCAGCGTTGGGAAAAATCATTTTCAGATAACTGACACTAAGTAAATAAGTTGAAGTTTTATAAGTAAAAATTAGTACGAAATCATTCTTATCACAGCATTTAAATTTAATGTAAATAGTTTCTAATTCTTTTATACTGGAAAGAAGTATCTTGTGGTGTGAAATATTGTGCTTAATTATAATGGCTACTGCTGTTGAAAGAGTGAGGGAAATTCTATAGTTTCGGTAAATTTTATATCCAGGAATGGTGAGGGCTTCATTCTGTAATAAATGTGTGTCTTTCAAGGATGCGACACGAACATTTTGAGGACAATTCTTATACCATAATTTTTTTAGATAAAAAAATTTTCGAACATTTTGATTTTCTTGAAAATTTCTCTAACGATTTTTATTAAAATGTCATATGTTTGAGATGTTCTTATTACAAATGAAATATATATTTTGAATTTTGTTCCTATATCCTATGTACTTCTATTCACTCTTGATGACTTGTATAACTGGTAAACCGTAAGAGTGAAAATCTTACTGCACAAAAAATGTAGATCTTGCTAAAACACACAATCTATATCCAAATACAGTTTTCATAGAGTGAACCATTTCGGAGATATGGCTTGTTATTTATGTGAGTTTTGGAGAACTTTCAACATCGTTATTAAATTAATGTTAACTGTGCGAAGACATCGGAATTTGAAAGCTTTAAAGGATTTGACTATAGCTCCATGTCTACTGTATTGTCACATTCCCCTTGTACCTACAATGAAATAAGCAATAAGATAATGTGTACGAATGTTTATCTCAACTATCATGAAGAAGATATAAGAATAAGAGTTTGTAAGAATGGTTAGTACAAGAGTAGAGAAAGTCATGTGAGTGAAACACATCAGATTTTTTATTTTGTGAAGTGCATGGTGAAATTCTAATGAGTAATTTCATCCTCATATTGTTCTATATATCCTGTTTTATTTTACTCATTACCTTTGTGCTATAAATATTTAGATTTTATGAGCCACATGAATATTCTTAGGAGTAATTAATGTGCATAGTATCTATGTATTATTTTATCTGAACTTTGGAACTACGAGTATATAGTGTAATAATAAGGAAATCTGACAGAGAAAGACATATGGATCTTTGTAGCAATTAACAGAGAGAAGGCCAATAGGGGCGATATTAAGGAAAGGTAACCGACGGGCATTCGGCAGGTCGTGGGTTCGATCCCCCTAGCCGATCTTCCTAACCCATGGGTTTCTTCGGAAGTTTCCCCCGGTCACCAGGGGAATTGCCTTCCCCTCCATTTCATTTCACCCTTCATGCCGTTAGGCTTCTTTCATGGTTACAAGCGTCGGCAGCACGGCAGGGCAATAAATGCGCTCTGGAAATATCGACAGCGAATTTTTCGGTCGAATACAATACTTCCCAATTCGTAGTAGAGAAAGTAAAGATTATTTACAATTACAACTGCGTAATTAACTTCAAATCTTTCATTGATGTAGCTCTGAAAATAATTTAGTACATTATCAAATTCGGTTCATGTGCCTATTACAAAGTGTATTAACTCTATGTGGAATCCACTTACATTTTTTTCTGGAGGAACATAATAGAAGTTCTTATAAAAACACCTTAACATTCAAAGTACTGATAACCGTAAAACTTACTGGTACAGAAATTACGTCACTAACAGCTACGTCCTTCAGTTTCATGAATGCTATATTATCTTCTTGTACTAGGAAATGAGAAGCTGAAATATTAATTTACATAATCTCAATTTTGAGGCTTTCAAAGTTATAAATGACGTTACTTTTCTTGAAGTTTTTAAAATTATTTTTCCATGTTTACTAAGCACTCGTTGTGAAATATAGGATAAGTATTTGCAGCTATCTTACATGGTAAACATTTAAAAATTTTTTCAATAAAACTGTAGTATTCCTTAGAAAAAGAAGCGAAGTCCAGCAAATGTAATCCCGTCAGCCTCCAAGCGTGTCATTAAACCGATTACTTTACTTGGGCCCTGACCATCCTTTACCACAGGCGCATTTGACTACAGTTGCAGGTATTCGAACTCGCGACGTTCGCCTTTGAATAATTGGCCAGTTCATTGCGTATCGCTTTAACCATCACGGCTATTCGAATCGCTTCAGCTAAGGTGCTTCCCAAAGAGATACAAAAACCGGTTTAGGAATCAGAGGAAGAACAGCATATGTAGCAAAATGACGTGACAAGGGGTTAAAATGTAGTCATTTCAAGCACAGTGTGCGATGATCATCGATAATAGCAACCTCACCAGAAATATAAATATAAAGTATTCAGATCCGAAGATGTTGCAAGCCAAGGTACTGTTAAAATCGGTCAACATTCCTGACCTTCGGTTCTACACACCCGTCTAGTTGCATGCTTCTCAAACATATTTCAATTGACACGCTAGAATACATTTATTTAGTCTCAATTGGTGACTAAACCTGTTATTTTAGCAACAAATGGAAGAGATATGAGTACTCTCAATACTAATTATTATATAACTAAACGATAAAGAAGTGGTGATTATAAAACCTTCGACCCATGCACTATAAAGGAATGGTAGAAGAAGTTGTGTTTCTGTTTAACTTCAAAAACTCCGCCGAGGTGGTCCTAAGTGAAAACATATAGGCACCCTGTCTTCTTCTGTGTTGCAACAACCTTCCTCATCCATCAGCCCAGGGGGTGCCCTGATTTACCATCCTGCTGTTTTCACCTGTATGATAGACTAGATGTCCGTAGCGAGACTGGCACCTATTGGTTGAACCGATCACGTGCTTCTCTGTTGCCAGTGCGCACCACCTGCTTTCGTACATCCTCTGTAATGTACTATAGGTCGTGAGACAAGACAAGAGCAATTCCCCTAGATGCGCAATGGCAGCTATTCACCTGGGGGAACAACAATTATTTTCATGTGAACTGCAATCGTTTGAGCTGCACACTGTTATGGTAATGTTTACTCATTCGTGGCAAACTTACCTACCTTTCCCCCTCAGGGAGGGAGGAGAGGAAAGCAGCTTCCCCTATACGCAGGACTTGTTTATGTCTCACCTCACGACGTGTAGCTATATTGTTACTTGTGGAATTTGTAAAAGAGAGAGTAGTTCAAGGATTAACAAAACAACAATAAGTCTTCATTTATTTAATTGTTGTGTTTACAGCTTGAGGAGAACCTACTTCTGTTTCTACATGGTGTCAGAAGCACCACAGTAGTACTTAATGACTATATTTCCCAGTTTGTGAAACATGCTCAGTTCATAGCGAACGTTGTTCTCGCACTCTGTCGCTTCGTCCTGCAAAGTAGATTACATATCTATTAGTACCAAAAACATATAATATCAATATCAATAACAGCACACAACACATTCTCAACACTGAACTGATATTTCAGCCTGTTTGGTCATAAAATAGATTTTTGGATTTTGATTGCAAAAAATGCACAATAGCTCTGAAGTTTTAATCTCCTAGGGAGAGGGGAAACATTTTGGATACCATTTTTAAAGCGGTGCTTCTCTGCGTTTTAAATGAACCTGCCAAAACCTTCCGTTTCACGGAATCTTGGAATAAATTGCTTTAAAACAAGGCGCTAAGTGTTCTGGGGAAGAAAATTTACTTGCATGGAGGTTAATGAGAAAGTGTGTGACTAAACTTTAAACACATTTTTCTCGAAAACAGTTTTGTTGTTATTTTGTCATGCTTAAAATTGACCTTCTCCCACAAAAATCTACCTACAGAACTAAAAATGTTTTCCAATATACTTCAGAATATGGGTTCTAAAATGTCCGATTGGAATTTGATATATTGGTTATAAGTTTTTAAAAAGATTAATTAATATAATTACGTGTATAATAATTCAAATGTGATTTTCAAGGACTTTATTGCTTTTTAATGCAACATATCTACAAAAATTTAAAAATCTTCACTGTTCTTGTGATTTCTTTCTTTATTACCAGATATTGACAACATAATGCACATACTGAACAAGCCGTATTAAACACTTAAGATATTAAATTATTGTTTCATTAGTAATTACGTATTATACACTATAGTGAAACGTTCTTTGGAAATATGTATTATTATATCGCTTTGGGCTCAAACATAAAGAAATAATTGTGGAGAGGTTTCCTTATTTTAATTAGGTTATAATTGTCGTATAAATATTATTGATATTTTCAGGTTTTTGAATGTCAGTTATGGATAATAATACATTTCATCTGGTCTATTTAATATTTGTAACTGATGCACACAAACTTTCAAACTATAATTTCTATATATACAAACTCTAGGCCAAGCAAAATTTTATTAGTAAAAAAATGTTGAAGAAAGTGAATTGAGTTTAGAGTTAACGCAGTCTTTTATCTAAATAGTAGCTATTCTCCATTTACTATCACTCTCATATGACACTTATGTTAGCTTTGTACACACTTCCGCCGATTTACACCAAAAGAGTAAAAACATTGTGAGTGTGACTCACAAAAACACTCCCTGCAGAAGAGACAATGGAAAATGTTTCACTCTGACTACCAATAGCTCTGTTTTCCCAACAACGATGTTAACTAAAAAGTAATATTGCTCCATTTATTGTTTTAGGGTTGGTAATACGAAAAACTGCTTCTAATGGTGTTGAAAATGTTGCATGTGAGGCAATTTGGACTTTTTCAGTATGACTGGGCAACTGTATACCAGAATATTCTAATGATTTTAATTAAAGCAAGTGTAAATGAACCAATATTTGAAAAAGTATAGGTACTTAAATGATTGTTTTCTCATGCACCCTGTTGTCCACGTTTAACCCTCTCTGACTATTTTCTGTTTCCAATCTTGAAAAAATGACTAAGATTTGCCAACAATGAAGATGTGGAGTCTGCAGTTGATGGCTATTTTACAGAGCTTGACGGTTCTTGCTATAAACAGAGCTACAAGCATCAATTGGAATTGTCAAACTGAAAGAAGAAAAATAAAGATATTTTTTGTTTCACAAAATTGTTGCGTTTTCTTTGTTAGGTCGGGTACTTGTGTGACAGCCCTCTTATATAATAGGAATAACAAACTCAACTTACCTCTACTGATGCAAAATAATGACCAAAACAAATGGTCACCATCATCATCAGCAACAATCCAATCGCCACAAATTTCATCTCTATCTGAAAATAAACAATTTTATAAACCCAGCATTTCTCATTATTATACCGTAACATTATGACAAAGTAGAAAAAATGTTATCACTTTGTACACATATACAAGTGTTAGGGGTGTAATTGCAGATAGTTTGATGAATGGTATCTTAGTAATTGCCTCTGGCGCGGAGGACTCGGGTTCGATCCCCGGTACCATCATGTGGATTTTCCCCCGCTGGGAGGTGTGGCACGGGGTGCACTCAGCCTCGTTAGGTCCCGGGAGGACCAATTGAGGAGCTCCTTGATGGAGAAGTAGAGGCCCCAGGTCACGATGGCCGTATAACTGGCCGGGAGGGTTTGTAGCACTGACCACGTCCCACCCTCCAGTACTATACCCAACCAATGACGCCTGTAGTGGGGAGAGGTGGGGGACGCAGTGGCTGAGCGGCAGGCCAAGGCCGTTTCTGGGCTGTAGTGCTAGGGGTTTAGTTTTTAGGTATCTTAACATCCATTTACTTCGCTATGTCTAACAGGTTTCCCATAAAACAATCACATAATTCTTCCACACAATACCGTGTGCACAACGGCATTGATGAGGCTAGAGTGAGACTGAAAACTGTGTTACAATCACATGGCTTTCTCTACTCTTGTACTAACCATTCTTACAAACTGTTTTTCCTATATGTTCTTCGTGTTAGTTGGGATAAACATTTGTACAAATTATCTTATTGCTTATTTCCTTGTAGGTACAAGGGGAATATGGGAATATAGTAGGCTTTGAGCGACTATTTAACTATGACTAAAAAATGTGGAATATTTAACTCAAATACCAACATTATTCAAGAACTAATTAATTTTGCCTCATCTCTTATTTACATACTATAAATAAATTTATACGTATGACTAGGAGAGTCACCTACCTCCTTCTTATAGCAAGGAAGTTAAGAATTTGTTCACACAAGTCGAGAATATTAAATGTTTACTGCTCTATCTCACAAGTTATATTACTATTCTTTCTTTTATAAAGCTTAAAAATCATGACAGGTCATAAAACCTTAATAATTTCTGTCGAAATAAAACTGATCACAATACGATGCAATAATTGACAGAAAAATGTAATAAAACACAACTCGGTTATTAAAATTATTTGTAGGTATATTTACTAATGAGCATAAAGCAGGCAATTATATATATTAATTGATATAAAACACATAATATACGAATTACTTCCAAATACCTACTACGGTTTCTAAACTGTGTATAAAAACACTATAATCATACAAGAAATTACTGAAAATATGACAAACTTAGAATATTTTAAGGATGCGATATAAAAAAGTGCTTTTCATTTTGGAAAAAAATATGTTTTAATTTTTAAAGTCGATTTTCCCCTAACTTTAGTATTGGGAAATAGAAATGGTTTATTGTGTCAATAAGTGTCACATAAACATTTTGGAAACAATGTTGTAATTATATTTTAGCTTCTTTGCATGCATTTAGGTGTCATGCAAAGTTTAATTTTTAAGAGAAATGTGGCAACGCCACGTCACCATAGTTGAACGGCCGGTACATTCAGGTTGAGGGGAGGTATCTAGTTAAACTGAGGGGGGAGGGAAGGGCAGGTGACAAGTTCATGCAATGGTAACTGAGTGACGCCTTTAGCTGTCATTTATTCCATGGATATCATCAGCTTTATTTCAGCCCGGCAATACAAAAGAACGCAATTGTTTTGTTAACATTAAAAATACTTTTATTTATTTGTGTCTTGAAAGTAATTACTATTGCTTTAGTTCGTAATGGATAAGAATAATAATGTGTATTATTAGGAAAGTTTCTCGGTTTATGTCACCATTGTTTTAACCCTAAAATTCGAAGTTTCGATTTATTTATGTGCTTCCTAAACTACGAAGTATTGAATCTTCATTATTATTTGAAGAAATACATAATATTCGTGATATTTACATTCGTGTAGATGTGTTCGAAATAGTGGCTAATTCAATGGTACGCCAAAAGCTTTGTTTTGTTTACATCTGAGGGCAGTGCTTGTCTCGAAGCACACGCCGGTCGGGTACAACAAAGACCGCTGCACATTGGGCCAGAAGGCTCTCAAAATGAGAGCAATAATGCAATGGCATGCTTGGAAGTTGCATGGATTTTCTTAAAAAACTACACTACAGCTTTATTGAAAAAAAAATATTTTTACAATAGGAAATACAAAGAAATACTTCAATTCTAGTTATTTAAATTGACATAACATGAAATTACAAAGAAATAGGCATTAAAGTATTTCAAAGCTTAATACATTTATCTGTAGCTAATTAAAGGGTTAAGTTAGAAATAGTAACACAGTGGACATGAAAATAGAGTGCTCCCGGGGACTAGCTCACCCTGAGACAGTCTTTGAGCTAACCCCTAGAACGGTAGGCGACCCTTGCCCTAAAGGGATTTAATGCCTTTATTTATTTAAGCCTCGCCTTTATAAATAAGGAAACACTAATTTTTATCTCTGTCACACACAGAAACGGTGCCAGGGTTTTGTTGAAAATAGTGTCCTTTTTTATTAGGGTACCACAAGACAAAAGATAAACATTGTATTTATTCAAAATTAATAGTTTAATGTCGGATCTAATGGCAGGAAGAGAACAGAGAGAGAGAGCAGGATAGCTTATAGCTGTAATGGGGTGTCTTGTAGAAATTGAATTAAAGCATGATAAAGGAGTTTCCGAGGAATATATAATAAGCAACTGACACTAATAGGGAATTAAACCGATAAAGATATTGAAGAAAGTGGAACATGAACCTTATACATATTGCCAACTTAGTCGTATGGCTGTCAGCTTCTTATATAGGATCATATAAATATTAGGAAATAGCATAAAATGTATTTTGTATTTATCGTATATGTATCCCATGAGCAGTGGCATAGCCTTACTATCAGACTGCGCTATGTAACTGAACGAATATTGTGCGTATGTGCGTGTGTGCGTGTGCGTGTATGTGGGGGTGCGTAGCTCAGATTCATGTTGTGACGTCATGGACGTGTACTGTCTGTGTACAGACCTTAGTCCTGAAATTTGCGCAAATCCTAACCTATGTTTCGTTTAGTAGTAAGTAAGCAAGTGTCCAAATAATGCCCAAATGTCCGCAGCTGAAGGGCATACATGCAATAAACAAAATAAACTGTGGATTACTCCTTATTCACAATTATATGGTATGATTCTTTACATTAGATATACAATAACACACTATACCTGTGAGTCAAGCGCAGAACAGCAGTTTGCTCCAGCTGTCGACAGGTGCCGTTGACCCAAGCTTTGTTTCTAAACACACTACTGCAGAGTGGCGCGACTTCAAATAATTTGGAAACGATCATGTGCCACAAAATTATAACTTACACCAATTTGCCAATCAGTTTCAGATTTGTCATATCCATTGACACTACGCTCTTATCGATGAAGAAGGTGACTGTAAAATTCAAACCTGTGTTGTGGTCATCATGGTCATCTTTATCCTCGCTTCTAACCGCGCCTCAATCATCGTTATCACCTTGCTGTAAATTATTGATGATTGACTGCAGTAATTCTTTCTCGTAGTCCTATTCTTGTGATTTCCCCACGTGTCGGTATTGTAAATTATACTTCTACTTTGGTGACGCAGCACTTATTTGTCCCTTCTTCACTAAGTCACAAGTTGAGTAAACAGGAGAGGAGAATTCCGACCTCAAACCATAACAAGTTGAGACCGTTTCCCTCCCTTATTGTTAGCCCCTGCGATTCTGTTGTTTGTTTTGAGTCACAGTCACTGACAGGAGAGAGAACCAGAGGGCGTGATTGTGTGTTCAGTTGACCATGTTGTGGTGCCAGCTGCCAGAGTAACAACCATCACCAAATCACATCCCGAAGATACCGCTGACAAGTCAGTCGACTCACCTGAATGCTCGGATGGCGTTCCCCAAGACTTGCCCAGCCAAACTCTACAGTCCCCTGAGTTAGGCACCGTGTCAATAAAACATATTTTTATCATTTTCACACGCTATAACCTAGTTGAAGAAGCAATAAAATCCTTGACGTCTAGGTAGCTATTCATGGAGACGAACTGTGGTCATTTGATACCACATCAAGATGCATTTGAAGAAGGACGAGGGTCTTTGTTAATAAAACAACATTTATTTTTTATTCATTTATTTACTTCTCTGTCTTAATCTTTAGAGAGAAACCAAACTGTGCCTGTTTTTGACAGCTATGTGTGTATTTATTTTATAATTTTTTACAATGGAATTCGATGACTGCTTCGCCTATTTTGTCGATGATCCCAAGGGCGTGATCAACAGCCGCCTTGCAGGTATTTGTTGTGTCCTGTAACAGGCAATATTACGTATTCATCACTTTATCAATACAACACTTACATTCGCATGACTTTTACACATATTTAACACACACGCCATATGCACTTTGTATTCTAATGGGTACTAAAAAACTAGAGGTATAGCCCTGAAGACTGGGCTTATAGTATAAAATAAAATGAATAAACTAGCCCGCGGGGCAAGGACCTTCAACCAGCTATGGTAGGGTTAGTTCAATAGTACTCTTTGTGAGTGAAGTTTCCTAAAACAGTCTTGTTATTGTAGCTTTCTTACTGCCCCTACTTGCTAGTTACATTGTTGTGATTGTATCTAACTATCCCCCCCACTTTTCACTCTACTCTTTCCCACTGTACTGTCGATCACTATGCTTTTATCCTCCCCCACATTTATTTCTACTTTACGCTGTCTCTCATCCACTGCACACCCATCACTGCACTAAATTCCTGCGACCCTCTCTGTCGTGGGCGTCCTCTGTTCCTTTTCCCTCGTCTTGGGTCCCATACCATTGTCACCATAGGTCCAGCTATCCCCAACTTACCTGCTCCTCGTAGCATTCGTTGTCACGTCTTATTGGCCTATAGTTGTTCAACTCACCTATATTTCCCTTTTTATGTATGGTAATTATTGCACTCGACTCTCATTGAACAGCCATCTCTTCGGTTTCTATCATTTTATTGAACAGCTGTGATATATATTTAGTAATTTCTCCTTTTCCCATTTCAAACATTCATTTATAATGCCATCCTCTCCTGGGAGTTTGTTAATTTTCAGTTCTGGTATTGTATTTTTCACTTCCCTTGTCAATATTGGTAGTATGTCTTATTCCCCCTCCAACTTCTCATATAGATCATTAAAAAACGTAATAAAATATGATTTTCAATAAACTTTATTTTATTTTTGTAATTTTCTCTACTACCTCTAGTAAGTAGGGGCAACATTACGTTACAAAAAATCAACACTTTAGAAAAACGCCTCTGTGTTTGTGTGTGTGCGTGTGTGTGTGTGTGTGTGTCTGAGTAGCATAACTCAAAACCGAAGACTCGTATAGTAACCAATATTGGTAGTTACGTTCCTTGTCTTTCAACAATGCGACACGAAGATTTTCAAGAACAAATCTTACTACACACACACACACACACAAAAAAAAAAAAAAAAAAAGAGGAAAATCTTGGTAAAACACGCAATTTATGTCTTGGATGCTAAAATCTTACGCCAGCTTCTGTTATAATAAATACCAGCCCTTCGACAACAATGGAAGCAGCCCCCAGTTTAAACCAGCCCACGCAGCAGTCAAGCCAATGAACAAAGACTAGACTGATTGTCACTTGTTAAGCATATAAAACCTGTGAAATGAAACTGCTTCGACCAGCTCGCCGAAAGTAGCAGAGTACCGCGGTCACAATGTTCCACGCACTTTCCAACGAAACGTATGGCCACAAGCAGGAATATTCATTCTATATTCTAAAATTATAAATTTAGTTTAAATAAACAAATATATAAAAATGAGGCGTCGAGTATCAGTGTTACGTCATGTAAGTTTGCATTTCAACAATGCCAGTTTATACTTACATCCTCTGCAGCCACCTGTCCAAAACAAACCACCATGGCCACCATCACCAACAATGCAATCACCACCAACTTCATCTCTGTCTGAAAACAAACACTTTTGTGATCCATATGACGTAACAGCAAAAGTTGGCATTTAAAATAAATTGTGGATTTTAAATGCAGCACCTTTTGTGAATTTTTTATAGTTGTATAAATACTACTTCGTGAAATTCATGGAATACCCACATTCGGTCTGTTATATATGTAAATATGGTGCATGTGACATTTTAAGTAAAGACATCTGTGATGTGTTTATAACATTTATTTTATTCCTATAGTTAAGTGTGTTCATTTTCTGGTAGAAATCTGTATTTAAACCTCCAATTAAATACATACTTTCATTTCCACACAAACGTCCCACCTAGAGTCACTAAAAACCAGTTTATTCGATAATATGAATTTATTATTCACCTTATTTAACAGGTTTCTTTCTTTACAATCAATTTACTTTGATTTTTCAGGAAATAAATTTTTTCTTACATTCCTCAGCTGCTCCAGCAAATGAGGTTCACTAATAAACACTTCCGTCTCCATTCTGCCGACATAAATATCTGCGACCTTTAATCGATATAAAGGTGTTGTCATATCGATAAGTTGATTTTATCACATTATTTTATTTCGTATGCATCTAAATATTAAATATGTATTGCATTTATAAATATTAAAGAAATTATTGTACGCAGCCCTCATATACGTAATAGTTATTAAAGCTCTCCTGAAATTTTTAACACTCCCTTGCTTCAAAATTTATTTGCCAATCGCAACTATAGGATCTTTGCATAAATAGCTATTTTTTACTTAGGGAAACTCAAAATTCTTACTTTCTCTACTATTTATAGTAAATAGGGGAAGTATTGTATTCCACCCTAAAATTCCATATCAAGATTTCACCGGAAATATATGTTTTGAGGTCCCCTAAATCCAAAAAAGGGAACATATTTAAAAGAAAGTCCATGTATATGTCTGTGTGTAAGTCAAAAACGAAAACTTGCTTAAAAACCAAAGGTGATATTTAAATTTAATATCTTTCAAGAATGCGACATGAACATTTTCAGCAAAATTCCACAACCTTAAACTACACATTATGTGAAAAAATTTTCCAAACTTTTAGTTCTTTCAAAAATAGTTCTAATGATTTTGATTAAAATTCTATATGTTTAAGATATTTTTATGGTAAAATAAATGTATATCATTAGAGAAGTAGCTTACCTGTTTGTTATACTACCAAGGAAATGAACAATTACTTCACAACAATGGCTTCTGCACATTAAAGTTCTGTGATGAATGTCTGACGATATATAAACTTTCTGTTGTAAACGTTAAAAATTTTATGGCAGGTCATAAAAACTTGGTCTGTTGCTGCGAAATAAAGCTTATCAGAATATTGGAATAATTCACATAAAATGTAATAAAACGCGAGTATTTTGGTAATTAAAATCATTTATGTGTATATTTCGTAATGGCCATAAAATTACATTACGAGCAAATTATATTTATTGGTTGATATTAACAAAAATTATTAGATATTCCTAATGTGCATACATATAACAGTACTCACATGACTTTCTCTGCTCTTGTGCAAACTACTTTACAGTCTAATGTTTCCCATATGCTCTAATAGTATACAAATTAGTGGTTAGAGTGTTAGAATATCAGCAAGGTGGCCCGGGTTCGATCCCAAGGACCCGCATGTGGTATTCGTGGTGGACGAAGTGGTGTCAGGACGGGGTTTCTCCAGGTTCTCCCGTTTCCCCGCCTCTTTTTCTACCAATTGTTCCATTATCACTTTTCTAATAATCGATTTTGCTCTCTTACTGACCACTTCCTTCTGTCCGGGTCATAGGTCCCTATGGTCCCTGATAGACATCTGACCCTCAATTTTTAAGATTGCGGTAAGTTTCTATGTGTCTTACTCAATTTAGGCTCTAAAATTTGTTCTTCTTGTTGTTTACGTGATTCCCTTCCCCTTATGTAGGACTTGCACCCCCTAGGAGGTACAAGCCAGTGTCTAGGGTCAGACGGGACAGAGTGAAGACCTGGAAGCGGGTGAGGATGAGCATGACATGAAATGTAGGTGAAATGGTGATGGAGCAGTTGGTGGAATGAGTGGTGAGGGAAACTGGAGAACTTGGAAAAACCCGCCCAGACGCCGCTTCCTCCACCACGAGTACCACATGCGTGTCCCTGGGATCAAACCAGGGTCACCTAACTGTTAGGCGAACGGTCTAACCACGGCCATGGCGCCGTCCCAGTTAACTATTTCATCTTAGTAAAATAAAAATAATTATTTTTTCTAAATTGTAACGAATTTTCAGTAATGTATACGCTTAGCTCGAGGTAGATAGAAGAATATGGTGTTGTAGAAGAGCGAGTAGAGAAAGTCATGTGAGTGCACCACATCATAGAACAGTTTAGTGGAGGAAACAAAGAGTGAAATGACGATGTTGGTTGAGATATTTTTGAAATGTGCAATTGGTTGGCGTAGTGAGTGACAGAGAGAAAGGGAACGAACGCTAGACAAGGAAAGTGAATTAATCAGGGAAAGTGGTGCCCCCATGATTAATGATATGGTCACAAGAACAACGTGCTGAAGGAATAGATTCGCTCTCTCGCTCGCCATGTCACACATTCTATTGTTATTCCATTAACTTGGTCCCCTGATCTGCATAATGAACTGCAGGCCGGCCCGGGTGACTTCGGCACACCCCCACTTTGTTACAACGTCATAATCATCGGACAACAGCCACATAAATACGCACCCCCCCCCTTCCCCACGTGTCACACAGACAATACCTTATGTACCAGCCTACCACTTAACTAAGTCGAGCCATTCCATCCGATACCAAGCTTTCATCACAAACACACCTTTTGAACTCCTACAACAGCAAATGCACTGGAAAAACACAACTCTACTACGTACAGTACCTGTCAAAAGTTTAACAACACCTGCATATTTCAACCTATGTTTAAACTAGTTTGTGCAAAAGTCTTATGCTTCGTAAAAAAATCATTTTATTAAAAAGTACATTTTAAAAACAGAATTATGCACATATCATTATTTTTAAAGGAGTTATGATTTTTTCAGTTTAAGAAAACTGAAAAATATCATTTTACAATCTTTGTGGAGATGTGACCATGTAAATGTATGGGACATCAATTTTATTTTTCTCTGAGGGGAAAAAACACATACAAAGTGGTTCAGCTGTTACTTATCGTTTCTGAAGATAGGCAACACTTTGTACTCTGAAAGCAGCAAGGTCGAAATTAGCGTGCTTGTTGACTATTTGGTAGCTATATAAATCTAGCCTGCTCTTCATGGGAAAATAGACCTTAGCAGCGCTTGCTTTTGGAATGGATTGCTGCTCACATATATAACATTGCTATCATATAACGTTTACTAACAAGTGCTCTCAAAACAACGTTGCGCACAGGCAATTTTATAATGCTTTAAATAAAAATTATTAAATTTGAAAAAATAATTTTCCATAATTTTTAGTTTTTATACAACTTTGTAATTCAGCAAGTGGTAAATATTAAAGTTACAGAACAATCACTCCGAGTATTTTGTCCTCATCCTCAGTTTGTTAATTACAAGCACTAGCATCTTTTCAGAAAATGCAGTGTTCTCTGTGCAAGGCGTAGTGAACTATGCGGAAGCACTTGAGCAATGTGCATACCCTGCCTTCGTTTTACTGGTGTATTTTTGTCTTACACGTTTTCACACATTGCAGATCAATTGCTGTTATTGCACTCTCATACATGCAGAAGAAGTTAACCTTAACTACCAAAAACAAAAAAAAACAAAAAAAAAAAAAACAAAAAAAAAAAAAAAAATAGTGAAATACTCATCTTTAAACCTCATTAACATTAAAAAAGTGAGATTCACTTCTCTACGTCACATCCCACATCGTATGACGTGAGGCAAGCGCTTTGTTTTAATGCTTGGCGTGATACCCTAACAATACTAATTCATAGCACATTGTTGTTGGAAACATAGTCGTTAGCAAGTATTACGACAGTTCGATTGCTGTACAGATAAGTTAAGTAAGGAAACCTGGCAGGGTATGCAACACGCCACTCACATGCATTAACGTTACGTAGCCCCTGGTAGGTATCCAGTCCCGCAACATACAGAAGATGAAGAAGTTGCCGTCATTCAGGCGACACGTCATATGTCTCTTCTTCACTGGACAGTTTTCATTTACACTCTTGTGAGTGTAATTTTCTATATCATTACTAGAAAAAAATATAACATTTTGATATATTTATGTTTTTAAAACTCATTTTTTGATTCTTTTCACTGTCTCTGTCCCCTATTTATCAGTTAAAAATCTGATGTCTTGCACTCATACGACTTTCTCTACTCTTGTACTAACCATTCTTACAAATTCTTATTCCTATATCTTGTTCGTGTTAATTGAAATAAACATTTGCTGGTTTCCTTATAGGTACAAGGGAAATATGGGAATACAGAAGACTTTGAGCAATATTCTAATGTTTTAAAGCTTTCAAATTCCGTTCTATTTGCATGGCTAACATATAAAAATGAAAATCGACCTTGTATTTTACATAAATATAAGTACTGGAAAAGTCACACAAATAACAAGGAATATCTCCGAAATGGTTCAGTACACATATCTCGACGTGGATATGTTGGGTCTAAGTGGTGCACGTTGCAGAGAAAGTAATAACGTAGTTGTGAAAGTACACAGCAGAGAATATTTTGAAAATGTGCCAGACAAAATAAGGATTTACTTAATCTCACTTGAGTTAATAGAGCAGACGGTATAGATAGACAATATCGAGTTGCAAGGCTGATTATGCACGCGCCGCAATTTATGAGATCCTGCAGCGAGCAGCGTTACCATGGCAACAGAAACAACTGCCGAGCTTCTTCTGTTTCTTTCCTACGTACATATATCATAAACAAGTGAATGTGACATCCGAGCCAATCACATGCAGGAGTAGTTAATTCAACTACATTACACGGTCGTTTGGCTCTTTCTTTTTCTCTTTGCTTCTGTATATCCGACACATAAATCTGCGAATTTCCCTTAGGAGAAACTCCTTCCCTACAGTCTGCGCCAAAAGTGTAGGCACTATTATCATAACCCATCTCTCTATATATCTATCTCGAGATGAAATGATACGCTTCCTCCCTCCCTCCGTGCCTATAACCTAGAAATTCGATACCGTTACTTCATATAAACTACTTCCCTATTTACAGACTGGCTCAAAAGTCTGATGTGTTGCACTCACATGACTTTCTCTACTCTTGTACTAACCATTCTTACAAACCCTTATTCCTATATATTCTTCGTGTTAGTTGAGATAAACATTTGTACAAATTATCTTATTGCTTATTTCCTTGTAGGTACAAGGGGAATATGGCTTTGTGCGATAGTCAAATCTTTTAAAGCTATTCGCTATGCATGGCCATAGTGGGAATATCTAGGCCAGCACATAGAGGGGTAGTTTTAAACACGTGACTCTTGATTCTATTTCCTTTACCAACTTTGTAGATTCAGTGAGACGTATAATGAACAGGGTTAGTATTTTTTGGTGCGCACCTTTTCCCTAAAGCTCTTTGGGAAGGTACCAGACTGTGAAATTTTGCCTCTAGTAGAGAAAGCAGACATGTTTTTCCTTTTTAGGGATGCTTTATCCCTTTCTCCCTCCACTATAATCTCCTTTCTCTTGTGCTCTAATGTTTAAATTATGTTCTAGAGCGCATTTTACAATTTATAACAGATATTACTTGTTACTTATAACAATAACAATAAGCCATAACTCCGAAATTATTTACTACGCAAAAAAAAAAAAAAAAAAAAAAAAAAAAAAAAAAAAAGAAGAAGAAAGAAAAAATGGATTTGATGTGAATTGTATGTTTTAATGAGATTTGCATTTTAGTGTAGTAAGATTTGGTCTATTTCTTACTGTTCGTGGTTTAAGTAAAGCTCAATCAGAATGAAGAAGACTTCTGAGAAAATTCAAGATATAAATTACATTTGTCGTAAAATTATGGTATTTTAATATAAATTGTTGGACCCATTTATAAAAATATCTAAATTTCCGAAAAATTTTCCATGTAAAACATAGGTGTGATTTCCTTGAAAATCTTTCTGTTGCATCTTCTTAAGATGCTGAACTTAAATGCCTACTTTGGTATTTAACCAACTCTTTCTTTTGATGATGCTTTCAACATAGCAGAAGGAGAAGTTGAGTTGTGTTGTTAAAAATGTAGGAGTTGCAGAAAGCCAGTGCAGTAGAGTAATGTAATCAACTTCTGTTAAAACTTGTGGCCTAGTGGTATGAGCTACATGCTTACGGACCATGACTTCAACTGCAAACCTTGCTCCCTAACTTATATATTTTGCAGAAGCTTTGTTAATTTATAAGGAACGAATCTGAGTTCGTAAATCAATTTATCTCTGACTCTATGAAGCTTTTACGTGGTGATCAGCCCTAAACGTATTTGACTGTCTAAAAACCTACCTTACTTCCCTATTTCCATTGTACTTAGAACAAAGTATAAAATGAGAGCATGTCTACAAATTACTCTGGTGAAGCCATCACTGGGCCGAGCGGACCAGACGCAAGTAATTCATAAGAAAACTTTTTGGTCTCTTTGCTCTATATCTTTTCATCCATCGGAAAATATATTGAGCCGGATGTACCACGTGAACACAGAGATATTAATGAGCTGATAAACATAACTCTCTTATTCAGCTTGAAAATGAAGTAAATATGATTTTTTCAAACATCTCAGGCCCATTACGATACCCGAGAAAATACGATGTTTTCCTCATCTTCCCTTAAGATAGCTTCAGCAATTAAAACAATAATTAAAATTAAAATTTCTAGAATCTCATATATTTGTGCACTTCTAGAATGTAAAATGTAAATTTATGTACGTAATGAAAAACATTTTATCGCTTTTGTTGACATTATTTAAAGGTCGAAAGAATAACTGAACATTATAAACAAATAATATTAACAGAAGTTGTGTGGGAAGCGTGTTATTGTAAAAGTAAACAATATACCAGAACACAAGACGGACGATATTTACGCAAACGCCTGAATAAAGGTTTATGTCCACATTTATAACATTGATTTCGCAATAAAATTACAATAACAACTTTGATAATTAAATTATTCGTTTTAAAAGAACAATAAAGTTTTATGTAAGTAAACACTATGATAATGAAATATCAGTTCAATGTAGACAGTAAACTCTTTATGGGTACTGTAGGTATATGATCATTATGGTAATAAAAGCATCACTTCTAAATAGATAACAGTAAACCTTTGTACCTAATTTGTACACGTTGTGTCAAAATGATACCGAGCCAAGATATGCTGATACTTCTCTTTAAACAGCTCGCGTTCTGTAAATAAAGTTTAGTATTTCTGAGTTATGCTCTTCAGAGATAGACAAATGCCAACTGCGCATGCGCACACATGAAGGTATTTTGTTAAACCGCTGTTAATGGATTCAGAGAAAGCAAAAATTCAATTCGCTTGTTTTTACGTTATTTGATGCGTACAGACAGACAGACAGACATAAGCGACATTGTTGTCCTACTCGACACAGAACGGCGGAGGTTCGCCACTGAGCACTCAGCCTCTTGTCGCGTTTCATTTTATTTGTAATTGTTTAGCGCAGCACGTAACACCAACAATCAGCGTTCCAGGGCCCCATAAAACATGTTACCTCAGTCATTTGTCTGTCCGCGTGGAAATTTACAGCACAAACACGCACTTGCAATTTGTTTACTTTATAGCTGCATAGGGAGGTTTCTTTTCTGTTGCCCTGGCAACCAGAATATGCACTGCAAACCGGTTTTATGAGTAGAGCATTGTTGAGTTCAGCTGATTCTGTCTTATTTTACAGCTCGTAAAACAAGCGCGGTGGGTGACGACGTCAGATTTTGTCACCAGCATTTGTTTTACCTTTCTCCGAGTCTGTTGTTCAAATGTTGGATCTGACACCGTAGCGATAGTCATTTATTTCTCTTCCTTGCAGTTTACGATATAATGCTGGGTAATTATTATAGGAAAATGTTCCTGTGTCAATTCTCGGCGACCGGGGTTTTAAAAATAAACGTTACTGGGTAGAGAAATTCATATGAGCATGTCTGATGTTCCTTCTAAGGCGTGTAGCAGCTTGGCAAGTTTCTGCAACATCCCTTCCGTAATAATTGATGTTAATGAATAGGTGACATCCATTCAAGCGGCTCATTAGAGAGCTGTCATTGGTTCAAACAGCCGCATGTCAACTGTTGTCGCGTGCACGTGACGGATAAATATGTACTACCCGCTGCTTGTCATTTGTCAACAGACACGTCACATGTTTTCTCTTTGGAATTCAGCAGGCGATGACTAATGGAACATCGAAGGAAGTCCGGGACCTGATTGAATGGTCAAGGAATCGATACCGGTTGGGTCAAATTCTTTTTCTTTGTTTTTGTCTCCAAGTTCCGAACTCGGCGTTCCTTGCCTCTGGGGTCAGCGCACGTGATTTCCCGTTGAATATTACTTTGTAAAAGTCTCATTTAAGAAGCAGCCAACGTAACAAAGATATTGGCTTGGGCACGTGTTCAAACATATTTTTAAACAAATCTAATTCACATGGGTATCTCTACCCATTCTTCCACAAACTATTCTTATGCGATTTGATTTTTATATCGATATATTTCATGTAAATCGACGTTAACGTTTAGGTATATAATATTGCGAGAAGTAATCAGATACGTACAGTAGACAGTTTAAAAGGACAATATAGTCTGAACATAGAGAAATTACACCATACTTGCAGAGGGACAAAGATAGGTATGTTAGTATTAGATCCACAGCTGCAGCATTTTAATAGCTTTATTACGTACATAGCATCAAGCATTATTGACTCCAATCCACGCTTCACAGCTCTCCTATACCTCATGCAAATTTCAACACTACATTTATAATTTAATTATTTCAGACAGTTTTAGGCAAAATGTTGTTAAATATGCTCATTCACCACTTTACGTCACTTTTGACAATCGAACTTTGACACTTTCACTCACTCACTCACTCACTCACTCACTCACTCACTCACTCACTCACTCACTCACTCACTCCCTCCCATTTAGTAATGCAACATGCCTTAAAAATCTGATGTGTTGCACTCATATGGCTTTCTCTACTCTTGTAACAACTATTCTTACAAACTCTTACTCCCATATTTTTACTTTCTCTACTGGTAAGTAGAGGAACTATTGTATTCCATTCAAAAATTCGTTGGTATTTTAATTTAATGCCTTTCAAAGATGCGACACAAAGATTTTGAAGAAAATAGCCCCACCCTAAACTATCCTTTACATGGAAACTTTTTCGAAAATTTTGATTTTCTTGAAAATGGCTTTAACGATTTTGATTAAAATGTCATATAGTTGAGATATTTTTATGACAAATGAAATGTATATCTTGAATTTTCTGGCTATAGCCCCTGTAGTCGTATTTACTCTGAACGACTTTTGCATAACTGGTAAACCGTTAGAGATAGACCAAATCGTACTATACAAAAAACCTAGACCTTGCTAAAATACACAATTTATGTCTCAATAAATTTTCTTGTAGGGTGAACCATTTCAGAGATATTCCTTGTTATCTGTGTGAGTTTCAGAAAACTTAAAACTTTCGTGAAATGGAACATCGTTGTTCATTTTTTATATGTTTATATTTTTTATATGTTGGTACTGTTTTTCAGACAGTAGCAAAGAAGGGATTTTTGTTCAACTAGGGTAGAGAAAGTGATGTGAATATAAATTTTGAACATGCAGGCGGTCAGTAGGGTCGATGAAATGTTGTACGTTGGAAGCAAGATCCCCATTTGACCAATCACTTTGTTCCCAGGTCATTAACTTTTATGCACATTTCGCTGGCACCGTCCCTTTACATTATATTCTATAATGTGACATTAAATGCAAAATAATTCGGGGCCGGTCGGTCGGCCGCCGTGCAGTAATGTGCAGTATAAATTATTCTAATGTTACTCGACACTTGTGTGCGTGTGTGCTCCAGATTTGTGGGAGTCAACCATAGTCACTAACGCAACGTGTCTCTTACCCAGGTCACTAACATTTGCAACAAAAAACGTCTATTTTTTCTAAATCGGCTGATCAAAGAATAAAATGGCAATTAAACTTTGTTGTTCGTAATGCTTCTATGAAGCACATAGTAGAAGGAATGTAATAAGTTCTCTTGCACCCTGTATACACGCTTACACATGGAGGTTTCCCCGGGTCGCCAGGCGAACGGTAGGAAAACGATTTCTATATCCTCCGAATTTCCTGTCCTTTCATTTTTTTACCTTAACCATTTAATATCACCCTTTACTATTAGATTTCTTTCAGGGTTGAAAGCGTCGGCGAGCGTCGCGCCAGCAGCATGGCACGAGAAAAGAATACCTTCTGGAAATTTCCTTCCCGGATTGGAACGTGGGCCTACTGGTTATTGTAAGAACGGTTAGCAGGAGAGTAGAGAAAGTCATGTGAGTGCAACACATCAGATTTTTGTATAGTAAGATTTGGCCTATCTCTTACAATTTACCAGCTATGTAAAGGTAATCAAGAGTAAAAAGGACTACACGGGCTATAGCCACATAATTAAAAAAAAAATATTTCTTTTGCATTCAGGGGGCCTCAAAACATATATATCCGGTCAAATCTCGACATCTTATTTCTGGGTCGAAAAGAATGCTTCCTCTAGTTACTATGCGTAGCCGATAAAGTAATAATCCTTTGTAGAAGAGCGAGTCAAGAAACTAGTGCGAGTGTAATGCAATACCTTGCTATCATATTCACGAAATGCTGTTTTAGTTACATTATTTGCCCACCAGGAGAGAACTTTTGCTTGACAAGCAATGAAATGTTCCAATCTTACTGTCCAAAGATGGCTCTGACTGCAGTATTTTATCTCTGGAAAGAACATTTGTAATTATTTACTAAGTTTCCTAACAAACATTAATTACATGGCATAAATATAGTGTAGATTTAATTACTTTTTATTGTGTGAAGAACAGTAATACAGTTGGATTACGATACTTCCGAACGAACAAATAGTTGTGCGTCGGAAAGAAAGTCTTCCAATGCAAATTTGAGATGTACAATTTTCGCAACCGTGTTTATTTAAGGACGCTGCACACTCAAAACGCGTTGCACTTCTCCGAAGAGGAGAAAGCCGATGTCTTCGCTGACTGTCTCCAAGACAGATTCACCGAAAACCCAGTGACCAACTGTGAAATAGAACGAGAGGTCCAGACATGGGTACAAACCTGGGTGGCGCAGAAGCAAGAGCAACAACTACCCACCATAACACCGCAGGAAGTTTACAAGCTCATTAGGAAATTGCCTAATGGGAAAGCTGCCGGTCCAGACAAAGTGACTATTGAGGAACTTAAGCATCTCCCGAGAAAAGCTCTGGTGCAACTAGCAAAGATATTTAACGCCTGTTTGCAGCAAGGCTATTTCCCCTCTACTTGGAAACGAGCTAAGGTTATCATGCTCCCAAAGCAAGGGAAAAGCACCAGACAACCGCAAACCTACCGCCCCATTAGTCTTTTATCTACTATTGGTAAACTGCTCGAAAAATGTATCCTTTCTCGGCTACAAAAACAAGTCTCGGCAACACATGAACTCTCAAATTCACAGTTTGGCTTTAGAAAAGACATTCCACTGAACTACAACTCCTCAGACTAGCTGATGATGTAACAGAGCAATTTAACAATGGGGCTTCAACGTTGGCGCTATTTCTGGACGTAGAAGCCGCATTTGACCGGTGCTGGCACAATGGCCTTATTTATAAACTGCACCACAATTTCCCGGCTCTTCAAAATTATCTATACTTGCTGCACAATTTTCTAGAAAACCGGCAGTTTTACGTCCAAGTGGGCCGCTCCTCCTCACGGGAGCGAGTGATGTGGGCTGGCGTCCCACAAGGGGCAATCATGTCCCCTTTTCTGTACATATTATTCACTAATGACTTCCCAGTGGACGCCAGATGCAAGGTCGCCATGTATGCTGACGACACTACAATATACAACCACCATAGAAATCCACGTTTCGGCCTTGCAGAAATGCAACGTTATGTGAACAACTTGCTCTCATGGCAACATGACTGGAAAATCAAAATTGATCCCGACAAATGCCTGCTGATTCACTTCTCCAAGCGCCATCACACTTTGGCAATGGACCTAACGGTCGGTGGTCAAATATTGCACTGCTGTCAGCAGGTTAAATACTTAGGGGTTACCTTGGACCGCACAATGTGTTGGTCCACCCACATAAAAAATAGCGCCAACAAAGGCAGACAGCGGCTAAAGTTGTGCGCCCCCATCTTCCGCAGTAAACAGTTGCGACTGAAGTCAAAACTTATACTATATAGGTCATTTATTCTCTCGGTGGTCCTGTATGCATGTGTGGCCTGGGCTAATGCCTCCAAAACCGCCCTGAAACAACTCCAAACCCTCCAAAACCTCTCCCTCAGAAAAATCCTCTCTGCTCCACTCCTCACCACCACCCAAACACTACAGCTTGAAACCAGGATTCCGTTCGTCCCGGAGGCAATAGAAAAACGAGCAATGGCGGCATGGACGCGCATTAGAAACCACGAAAACGACGTCATCGTCAACATTGGCAAAGGCGAGCCGAAGCACCGCAAGCACAATAGGATCAAAATGTTCTAGAAGCGGCTCGGCTCGCCGACTAATGCGCGTCCACGCAACCTCGATCCTAGGCCACATACATGTTCTCGGTGACCTAATGATGGTGACCTTATGGGTTTTTGTACATACCACAAAAAAAGATGTAAATATGAACAAAGCCAACTGTATATATATATATATATATATATATATATATATATATATATATATATACATATATATATATATATACTATATATATATCCACTATTGTCTGTTCAAGTGCAGTTACATCTGCAAATGCAGGAATATCATGAGAGACACAGGTTTAGACGGTCTTTTTACTTTCCCTACCACATATAGCAAGTAGAGGAAGTATTGTATTCCATCCCAAAAATTCGATGACGAGATTTCACCGGAAATATATGTTTTGAGGCCCCCTGGACATAAATGCATTTTGGGAGAAAGTCCATGCGTGTGAACTTAATAAATCTAAAACAAAAAGTCGGTTAAATACCAAATTTGGTGTTTAAGGTCACCACCTTCGAAGGGTGCGGCATGAAAATTTTCAAAAAAATTCCTGAAAGACAAACTACCCTTTCCATGTATCTTCCTATAGATTATTATCTGTATATTATCTACTGTAACTTGATTTACTAATTTAGGTTATTTGCTTTCTGAATTCACCATCACTGCTTTTATCCAATTAAAACTAATCTGCCAGTGCAGTTTATTGTATTTTGTCAGTAGTTTATTGTAATTTTGTGAGTACTGCAGCTGTCTTTCGCTTCACTTATATTCTTTAGGATTATCGTATGAATTGCAGTTCATTCCGATGTTTCATAAACGTCTAAAAGCATTTCAAAATTCTTAGAAATAACAAGGCATGCTGCATCGCTGGCCACTTCTCAGCTTCACTATTAGGTGTGTGCAGAGTGGAGGATGCAGCGGTCTAGCGGTAAGCCTTGGCCCAGAAACATTTTTGGCTTAGTTTTAATTAAATGAAAACCAATTATAGAATTAAGTAGAAAAGTTTCACTTGAAAATGATGATTAAAGTAGAAACATTTTAACAACGGTGCCATCTTGTGGCAAAGTTGAGAGTTAGTTGCTTCATTACATAGTAAAGATAATTTCAAAATGTACTTTGGTGAAACACATTCCAGGCACCGCATGAGAAAGAGACAGGCAGCAGCACTGCTGTTTATTTCAACAACTCTGCAGTATTTTATAAAGTTTGTTAAGTTGGCTGCAGTGATTTCCCAGGAGCAGCCAGTTCCACAAGAAACTTGGACCAAACATACACATATACATACATTTGTTATGATTATGTGTGTTGGTACTACTGCATATGTAGGGCTTCTGATGGATTTATTGAAACATTTGACACTCGCCGCGGTGACGTATATCAGATTAATGTTGTCTCTATGGTAACGAGAGTAGTGCAAGTGCTTGTGTGCATTAGTGTCACTGTAATTAGAATATCCCACCTTTAGTACGACTATTGCATGTTGGGAAACAACATGAACTCCTCTACTCATTCTTTTACAAATATTCTTATTCTACTAGCTACTTCTTTTTACTTACCCTAGTACGTTGTAGATGAAGTATTGTATCTCACCCAGAAATTTCGATGTCGAGATTTTACTGGAAATATGTTTTGAGGCCCCTTGAATCCAGAAGAAGCATTTTTAGAAAAGGGTGCGTTTCTGTGTGCAAAAACGATAAGTCGGTTAAATACCAAAGTTAATATTTAAATTTAATATCTTTCAAGGATGCGACACGAAGATTTTGAAGAAAATTCCTCCACCGTAAACTAGCCTTTACATGGACAATTTTTCGAATATTTTGATTTTCTCAAAAATGACTTTTAGCATATCTTGAATTTTCTGGCTATAGCCCATTTAGCCCTCTCTACTCTGGATGACTTTTGCGTAACTGGTAAACCGTAAGAGATAGATCAAATCTTAATCTACAAACACAGTACATGTTGCTAAAACACACAATTTTTGTCCAAATATCAACTGTTCAGCCCTAGATCAGTCTGTTCAGTATGACGTCACGGCACTAGGTAGAGTGAATATTTGTTCTAGCTCTGTTCATATCGAACTTTGAAATGAGCCCGAAGTTAATGGAGCTTAAAGTTACCCGACATTCGTCTTCTCAGGATTAGGGGAAAATTGCGTATGTTAACAAGATATAGGTACATTTTTTATTTTATTCAGGGGGCCTTAAAACATAAATTTCTGTGAAACTTCGACACCGAATTTTTGTGTTTAGCTCAATACTTGCCCTATTTACTATACGGAACAGAGAAAGTAAAAAACCCGCTTCGTAGAAGTATAAACCATTATTATGAAGTTGCACGAAAAGAAGGTTATTTCACAAGTAATTTGCAGAATGGACATGAAAGACGTTGCAGTTTTGTTTTCCTGCCAGCTGTCGGTCCTTGATGTGTTTGTTTTTGTGCGACTGCACATCTGTCTCCATGGGGACAGGTGAAGTCAGCTGATATTAAAGATGGCCCCCTCTATTAAACTAGGGATGGAAATTCGCTTCTGTTGCGGGCTTTTTTCCCCGGAGAGTGTGGTTGTGCAAGAAAGGGAGGCTGCCTGGGGCGACTTGGATATGTGCCCTTATTACAGCCTAGGTTGTCATGTCAAGTAGAAAACCGCCCGTAACAAAAACACTTTTAAGTGGCGTGGCCTGGCGTGGCGTGGCGCTAGTGAGCAAGACGGCCCTGAGTCTTCTTTCCTTGTCAACACAACTGTCAGTAGGTACTACCAACATTCCCGCTAAATGTCCCATATACACAGTTATGGGCATTTGTACAAGTATGCTTGTACAGTACAGGTCATTAGTATTCCTGCTCGAGTGCTCGTGCGCAAGTTACACCTAACGCCTTCGCTGACACCTGCAACCCTGAAAAAACCAACGGAATGAACGATGAATGAAGTGATTAATGAAACCAAATGGAAGGAGAAGAAATTCGGGGAATGTAATATTCTTCCCATCATTGGTCTAGTGACCTGGAGAAACCCCCGCAAAATCTACGACTAAGGAAGATCGACCACGGGAATCGAAACCAGGACCTAGCAAATGTGGGCCACAGAAATTACCACGGAGACTACTCACACTCAACAATTCAATATCGAAATTTCACCGAAAATACATGTTTTGTGACACCCTGCATCTATAAGCACACACACACACACACGCACACACATTTTTCTAAAAATGCTTTTTTTTTTTCTTTTTTTGATTCAGGGGCCTCAAAACATATTTCCGGTGAAATGGCGACATTCAATTTTTGGGTGGATACAATGCATCCCCTACTTACTATATGTGGCAGAGCAAGTAATGCGCTTTTGGAAGAAGGGTTTGTAGAAGGTATATAAAATTAAACGATTATGAGTAGAGAAAGTAATGGAGATGTACTAACATATTTTTCAATATAAAAGTGTTTATGTGATGTTACGTACGTACGTAGAGGCAGGGAGGATAATGTTCACTTAATAAGCGTAGTGGTGTTCATTGTTAATTCATGGAGTAGGTGTTCCCATTTGACCATTTGCACTCGGAACATTAGACCACACCCTTACTGACCTCTGTTCTAAATTAGAGATACTTACCTACCTCACGACCAACCACTTTACTCCTCCAGCGGCGGATTCTTAAATACGTGCGTTGTAACGAACAGTTAGTTAATATTGCATTTGAGGGAACATTAAAACCCTATCTCAACGATGTCCAAGCGTGTCTTTTTGAACATGCTTACGTAATTAGTCGCTATTCCCCACCTCCTTCCTTCAGTCGGAGTGTGAATCAGCTAGTGGCTGTGACGACTAGACTAACAACCACAGTCAGTATACAGTGACGGACACAAACTAGTGATCCTATGGCAGGTTCTAACCAAACCGCCACTGCAACACAATGCACGTCGTGTGCTAAAGTCCGCGAATATTGGAAGGAAATAAATCCAACCTCCCCTCTTTCTAAACCTGAACATCGCTAAACACTAAACAACACAGTACCATAAAATTCAAACTTAAGTTTTATAAGGTTGGTACTTTCTATCCTAGTAATTTCTTTGAAATAACTGCTATCTATACGTTAGGTCGGGTACCTCTGGGACAGCCCTCGTAAAGCTGGCCTGCTTAGCCAAAGTTCGCAGGTTCAAACCCATCAAACAACTATTCTTTATAAGTATTGTAACAAATATAAGTCAAATTACTTTTCCTATCACTTATTTACCTTAAAAAAAACACACAGTTCTCTGTTAACAGAATGTTCAATTCATCGTGGACTTCCAAGCCACAGCTGTTCTGTCCCATCATGATCTTGTTGACACAAATACTCCAACTACAGTTATACTGGTCTTTCTAACAAACAACTGCTTTCGACGATACACTCACTAAATTGGCTCACTTAAAGCTATTTCGTCCAACACTTCAAAATAACTGGATTCTCTCAATAGTGACTCAGTAATATAGTCGAGAAACACGTAGCCCCGATTTTTCTCGAAATCAGATTTTCTCTAAACTTCTCGTAAACAAGGTTCTACAACTGTGTGCAATCGCTTTTGTCGCATTGTTACCTTGTTTACCGTACCGGGTGTTCATACGCAATGTTCTGAAGTAACCAAGAACGAGCTTCCTTTTGAGCGACGGCCGACGTCACAGTGTGCTTAAAAATAAAACCCCAAAAATCGAAAAAATGTAAATGATAAATTTGTATGGGAATTGCCACTTTGGGTTACTTTCAATATATGGTGTTCGTGGCGGAACTTTCGTTTGACAGCTGAATCTATTAGATTTAGAATCGCTTTTTCCTTTTTAAAAAAAAAAAAAAAAAAAAGTGGGCAGTGGATTTGGAGAATATATTTGGTTAAACCGAAATAAAAAAAATTTTGTTTTAACGATACTCGAGGAATTAATTTGAGGATCTGAATGTTGTAAATTTCTTAAGATAACTTAACAAAATTGACTGTCTGTGAAAACAAGTCGATGTCGCTTTACAATCTTCATTACAATGCCAAGGAGAGGACGAGCTGAAATATTAGTTTTAATATATAGCGTTTGTGGTGAACCTATCGTTTCACAACAGGATCTATTACATTTAAAATCGTGTTTGCGTGTCGGAAAGCCGTTATCTTTGTTTATTTACACACAGAGAAAGAAAAGAAAGAAAAATTTGATGTGTTGCACTCACATGACATTCTCTACTCTTCTACTCATCATTCTTACAAACTCTTATTCCTATATCTTCTTCGTGTTAGTTGAGATAAATATTTTCAGACATTATTTCATTGCTTATTTGCTTGTAGATGCAAAAGGATTATGGGAATGATAATAATAGGCCATTTATATCAAGAAACTAGATGTTTCTTTAATTTAATATCTTACATAATGGACATTGTGCTGTTCAGTTATGTTTACAGTAGACAAGCTTTCCCTCTTTCTATAGTATGAGTATAAGTACTTCCATGTGACGTCATGGGGTGAACCACGTGATAATGTTACAAGGAGCTTACGTACGTAGGCAATCCTGCTGTCCGCATATACAACATTTAGTATCAAGAAGCTGGCAAAGAACTTCCGCCCCTAGGATTATCATCTGACAGCTTTTAAAGGAGCACAGCCTGGTAACCATGGCAACAGTCTGTGCAACCTTAGGTACATCTACTGCCATGACAATATTATGTACTGTGCGGACAGTAGATGGAGGCAAGCTCACCATTTCCTCTTTCTAATCACTGCCCGTGATTAGGCATGTGATTAGAAGTAGGTATACCTACTGTTTCTAATGCTGTAATTGACGCAACATATCTGGACATGTGAAACCCTTAATTACAGCTACTACGTACCGCGGTAGTTACAAGGTCACGTGACCGGTCATCTGCATGCTGCACAGTGCATGGACAATCAATGACAAATATCTGTACACTGCCTCTTGCTGCTTCACAAACTCTACCATATTCACCCGCTGCTGTTTCTCTGCTCCGTCTCACATGCCTTTCTCTACTCTTGTACTAACTATTCCAACAAACTCTTATTCCTATATCTTCCTCATGTTACTCAGATAAACATTTGTACATCTTATTGCTTATTTCCTTGTAGGTACAAGGGGAATGTTAGAATACTGTAGTCTTTGTGCGATAGTCAAATGTTTGAGATTCTCTTGTCCTTGCACACTTAACATATAAAAAAATGAACAACGATGATCCATTTCACGAAAGTTTTAAGTTTTCCGAAACTCACACACATAACAAGGAATATCTCCGAAATGGTTCACCCTACAAGAAAATTTATTCAGACATAAACTGTGTATTTTAGCAAGATCTACATTTTTTGTATAGTATGATTTGGTCTATTTCTAACGGTTTACCAGTTATGCAAAAGTCGTCCAGAGTAAATACGACTACAGGGGCTATAGCCAGAAAATTCAAGATATACATTTCATTTGCCATCAAAATATCTCAAACATATGGCATTTTAATCAAAATCGTTAGAGCCATTTTCAAGAAAATCAAAATTTTCGAAACATTTTCCATGTAAAGGGTCGTTTAGGGTGGGGCTATTTTCTTCAAAATCTTCGTGTCACATCCTTGAAGGACATTAAGCTTAAATACCAACTTTAGTTTTTAACCTACTTTTCGTTTTTGAGCTATGCTGTCCACAGACTGACACACAGACACACACACGTACCTTTTTCTACATTGGATGAAGTATGACAATTAGGAACTTACTTTCGGAATTGCCCTCCTAATAAAACTTGTCTAACACTTTGTGCGTAAACTTCTAAAATAATATATTGCATAAATCTCAATATATTGACGTTTCGATTTCTTTTTTTACTATGTAGTTGGTTCGTTGTAATACATTTACTTGGACAAAAATAATTAAGACGGTATGTGGCCTACTTTCTTCGTATTATACCTACTAACTTACACGGCAATCTTTGATTTCTTCTTGAGCTATAGTTAAAAGAACAGCAAATAAACGATATTATAAATAAACCTAAAACATGCATTTAGTGCTCCATGGAAACCCGTTCTATATCAGCGTTAACATCATTATTTATCCCCCCACCCCCCTAAAAAAAAACAACGAAGATAACCACAAATATGTTGGGTCTAGTTTTATTGCACATGTAGTTAGATAAATGACGTCATTTAAAAAGTCAGTTCGCCTCTGATACCGGCTCACGTTTCCGTATGAAGTGCATAGCAATGTCGCAGGCTTTTGTTTCCGGCTCGTAAATCATGGCATAATGAGCACCGTTTCCTGGCAACGGCGATACGACTCTGTTTTTATAAATATTGTTTGTGTCGACAAGCGGAAAGAATGCACTTTGGTACGCAGCCGCGAGCACTTTAATTGGAACGGTTTTCAATTGCAAATCGTGAGAAATGTCAATGCAAACAACCTTGTAACAATATCAGTCGATAAAAAAAGAACACAGTATCAAGTCCAATTTTTGTGGCTTTTGTTCTCTTTCTGCACACGGATCACTGAAAATCAATTTGGTTTGGAGTAGCTACTTCACTGTTTTGGGGCTGTACGGGGGATGTGGCACAAAGTGATCGCAAATAATTAGTGTATTACAAGGGAAGATAAAACATACCTACCTATACTTAGGCTTGTATTTTGAGGGTAGCTTCTGAACTCCTCTTTGCTCTGGCTGATATTTGTATAACTAAACCGTAAAATGCATGTCGGGTAACTCTCCCGGATTCGTCTTTGATGCGATATGAATTAAAAGGATAAAATACCATAAAAACATAAAAAAAATTGTGTCTTCATTTTGTGACGGCAACTGTGCAGCTTAAAGAGACTTTCAAAGTCAAGCTACTTCACACCACTGCACGGCGAGAAAACAATCTAACAATAAAACCGATCGAAACAGAACCGATTATTTTAGACTTTACGAGAAACTGTTCGCGAGCCGGGCTCGTTTATGAAAAGGTGGATTTCGAGAAAAATCCGTGCTACGTCATTCTGGGCTATATAACAAAATGTGCCGAGAGAAGTACAGTTTTTCGGAGTCGTAAAGCGTTGAACGAGATAGCTCTTATTAGTTAAAAAGAGAGTTTGAATGTCGTCAAAGACATTTAATTGTCACCTCAGAATTGTTTGTAGTGTGAAAGTTTGCTGAGTGTATCGTCGGAAGCAATTTGTGGCACTGAGAAGAGACAATGAAGTACGTTCTAAGGTTGTGATTGGGTAGAACAGCTGTGAATACAGGTCACAACTAATTGTAATTTGTGTTAACGAAAAATAGACGAATGTGTTTTTATCATTGAATATTAATATAAATAAAGTGATAGAAAAGTGTTAATTGTCAGAACAGTTATAGCTGAAAGCCAGCGCCGGGCAGTCGTAATTGTAAGCAGATAAGCTGCGTAAACATAAGCACCATCGTTAGATACCTAACTACAACGTTCTGGATGTTTCTGCTTCTCGAACGTTCGGTAAGTATTTGGAAACTTGCTCTGGCTATATGACCAAGCACTCTCGCAACTTGGGCGGGGTCTACCTTAGTGAGTTTTGCGAAGGCATTTTGAGAATTTTCTGTTGCTGTTCTCCGAGCGAGGTTGTGAGTGCTATTACTGTAAGGAATTAGAGACGCCTTGTGTACGACTTCTTAGCGAGTGAACCGTCCAAGTGAACCCACTTCTCCCGACATTGGGGTAAGTGCGTGAAAACAGTTGCAGAAATCACCGGGGTAAATCCAGTCAGTGGCGTTAGTGAACTTTGTTCTGCTTGTAAGAGCAGCGAGCGAGCGGAGAGGAATTCCCCAGGCTTCAACTATCGTGTGCAGCACGTGATATTAGACGAGAGTCTTAGAATATTTTCCACTTTACTTACAGGATTTTATTTTACAGGGTATAAACTCGTTCCTGTTTTATTGGTATTTCTTTGTTTCTTTGTTTGCTACTGGCTCCAACCCTGAAAGAAACCTAACCAGACGAAGGCTGAAATAAAATGATTAACGTAACGAAATGAAGGGAGAGTAAATTCGGAAGATATGAAAATCCTTCCCAGGAAACTTTCCGCTTTGCTAATAAAAACTGAATCATAAAAATGTTTATAGCACAGTGTATTTATATGAAACGAGACGTGTTTCAGAATTACTAATATTTTATCTCCATGACATTAAAGTACTTTTACAGTTATTAAATGAATCGATGAGTTACAATGAGTACAGTAGCAGTTGGCACCTCTGGTGGATTCAAATCGACTTCAATCCGGGATGTTTCCATGCAACAAAATTTCGATCCGATCCCACTTCTAAGAGGATCACATCGAAGTATTCAGTTGGATATGAATCCGCTTTTCTATGTAGTAATTAATCCGGAATGAGAATTGAAATCGATTTGAATTGCCGATATAAAGATAGAGTTGTTAGAAGTGCAGTGGTAGGTCGGTGCGTAGGGACATGTATGATTTGTAAAGCTCTGGTAATGCGATTAACGAGATATCAGAGAGAGGTTTAACTGGCTGACCTCATAACGACTCGCCGGAACAATAAACTGCTCCCACAAGCGTTATAAATTACACTGTAATGAACAACAGTTGGTCATTTCCCACGCTCTATCAAACGATTTGCCATTCTTTTGTTTCACGTGAAGGTGATGATGACACCCTCTGTGATCGATATGCAGGGTGGCCAACACACCAAAGGTTCATTCATATCAACTTCCCAACTCCGTATACTGCATTAGGATTATTAAATATCACTGAAACTTGATTTCTTTAACATCTGTAGTGATTTTATGGGACTGCAAAATTCAAACAAGGAATATCTCAGAAACGGTTAACTCACGAAGAAAAATGCATTTTACATAAACTGTGCGGTTAAATAAATCTACATATTTTGTGTAGCAATATTTTATCTATGTCTTACCATTTAGCAGTAATGCAAAAGTAATCCAGAATTAAGATAACTTATTACGTAACTTCCAAAAATGCAAGACATACATTTCATTTGTCATGAAAACATCCTAAACATATGGTATTTTAATCAAAGTCCTAAGAGCTTTCTGACAGAAAAAAGGACTTTTCGAAGAAATTTCCATGTAAAGAATATTTTGGGATGGTGTTATTTTCTTGAAAATCTTCGCGTGGTATCTTTGAAAAATACCGAACTTAAACTCCAAGTTTTATATTTAACTGCCTTTCAGTTTTTAGTTATATTGTTCAGAGACACACAAAAGCATTTTGTAATTTTTTTTTTACTTCAAAACATGCATTTTCCGTAAAATCCCGGTATAGAAATGTACAGTACTTCCTCTGCTTATTGTAAATATACACTAGAGAAAGCAAAAAGTCATTATTATTATCTAAATACTGAAAAAATATCATTTATTTTGTAAAGAGCATTTTGTAAAGAGCACCCTGTAGTGAAAATTGGAGACTGAGACGGAAGGAAGGAAGGAAATCCCTGCTGACGCGGGCATGACTAGGGAAATGAGCGCGTCGCTGTTGGTACGCCTGCCGCAGTGCAGCTACGTGAAATATCGCGGCCAGCGAATTATGGCCCATTTTCTTTTCTTCCTGAAATATCGACACGCTCTCACAGATTTCCATGGCAACCGCAGGTGTCTAACTTTGCACTACTTTCCTATTGTTCTCCCTCCATGACCACAGCAAGCGTTTCAAATTAACAACAAGCTTATTCGCCATTGTCTATAGCTACACAGGACGTTTCATAAGTAGCTAAACTAATAAATTAATACAATTTTTAAACTTTCTCGTATACTACGTCAGATTTAATATCTTCAGATCTTGTTATACGAGGGGTCGCTAGCAGTGTATTGCGATACGGAAAATTGGCCTCATTTGCATGGAGCAAGATGTGGAATTCTCAGTTTTTTTGAAGTTTCAGAGCTGATTTCTTCCAGTTGTTTACAGGATAAATGCTTAAAAAAAGTTTTACCCAATTAAGTAAATCCATCTGTAGGTGTTAAAAAAGGTTTATATAAAAAACATTGCTTTTGCATTACTTATGGCATTCTTGTAGTTTTTTAAATCTGAAAAACTTCTCATTTTTTAGTCTTTGAAGAAACCTGGCCATGCAAAGATATGTGATATAAATGTTATTTTTTTCTTAAGGGAAACTTATATGCTTAAGGAGTTTATAAATATAATATTGTAATTATAAACCTATTGGCCAGTCAAAATTTTGGAAGAAGCGGTACATGAAGCTGTTTCAGGATATATTATAATCGATCTTGCAGCAACACAAACGACAAATATCTCTCGCTACCGACAGCGCGCGAACTCACACGCGATTCCCCACGTGCTGCGCGGACTAACACATTAGCGGTGTCGATGTTAAGTGACTTTCTTACGCCGGAATTACTATAATAATATTGTGTCACAGATACTGAAGATAGTTGCAGATACTGCATTTCGATTATCGCCTAAAATGAAAATAAATGTTACTATAATTTTCATTATTAAAATTTAAACATTATCTTACCTCTAAATTTTATAAAATAGTATTCAATAGTGGTCCATCTCATTGGAAACCTATGATTGAAATACATTTTATATATCTCATATATGTTTATACAGTAAAACCTGCCTAAAACAGAACGCGACCGTTCCAGTAATATTTTTCCGTTTTTACGGGTTTCCATCTTACATATTTTAGTAAATATAATTGTATATAATTAAACTGAAGAAATAATTTACAATAAAGTTCTGTAAATAAGAAATAAGTTCAAATTGTGTTGTTAAAAAATTATTTTGTTGTTTAACGACGCTGTCAATTGCCAGAATCACATCAGCGTCGCCGGTGTGCCGGAATTTTGTCCCGCAGGAGTTATTTTACACGCCAGTAAATCTACTGACATAGAGCTGTCATTTTTAAGCACACTTAAAAACCATCGGTCTGGGCCGGATTTGAACCCGCGACCTTGGGAACAGTAGACCAGCGTCTAACCAACTGAGCCACCCAGACCGAAAAAAAAAAAAAAAAAAAAAAAAATTGTGTTGTATTTTCAACTTACATGTCATATATAATTGCAGTTTCTGCATTACTTTATAAGAATAGTTTGATGAAGAGTGGAGAAAGTCATATGAGTGCAACAAATGAACTTGTCCGCCGCTGTTATTCAGATATGTTGTATACATATTTTGAAGCTGCATGAAGTGTGAATCACTGTTGTAGATATAGTCAGTGGCGGCTCGTCACTTTTTAAACCTATGTGCTACATATAGTGTAGAAGAGGCGATCGCAGATTCCAGAAGCGATCTATAAATAGAGTAGAAGAAAGCCCGACGACGACGTGGGTACGGGGATGTAAGCGTGTCTATTACATACGTCGCTTGCCCCCTTACACAAGATTGATGGCACGGTCCAGGGAGCTTTTGCCAAAGAGTAATTAAAGACGGCACTGCACTGCACTGGCTTAACTCTGATTAATGTTCTCTATTCAGTTGGAAACAGTAGACTCCTAGCAAGCAAGCAAGCAAGCCACATCTGGTGTCGAAACTGTTAAACTAATTACAAAATGGCTCGCTCCTTCTGGATGGATCAGCTGATTAACGTCAATCAAAATGATTCTATCCACACTCACATGGCTTTTTCTACTCACTCTCACATTCTTCTATCCACTTGAGGTCATTCGAGAGAAGCAAAGGGATTAAGTCAATACAGTAGACTTTACTGATAGGCAAAACTTTTAACAGCTGGTCGCTATATCATGGCTTTCAAGTTCCGTTCTCTTTGTATGTCCAGGAGGAAAAAACAAATAACGTCTTTTTATTTAAAAATATTTAAAAATGTGATGTATTGCACTCACATGACTTCCTTTGTCTTGTGCTAACCATTCTTACAAGCTCTTATTCCTCTATATTCTTTGTGTCAGTTAATTATCTTATTGCTCATTTTCTTGTAGGTACAAGGGAAAGTGGGAATACAGTAGGTTCTGAACGAGTCAAATCTTTTAAAGCTTTCAAATTAGTTTCTCTTTCCACGGCCAAGAGATAAAAAAGTGACCAATAGTGACCATTTCAGAAAAGTTATAAGTATTCCAAAATTCACAAAAATAACAATAAATGTCTCCCAAATAGTTGGCTCCATCGTCCAGAATAAACACGACTGTATGGGCTATAGACAGAAAATTCAAAATATTGTAATCGGTACAACAATATCCGGACGAGAGCGGACCGAGGAGCCGGAAGTGGTTGTATGTGTACGTGACCGTAATAATGGCGGTAAAAGACAAAACAAAGGAAACAAGAACCTTCTCGGATTCTCGGTGAGTCATCATTGCACGTGTACATGGAGGGTTCTCGAAAGGTCACGTGGCATTGACTCCAGTATAAATGAAGCTATACAGGCAGCGTACGCGTGCTCGCGAGCGTGCGTGCGTGTGTGTGTGTAAGTGTGTCTGTCATTCTGTGGACAGCATTATTCAAAAACGAAAAATTGGTTAAAAACCAAAGTTGGTTTTTAAGTTTAATATCTTTAAAGGATGCGACACGAAGATTTTGAAGAAAATTCCTCCGCCCTAAATTACCCTTTACATGTAAACTTTGTCGAAAATTTTGATTTTCTGGAAAATGGCTCTTACGATTTTGATTAAAATAGCATATATTTGACATAGTGGCGGTACCGTTGTCGAGCGACATACGCGACCGAGGCTCGATCCCAGGGACCCGCATGTGGTATTCGTAGTGCACGAAGCGGTGTGAGGGCGGCTTTTCTCCGGGTTCTCTGGTTTCCCCCGCCACTCATTTCACCAAATCACCTTTCCAATCATCAAATTCGCCAGCATTGGTGCTTGGCTGACCTCCCACTTCCAGGTCTTCATTCTGTCCGGTCCAGAGGTTCTTGTGCTCCCCGACAGGTGTCTCACCCTAGACACTGCCTTGTAAGTCCTACATAAGGGAAGGGAACCAAGTAAATAAAAAAATCTCTTAGAGATATTTTTATGGTAAATGAAATGCACATTTTGAATTTTCTAGCTATATCTTATATAGTCTTGTTTAATCTTGATGACCTTAGCGTAACTGGTAAACCGTAACAGATAGACTAAATCTTACTATACAAAAAACTAGATCTTGTTAAAGCACACAATTTATGTCCAAATTAAGGCTTCTTTTCTTTTTGTTTGTAGAGTGAACCATTTTGGAGATATTCTTTGCTGTTTGTGTGAGTTTCGGAAAACTTAAAACTTTGGTGAAATGGAACATCGTTGTTAATTTTTTTTATATGTTAAGCGTGCAAAGAGAATTTGATGCGTGCATTTTCTGGTCACTCGTTTCTCGGAAATGTGCTTCTTTTTCACCGCCATACCCGGGTATAAGGCTGCATGTGCTATGAGCCAAGGTTTGGTTTGGTTACTGCTTGGGGCTGTTTGTGCTACAGAAAGGAGGCAAATCCGAATAATGACAACAAGTGTATGTATGGGGTAATCTCGGAAACCACTCAACCCATTTTAATAAATTGCTTCACCGCAGTAAACCGTTGCGCTTCCACAAGGACGAGGTTCTAAAATATTTATAAATAAGTTAAAACCACGGCAGTTTGCGATGCAAATTTCATATTTATGTCACATAATTTCAACCCACCTTCTGACCCCTGTTATCAACGAGTAATTATGGTATACGAGTCATAAAATTAACTGCACTAAGTGCTATAGTTCAAGCGTTATGGCCCGCGCTTGGGAAGTACCGGGTTCAAATCTCCTGGTCCGCCCTTTCTCTACCAAGTAAACTAGAGGAAAACGCTCTAACGCTCTTATGTTGTCCTGTTTACTCTTGATGACTTTTGCATAACTCGTAAACCGTAAGAGATAGACCAAATCTTACTGCACAAAAATGTAGATCTTGCTAAAACTTGCTTATATTCACTGTTATTTGTGTGAACTTTGAAATACCTACACCTTCGACAAATGGAAGATGCATATTCATTTTTTTATATCTTAGCCGTGCTAAGAGAAGGGAATCTCAAAGCTTTAAAAGATTTCACTATCGCTCAGAGCCTACTGTATTCCCATATTCCCCTTGTACCTAGAAGGAAAAAGCAATAAGATAATTTGTACAAATGCTTGTCCCAACTAACACAAAGAAGATATAGGAATAAGAGTTTGTAAGTATGTACTAACTTGTACTAACTATTCTTACAAACTCTTATTTCTATATCTTCATGTTAATTGAGATAAACATTTGTACAAATTATTTTACTGCTAATTTTCTTGTAGGTACAAGAAATAAAGTAGACTTTAAGTGTTAGAAATGTTTTAAAGCTTTCAAATGTCGCTATCTTTCGACGGCTAAGGTATAAAAAACCGAATAACGATCGTTCATTCATGAGGAGTATTAATATTGCAAAATTCACACAAGTAACAAAAAATGTCTCCGAAATAGTTCGCTCCAAAAAAATAAATCATTCGGACATTAATTCTGTGTTTTTGCAAGATCTACATTTTTCTATAATCAGATTTGGCCTATTTCTTACGGTTTAACAGTTAATATATATTTCACTTGCCATAAAAATATCTTAAACATATGGCATTTAAATCAAAATCATTAGAGCCGTTTTCGAGAAAATAAAAATTTTCGAATAATTTTACATGTAAGGGGTAGTTTAGGGTGAAGCAGTTTTTTTTTCAAAATCTTCGTAACCAACTGACCAACTGTTTGTATTTAAGTTATGGTGTTCAGAGACAGATACACAGACGCACGCGCGCGCGCGCGCACACACACAACATTTTTCTAAATTTTTTTTTTTTTTTTTTTTGCATTCAGGGGGCCTCAAAACATACTTTTGCACTGAAATCTCTACATTGAATTTGTGGGTAGAATACAATAGGTACTAACTATAGGTAGCAGAGAAAGTAAAATGGTTGTATAAGAGTCGTTTGTCGACGAGGCATAAAAATAAACGAGAGTGGAGAGAGAAAGTCGTGAAGGTGTAATATATCAGAGTTGTTAAAGCGGAGGCGAATAGCATCCTGAAGTATTACATACATACGTCAAGCTGACGCCGGTATTCAAAGTGTGGTGCGCGACCCAGCCCTGCTTGTATTCCTGTCTACATTGAGCCGCGCTCTACAAAAATACCGGTAGTATTGGTAGGGAAACAAACATAATACAACTAATTAACAAATTTACTAAGAAATTCAGACATAATAATATCTATTATCATGGTTCTTGGTTCTTGTTCTTGTGATGGAAATACGCTAATTGCAGAAGTAAACTTATGTAGTTATAGATAAAGATAAAGTAGGTAAACCAACGCTTTGTAAAAACATTAATTCAAATTTGGGCTACATTTGACCTTTTGACTGACTTTATTTAGACTAATACACCGATTTCTACCGAAGGTGGCACAGGGCAAAAATTACTATTTAGCGTAGAATTGAAAATATCAGTCCATTTCACTGAATGGATAATTTATTTTGATATATTGGCTACAAAAGATAGCAAGATCATCTGTATGTTTGTATTGAAAAGCACTCTCTATATCGGCTTGTTCACTTGCCATGTCACGGATTCTCCTTAGCGGAATATTTTAAACATATCTTGCCTCTTTTTCTCCAAACCTGCAAGAGGCTATTTCTACTGTAGCAGGAAGGATAACGTTTTCAACAATGTTATGGTTTTTCCCAGACTTGGCAATCAGATGATTAACCTTATAAGAAACTTTTAGAGCCTTTTAATTTTGTTCTCCACCAGAAAATTATTTAATAACAGTTTTCCTACATATAAGGTCTTCCAAAAGATGGTTAAAGTAGTATAAATCTTTCTTCTTCACTAAATTTTCACTTTGCTTTGAAAATGACGTCTCAAAGCGACGGTTTGTTGTTTCATAAGATCGCGTTGTGGAGTCTGAACTTCCTCTGTGACTCGGAGAGCGATGTCGCTAAATCTGTATTAATTTTTTATTGACCTGCCCCGTGCCCCCTAGAAATTTTCGTGCACGCCTGAAGTCACTAACAATGATACAGATTGTGAGCTAGCGCATTATCGAAGTATATCCGCTACCCAGGGTGAGGGCGACGAGGCGACGGTTGCGGCCCGTGCAGCGACTTCCAGCAGAGGCAAGGGAAGAAGGGTTTACAGAGCGCAAGCATCTGTGCCATCTGTCCGCATCCACAGAAAGGTACCGTGCTACCAACAATAATTAAAAGATGAAAAAGGAGTGAAATGAAGAAGGAATGGAAAGGAAATCCGTGGAGTAGACAATCCGTCCCAGCATTCGCCTAGTGACAAGGGGGGACCGAACCCAGGACCTCATACGTTCCCGCGGCGCCATCTCAACAACTATCATGTATATCCGTACAGCCTTCACAGTACGACCAAGACTTCTTCACAAACGCAGAACCATTCGCGAGTCCAATCTACAATTGAAACACATATACGAAACAAGACACGAATTGAAATTTAATTAAGAAAACCAAGAAACCTTCGTTAACTTTATATAATGCACGTGCTAGTGAAATAACTTAACCGGAAAGTCTAGAGTTTAGAAAAGGCAAGATGTAGGTTTAAGGGCGCTCAACTACATGTCATCAGCGCCCTTAAAAACAATTCACGGCAAAAACCAGATATAAACTTCGATAAACAATAAAATTACTTGTAAAAAGGAAACTAAATATACATATACAAATCAGAGTGGCAAAACTCAGAATTAAAACAAAGTGATAAAGATTTCAAAAGAGTATAAAAACTAGATAAGTTTCAAATCCTCAAACTCACATTAATGTCCGCTAAAAACTCCTTGGAGCGCTTGTTTGTCGTCCGCTAAGACCTCTGCAAGTGTGGCAGGCAGCTGCAGAGAGCCTAAAAGGTGCGCTAGAGAGCAACACTAGCAGCACGTGACAGATTGACAAAAGGTTGCCGCACAGTGGACAAAGAGAACCAGGATCCAAATACTTAAAGTTGGAGACCCGTTCAATAATTTCACTATTGATTACTATTTTTGTTCTTTTGTGACTTGTTCTCATGAACACCATTAGCTTTGTTTTTGAACTTGAAATATTAATTATGTTATTTAATTTATAAACAGATAATTTTCGTCCACTAGCTTTAGTTCTGCCTGTGCTGAGTGAACTCCTTGCTAACACCAGGGTTAGTTCTCAAACTGCCTAGACAATTTGCCTATAAATTTTGAGGTTATTACGACAGCCCGAAATACCAATCCAAGTCCTTGTGACGTAGGTAGTGAAAACCCTATTACTACGACATTACTGCCGAACGTTCGTCTTGTAGGAATTCTTCCTGTGCTCTGATAATAATTCAAAGCTGTTTAATCGCCCAGATGAACATTGGCTCCACCTCTTTCACGTACGGAGGAGTGTTAAAACCATTACCTACCTGGCGAGTCCTAGTACGATATAGAACCTTCTGGACTTTCGCTGAGCATCTATGTTTATCTTCGAATCTTCTAGGAAACTACGTGACATTGCCCTATCACAGCTCGCAAAATTTAACACGGTAGTAAAAACATCAGATGTGTTACACTCACACGACTTTCTCTACTCTTGTACTAACCATTCTTACAAACTCTTATTCCTATATCTTAGTGTTAGTTAAGACAAACATTTGTACAACTTATTGCTTATTTCCTTGTAGGTGCAAGGGGAATATGGGAATACAGTAGGCTTTGTGCGATAGCCAAACGTTTGAGATTCTGTTGTCTTTGCACACTTAGCATATAAAAAATGAACAACGATGATCCATTTCACGAAAGTTCTAAGTTTTCCGAAACTCACACACATAACAAGGAATATCTCCGAAATGGTTCACCCTACAACAAAATTTATTGAGATATAAATTGTGTATTTTAGCAAGATCTACATTTTTTGTGGAGTAAGATTTGGTCTATCTCTAACGGTTTACCAGTTATGCAAAAGTCGTCCAGGGTAAATACGACTACAGGGGCTATAGCCAGAAAATTCAAGATATACATTTCACTTGTCATAAAAATATCTCAAACATATGACATTTTAATCAAAATCGCTAGAGCCATTTTCAAGAAAATCAAAATTTTCGAAAAATTTTCCACGTAAAGGGTAGTTTAGGATGGGGCTATTTTTTTTTCAAAATCTTTGTGTCGCACCCTTGAAAGACATTAAACTTAAATACCAACTTTGGTTTTTAACCGAATTTTCGTTTTTGAGTTATGCTGTCCACAGTCTGACAGGCATACAGACACACAAACACGAACCTTTTTCTAAAAATGCTTTTTTTTTATTCACGGCGCCTCAAAACACAGATTTCTGGTGAAATCTCGAAATCGAACTTTTGGGTGGAATATAATGGTTATTAATAATAACTGTTTTGGTAAGCTGCACACTGATTTGACCACCTATTCCATTCAACACTCAACCCAACATTGGCCCCACCTCAGGTACTTCGATTGCCGCTACCATAATACCTTCTTGTTGCTGACTTTGCCTTGTCACCGGTACCCAGCTCAGCATCGGTGCTACCGCCGGTGCTGACCAGGCTCCTGGCGGCATCTCAGCTGGAAAGGCCTTCACTATGGTCTTCGCAACCAGAGACCGATACTTGTCAACCAAGTAACTCCTCAATTGACCCCTCAGGAATCTAACGAGGCTGAGTGCACCCCGGACGAGGCCGTCCAGGGAGCAGGATCATTCGTGGTGGTCTAATTTCTACAGGCTAGAATGTACTTGCCCAATACGATATATAGGAAAATTCGAACATTGTACATTTTTCTATCCTATTTATGCATGTTTTGAAGTGCTTTATTACGCCATGGCGTGATAATTTACCAGTTTTGTTGGATTTGTGAGAGTAGGCTTACAGTTTTTGATAATGAAAACTTCTTTAAGGATTTGTGGATGTGCACCTTGCGAAGTGCTGTTTAATTTTGCCAAGTGGAGTAACTAATGATGCGGCTGTCTTCCAATCGATGCCCATAACGAGCTTGGCATTCATTCATGAGCTACTGTATTTATTGAGTGAGAGAGACTTGGTGTGGCGGATCCAACACGACACTTGAAGAAAAGAAAAGTGAGCAAAATTAGCAAGAAGTGGCAAATCTTCATTTTAATATTAAAGAAACTCTTATTTCTTAGACTACAAGCTTTATAGCCTACTTTCCTTACATCTGCCTGTTTTGAGGTTTGTGTTATGTACTCAGGATAAAGCAGAAGTAACGTTAGGAATTCGAAAAACCCTTTACTCTGTTTTGTGGCGGATATAAAACAGTTTTTTCTGAAAGTCTCACTTATTTTACCAACACATTTATCTATTGTATTTATACAAATACTGAAAAATAATGTCTACTCACTTCCATTTATGCCATCACCGTACCTTCAGGAGGCATTCCACTGGCCTTCACAGCTATAGGAAGGACATGTGTGTATTTGTTTACCTTTTCACGCATGCAATGGCGTCATGTTTTATATGTACAGTGTTTTAGATTATTTGCATATAAATATACAACTATTTGCAATATCTTCAAATGGTAAATTAGCTTCCAAGTTACCAAAATTCTTTCTCGATATACCTCCACAATATTTGTAAACATAGCATCAGCTACAAATTAAGGGACATGGGGCTGGATTTTTTTAACTTTCTTAATTTTAAATCTATTTACTTGAAAACTGGCACACCTAATATGAGATAGTTTTCCTTGTTTCTTTTTTCTTTTTTTTTAATTTCAGTGAAGTTATTGTGTAAATTACACTAATTTACATACACACCAGAGCAAAACTGAAAGGTAAAGAACAAATTTTCAACGCTATAGGAAAGGTGTGTAAAAAGCACATACAAGAGAAGTTTGCGGGTTTAGTGGCACTAAAAGGGAGCGCACGGGTGAGTTCAAATAAACCGCAACGCTTTTAAAAGTGGCAGATCGTGAAAAATCTTTGACGAAAATAATTCAGCTATACCTGTAGAGTAGCTGTATAATATAATTGAACAGAAAAAATTTAGTTTTCTCCTAGAAACAGTCTTAGGATTCCTTAAAATACACAGACACACACACAGACACAGACACACACACACACACACACACACACTACTGCATGGTCGAACAAAGGTAGAACTCTCCACATACACATGCACCCTTCCCTGATGTACAGCTCCGCTGAGAAGGTTTGTAAAATGCCACCTGAAGCCGAAGGGATTGCATAATATGGAATCTAGCGTGATGAAACGTTAATTTTTGAATAAGCCTTATTCACTAACTTATAAACAAGAAAATGGAAGTCATTTAAATGTTTATATCTGAATTATACTTATGTTAATACTTTTAACACATTCAATAACATGAATAAATTTAAAATATACAAAGTCAATACTTCACAAATATCAGGTGCTACAAAACATTTATATTGTGTTAGATTCACATGACTTTCTTTACCCATTTTCAACAAATTAATTTTACAAATCCTTATTGCTCTATCTAATTCATATTGAGATAAATATTTCTACAAATGCTGTAATTACATATTTCCAAACAGTTACAAGGGGAATATGGGAAAACAGCAGGCTTAAGCGATAGTCAAATTCCGCTCTCTTTGCATAACCAGAGAGAAAAAAAAAAAAAGAAATAATTACTTTGAATTTAAGAAGAATACAAGTACTGTTAAATTCAAACCATAAACAAGGAATATCTCCGAAATGGTTCATTTACAGTTTCAAAAGGTATTTTCTGAATATTCGTATTTGTAAACATATAAAAGGGACTATATATGTTTAGGAGTTTAGTTTTTTATTAGTTTATTTAATATAAACTATTGTATTTTGTGTTTCAAAGTTTGAACATTATATTAAATTTAAAACCAAAGAGTCTACTATGTTGATCAAATAGTTTTAAATTATTTTAGGGTCAAATAGCAATGTAACTTTACTGGTTTATTTATTGTGAAAGAGAAACAGTTTAGTATGTTAGCAGTGTAAGGATATTACGTGCATAAGATAAAGGAAGGTTATAAATTTGAAGATTATGTAATTTGCCTAACCACAGTAGTAATGATTGTATGCAAAATATGTTTAATATAAATAAAATAGCTAATAAGAGCGTACAAATTATTACTGCCGCTCAAGTGGAACGAGCCCACCACTGCACCTGTTATATCCAAACAATCTTTGTCACTCGGCAAGAGAATGTGGGGTGAGTGAGGCAAGTTCAATCGCTACCTCTCCTCTCGTGCCCATGCCCGTGTTAAAGGCAGCACATAAATGAGAAATTAGGAAAACGTATTTCACATAAGTTGTGTTTTTTAAAGAGATCCACGTTTTTTATAGTAAGGTTTGGTCTCTCTTATGGTTAACCAAATATGCAAAGTTAATTAAGAATGAAGAGAACTTGGGAAATTTCAAGATATGCATTTCAGTTGTCATAAAAATATTTTAAATATATGACATGAATTTTAATCAACATTTTTTTATATAAAGGGCAGGTTCAAAGGGTGTTCTGGTGAAATCTCGGTATGATATCGAATTTTAGGATAGGATACCGTTTATAAGTAAGTAGAACAGAAAGTAAAAATTGCGAAATATCTAACAATAGAAACCAAAGGAACACCTCGGAAATGGTAGATGCTACAGGAAATTATGTGTAGTAACTGTGCGTTTTAAAGAACTCTTCATTTTGTGTGCAGTAAGTTTTTGGCTGTATCTTAATATTTGGCAGTTGTTATTATACAAAATTACAGGAAATTCTTTCAGAATGAAGTGGGTCATTTCCAGTAAACTAAAATATACATTTTACTGTGACATCTCTTAATATATAAAATTGCAATAAAAGTCATCACAGAGAAAATCGTTTTGGGGAATATAAAAAATATTAGAATTTTTCAACGTAACCGCAGCCTGGTGTAGGCAGATTTAGTTAAAAATATTTACATGGCATTTTTGGAAGGTGCTGAACTACAAGTTTGGGTAGCTGTCGAAGTTTCCTTTTTACTTTCTCTAATGGTAAGTAAGGGAAGTATTGTATTCCACCCAAAAATTCGATGTCGAGATTTCACCGGAAATATATGTTTTGAGACGCCTGAAACCAAAAAAGCATTTTTGGAGAAAGTTTTGTGTGTATGTGTGAGAGTGTGTGTGTCTGTCTGTCAGTCTGTGGACAGCATAACTCAAAAACGAAAAGTAGTTTCAAAACCAAAGTTGGTATTTGAGTTTAATGTCTTTCAAGGATGCGACACGAAGATTTCGAAGAAAATAGCCCCACCCTAAACTACCCTTTAGATGGAAAATTTTTCGAAAATGTTGATTTTCTTGAAAATGACTAACGATTTTGATTAAAATGTTATATGTTTGAGATATTTTTATGACAAATGAAATGCATATCTTGAATTTTCTGGCTATAGCCCCTGTAGTCGTATTTACTGTGGGCGACTTTTGCATAACTGGTAAACCGTTAGAGATGGACCAAATCATACTATACAAAAAATGTAGTTCTTGCTAAAATACACAATTTATGTCTCAATAAATTTTCTTGTAGGGTGAACCATTTCGGAGATATTGCTTGTTGTTAGTGTCAGTTTCGGAAAACTTAAAACTTTCGTGAAATGGATCATCGTTGTTCATTTTTTATATGTTAAGTGTACAAAGAGAATGCAATCTCAAAGCTTTAAAGGATTTGACTATCGCTCAAAGCCATTGCCATATTCCCCTTGTACCTTCAAGGAAATAAGCAATAAGATAAATTTTAGAAATTATTATCTTAACACGAAGAACATATAGGTATAAGGGTTTGTAAGAATGGTTAGTACAAGAGTAGGAAATGTCATGTGAGTGCAACACATCAGATTTTTGAGTTATGCAATTCTCTCTTTCTTTTTCTCTGTTCTGTTCTCTCTCCCTCTCTCGCATGAATCCCTACCTAAAAGTACTGTTTTGTATTCAGTGAACCTTAACATCTGTGTTTACAATGACATTTTGGTATCAAGTTTTCATTTCTGTGTTTGAAAATTGGTCGCGCGCGTTATATCCAGAGTGAAGCTTGTATTGCTGTATGTGAGGTTGTGAAGCAGACAGTCGACTGTCTGGATCTGGACAGTACACTATAGTGCGACTGCCTGCTGCTGTATGTGTTTACTGAAGTTGAAACGGCAGGCATGGCGACGCGCTCACAACAGCTGTTGAGAACTTGCGGTGCCAGGTCGAGTTGAGATGCTAATTTGCGACACAAAAAACACAAAAAATCCATAGAGAGGTGAGAAGGTAAATTTTTAATTCCCTCGCGACACTGCGCATGCTCCGATTTCACACTGTCACACTATTATAACGGATAGCGAATTTAATAAACAAACAGCTGCCATGTGCCCGGAAAACGAGTGTAATATCCCCAGGGATTGTGGTGGGACTCAAGAATCCCGCTCTTGGTTAATTATGTATCGCCCCACATTTTGATGAAATTTTATGTTGCGAGGCTCGTTAATTGCTGCTAGAACTCGCGAGGCCTACCTTCCATAAACATTCATACCTACGTCTACAAGGAGTTGTGAACAAATGAACGACCGTTGGCTTCTAGCGGTGCATTTGCACTCGTGAAGCAACTTACAAACCACATTTGTGTACACGTTTGATAGAATTGGCGCAGATACTGATAAAGTTATCTGCGCTAATACACACTGTTAGCTGTAAAAGTGCAGATATTTTGATACCTTATTACACATCCATTTCGGTTTGTTACTTGTTTTTTCTCTTCGTCAAGTAGTCCCCGAGCTTTTACCAAATGAAGGGCAGCCGTTGGGGACGGTTGACAAGTTGATCTCTGTTGATGACTGACGGAGTGCCTTACTGCGTGGACTACAGATGCCACGTGAGGAAATCGGTGGCCTCGGAGAGGTTCCTTCAACTTCGGAAACAAGTCCAAGTTACAAGGACTCATGTCTGGTGAGCACGGCAGGTGTTCCAAGATCTCCCAATGCCATCGTTGCAACAATAGCTGGACATTGCGACTGCCCACGGCTCATCAATGTTGACAATACGCTGCACAAATACGTCTTCGTTGCGGTATTTGTCCATGTAGATGCCAGCCAGTGCATACCGGTGCCATTTCTGTACCTCGGTGAGTCGATGTAGAACCCAACGGGACGCAGTTTTCCTCAGGTGAAGACATTTCGTCAGGATGTGCTACAACGTTTGATGACTGAGATAAACCTCTACGGATAACTTCCGGGAAGTCTATCCATGGTCCTCGGCAACGAGACTATTCAGGAAGTCAATCTGATCTTGAGGAATGCACGGCCAACCTGTGCTGTGCAAATACTTTATTTTCATTGTTATCTTCACAAGTGTCTGAAGGTAGCAGTTCTTCGGGTAGGGGCTCCATGGTGTCCCTCCAATTTGTTGTATACGTCCAATCTCTGCGGACAAGTTTCGAACTAGCTTCAGGTCTTTTAATTTTTTCAGTTGCTATTTTATAGGCGATTTCCTATACTGTTGTATTAAGATCCTACTCCAAAATTATTTTTCCAACACTTTGCCTTTCATCCTCCAATTTAGTTTTATATCTCGCTTTGACTTCTTGATATCTCAGCAAATTAGTCTTTCTGGATTTGAGTAATGCTTTTTTGGTATATGCGCGATCTTAAATTTTGAAGGGCTTCATTCCAGAAGGTGTCTCTGATTTCTAAGGTCTTCATTGTCAGTATGGATCTATTCATGGCATCCTGTATGGCTACTTGAAATTCTTTTGCACGATTATGTACGTCATCTCCAAAAGCGATATCACTAGGGAGTTTGAAGCTCAGTCTAGTTAGCCATGTTCACGTTGTGTCTAGGTACAGGAAGAGCCGAGGAGTGAAATGATCAAAGTTGATGTAGATTAGGTTATGGTCACTCATTGTGAGATCTTGTCCAACCTTCCAAGGGTTATCATACTACTTGCTCTACCATTGGTGAGAGTGGTCAAAGTTGGAATTCACATTTGGTCCGTTCTCGTGCGTTGGTGGACTATGAGGGAAGCTCATTACATGGAGTTGAAATTCCATAATGAGATCCTCTAACGCTTCTGCTATGGTATCCGTGGTTTCGCTGTATCACATCAGCGGTGAGAATTGCTGGGGTGCGAGCAAATTTATAAGAGGTCCTTCGCTTGATTAAGATACGGGTCAATTTCATCCAAAAATTGGAAGTGCATATTTAACAGGACCCAACTGCCTTCAGGTTGAGTAAGTTCTACACAGTTCACTTGGCTGTTGCAATACTAGGACATTTCCAAAACCTGTAGAGTCTTATTATAAGTGATTATAGTCGTCATTGGGTGGTCTCTATCTAAGACGGTTCGCGCGTGTTAAGGAGCTTACCTCTTAGTTCTTGAAGGTGTTTATCTGGTGTACAAAGTGGAGGTAACATTGCCCCAGGAGTATAATATGTGATTACTGTGCAGGTTTCTGCCGATGGCCGCTGACCCGCGGCTGTGTCACACGAGCCCACGACGACCACGACGAAGACGACGCGGAGGCAGAAGACGTCAGGTCGGCCATGTACAGCAGCGTGGCGGCCCACCACAACTACCGGACAGGCGAGAAGCGTGCTCGCCAACAACAACAGCAGGCACAACAACAAACAGATCAGCAGCAGCAACAACAGCAAGGAGACGACTCCAGCAACAAGGAGAAGAATGGTGATAATGGCGGGAGTAGGCGCCACAGTCGCCATCACAGACGTCATCACCACCAGTCGCTCACCGTCAGACTCTTCAACTACATCAAGCAGCAGTTCAGTCCGGATAAAGGTACAGGTACATATCGACATTTGGGCACCCCTGTTGGCACTGTCTTTTGTTTATACGTACTTCTACACCAGCAATGTCACACTGTACACGAGCAAGTCACGTTATTATCTGTACACAAAAGCAACATCACAAATATTATCGTTTGTATGCGTCCACAACAACAAAGTCACGATATTTTTGTTGTTATGTGTACACACGGAATGTCACAAAGTTTATTGTTTCTACGTCTACTCAACTACTGGGAGACTTTGTTGTTTGTTTACATATATACACGACCAATTTTTCTCTCTACACATGCAATGACGTAACATTTATTGTTTGTATCTCTACAAACGGTCTCAAAGTTTGTTGTTTGGATCTGCACACAAGCAAATCACGATATATTTTTGTCTCTATGTGTACGCAAGCAATATCACAAATTTTATGTTTGTATTTTTCCACAAGCAAGTCACGATATTTACTGTTCTTTTTCTGTACACGCAATTGTTTATGCAGTCGCAAAGTTTGTTGTTTTTATCTGTACTATCAGGAGTATGTCTTTATCCTTCAACGGGTAATCGCGCTGTGGAGTGGTGAGCTTCTTCGTATAATGTAAACAGAGCTCAAAATTACTGTCTACAAGGTAGTTGAACTGTAGACAGTGCCAGTGTTGCTACAATCGTGTGGTTCTTGAGTCTACAATAAACACAACTTATTATTTATGTAGTAATACAGATGCTCTTTCGCGGAATACTTATTATACCGGGAAAGAAAAGATAAGTTGCTTTTGAAGGAGGATGTAAAACATCAGAACGAGAGTTAAAAAAGAAGAAGGACGAGGAGGAAAAACAGAGCGATATCTCAGGTTCACTTGTATCAACCACAAGGTCATAGCTCCAGTACACATGCAACATCATGAACTTATACTACTTGGTGAATCCATGAAGCGTATCGGAAAGAATGAGGAAATGTCCCAGCTGTTTACGCGAGCTTAACGCACAAACAAGACAAGACTGTGTGAACACTGTTCAGATGCAATCATATCTTCAGGACAGCATATATATATTATACGCCAAGTTACTATTATTTCGCTCTTCTAATAAACAAGATAAGAAGCGATCGTAGCGCTCGACTATCGAAGTCAATACGTCACATATATCGGCAGCAGGTGTGAGAAATATATGAGAGGCATAAACAACTGGACAGTTTCACATTCCTTCCGTACTACGCCTCATACATTTGCCAAATAGTAAGCAGTCTTTACCAGAGTTATCATACATCTTGAAAACTTACGGATAATCGCCAATATTTAAGGTACTATATTTTGTGTTGTGCTTTGGTTTCAGCGTATCGAGGGTTAGTTGTTGGCGGCTTGTGTTTACATCAAGTCAGGACCTAACAGTGGAGCGATGTTAGTTTGTTTTTAAATGTATGCACGCGCACATAAACAACAGCAGAAAGTTGTATTGAATTATCTGTTTTGCTGAGTGTACAATCTGCGTATTAAATTGCAGGTGTGTGGGTATAAACATTAGGACGTGGTGTTTGAAGCTGGTCCCTTTAATGAAATTGTCCTGAGAAGAACGCCAGCCAGCCAGCCAGCCAGCCAGCCAGCCAGCGTCGTGCGACTCGTTCTCAAGGCAGCATCACTGCTGACGTCACATACAGGCACGTGGTACTGCGACAATAACTGCCCAGGGAGTCGAAACCACGCACGTGACACAAAGCACTGCGGTTTGGATGGCTGGCTGTCATAAAATTAACATCTTTAAGTTACCCATGGGTCAATATTTGTTGAAAACACGCATAGCGTTAAATCTCTGGAGCATTCGTACGAAATATTAGTATTGGTAACAGTTATTACTATTTTACTATTTTCGATAATTGAATTGAGGTTAACGAATAATTATCTAATGACAACAACCATGAGCTTGAAAGCTCGATTACATTAGAGTAAAACTGTAGGAGACCGTCGTCACGTGGTTCACTGACCTACAACGGAAGAAGATGGCGCTGCAAGGCAGAAATATCTGTTGCCAACTTAACATTGTACAAGTCGCTAAAACTACCAACCACGCATCACAAAATGCTTGTTAATACTGCGTAATCTGTAATAACATTACTGTATTACACAACCTCAATATTATTAATTACTTCATTATTATTGTTGCACTATTGCGTAATACTGTGTAACCTGTAATAAAATTACCGTATTATACAATCTCAAATAAGGATTGTTGTACCTTTGATAAGTGTAGTCATCTGTGAAAATGCGCAACAAGTTCAAGTTTATTATTTATTTATGCCAACAAACTTTATATTGGTATTTTTAAACACAAACCGTGTGTGGGCAATGTTTGAGAGGTAGTACTAGAACTTAACAATTCAATACCACAGCTGGGATTTGAACGACGGACCCTCCGCTTACTAGGCGGGTGCTCTGAGAGCATCCCTTCTCGGTTTACCGCCTTCTCTTGTGCCTGTTGTAGTAATTTTCATTTTTATATGCTTCGATGAGCCACAATATCTCTTCCTGAGTCCAATTTTTCATTTTCAAACGTATGTAGAATACAGATTAAAACCACAACCGCACCGCACAAGAACTTACGTCACATCACTTAATTACAAAACAATAATAACTCTAAATAACAACAAATAACGTTAACAAGTTGGTTGGCAACATTCACATACTTCCGATGATTACAATTTTTCAGCGTTGGCAATACATACGTCACCAACGAGCTAAAGGAAATGAACCTCTGCTTCAGTCACAAACAACTGCCTATCGACCACGTAAGGACGGGCTCCTACAGGATAACCCACTGAGGTGATGTACCTGTTTTATATTTGGTGTTAGATTTCGTACCGCTTCCTTTATGCGTTGAATTTGCGAGTATGTCTACAAACGCGACTGATGATGCAAGACAGAGCCTATTTGTGTGTCCGACAGTCCATAACATGTGGAACAGATTCAGCTACATGTTGGAACTATCGACTTATGTAAACCAGGACGTAGAACTTGGAAATATTCTGCTCTCCTAATACACTCAGTCACTTTATCCTGTATCAACTGCCAATAGTGCACAAGAAACTGCATGAGAATAGGTTTCTTACATCTGTAACTGAATCCAAACAGAAATTATATTGGATCTTCAGATTTATTCGACCTTCACCCCAGTTAATTTAAATAAATGACGTTATTTATCTATCAATGCGTTTCCGACTTCGTAAACAGGTTGATGTATTGTTGAACTGTTTTCCCCAGTCACTAAGCCCCATCTGAAACAGACCTACGGCGGCTACTCGCGGCAGTATCAATATTTTGGGAAGTGTGAAACTGCTGTATGTCTAAAATGAATTTCATAATTTTATTTTACTAGTTATTGAATTAAATCATTTGTATCATACTTTTATTTATTTGCTGGGAAAGTGTAGAAATGTATGGTGGTAATAATTAAATATCAGAGCCCTAAATATCAAAACATTACCCCATTTAATTTATCAATTCATTAATTTTGTTTACGATGTAATTAATTTGTTTATATTCCCAAGTAACGACCGTTATCGTTATTATATTATGCAATTATTTATGCAATATTCGTTTAATATGTTTCTGTTTTTAATTCAACATTATAATACGCCATATTCATGTAAATTGAGGACAGCTGTTCGATATTTGAAATATCGTGGATATACTGTAAGACTAATGGACTGATTACATAACCTAAATCGCCATTTCAATATACAACTTCGAAATTAAAAGTTACTTTCACGTAAATAAATCATGAACAGTTCTGAATTTCACAAAAGGGACCTTTTTGGTTAATCCACTTCATTAACAACGAATAAACACATATTATTTGGCTATTCGCAACACTTACATAGTTGCTTGTAGAATAACAGATTTAGTATTTGAAACAAGAATCTGAGTTTGCTTTTCTCCTTTGAGAGAAGTACATTCGTATCAGAACTATCAAAAAGAAAGAGCATTCACAACTTAGCTTATTATGAGAGCTTTCTTCTCGTAATGAAATGTAATTGTTACGTATACGTAACCTTTGTAGAAGAATTTTGTTGGAAACACGACTTCTTGTTATTTTACAAGGAAGCATTGTTGTTTATACTAGAGGAAATTACATAAAATATATCCTGCAGTTAAGCTTACCTCATAGGCTGTTATTATTGAAATAATTAGTTGTTGCTGACTTCTGCATTCCACATACCCTGAGATACATCTAAACTTACTTAACCTCTAATGCTAATGTTATTCCAAATTACTTCCGGTTTGGCAGCGCTACCAACATAAACCCAGCGCTAAAACCCGCTGAAACATCGCTAGCCGAGCAAAGATGCAGCACATCGCATCCCATTTCTGTGGTTTGGAATCCTGCAACTGCCTGGTTGGCATTCCACGTCGTCCAACCATCTCAGAGGACTTGTATTACCACACCTTTCGTATTACAAACAATGGATATTAATGAAAAGGCCTCTCTTAGAAATCATCTAGTTATTTAAACTTCCATGACGATTTAATTAGTTCTGTTTCCCTCCCTGCTTACAGCTCATGAAATTACTATGGTAAATCAACTTCGTTACTCTTACAACTTCTTAAAACAGTAATATTGCTAATAATGGATGGAAACCCTCTTCATTTTGATACCCAAATTATTAAGGAGTAAGTTTTATATAGAAATGATAGCGACATAAATAAAGAACTGTAATAAATAATTTCCGTCTTAAAATCAAAGCATAATGTAATAAGCCTGGGTTTGAGTAACTGGCTAAACAATTTAAGAGTAAACGAAAAGCAATTAACATTTAAAGCTTTCACGGCGCACGTTATTTATTACAGCTTCACGGGTGATCAGCCATGTGAGATTTAAAAACATTGAGCTTTCGGCCATTGTAAACTCTATGGCCTTCGTCAGAATGAAATTCATATATATTTCGTAATTTTTTTTAATAGAATATAACATCTTCAGGTCAAATCTTTGCGTTATAGTAAATAAATTGATATTTTATTTATAAAGCAGTGCATATAAACGTTATTCAACGGCCTGACTCTCGCTCCAGTCGAACATTTATAGGTTAGGTCATAGTACTTGTGATAATTTTACAGAGAAGCACTGCTGGGTCCGCAGTGTGACATTGTCTCCCTTTGAGCACACCTTGCACGGAGTTATGACAGACATAACCACTCCATATTTCCCTTAGGTGTATAAGTTTCTCTGCTGTATGTACATATATCCCAGTATAAACATTAGACTGTGAGGTTAAGCAACCTCGAGTTTTGCCACTGTTTATGCAGGTGCGCGCTCTCTCACACACCTCACCTCTGTCGCGACGGCGGCGGCGTCATGAGGATTTATGAGCGCCGGAAGCTCGTCATTTGTCCACTGACATATGACGCTTCTTTTCCTCTTTTTTACAATAAACAACAATGAAACTGACGACCACGCCCAAATGTTACGCAATGCGGGTATCGCAGATTTATGCGAGCAGGCAACTGTTAAAGTTACGCCCCCTCACACACAGGTGGCGGTGCGCCGCCGTTTTTTGTTTCGGCCACAACTTGGCTCGGTAGAGGATAAATCGTGACGGTAGAATGTGATCTTAATGTGAGATAGAAGCTAGCATTTGTCTTTGTCAACCCTGCTGCCATCTAGCTTTTCGTCGAGTCTGCAAAAAAAGAGAGACAATCCGAAACCCGCACACTGCTGTTTTTAAAATAATACATCTGCTAGGCGCCTTTCACCTATTGCGTAATTGTGTTTTGTTGGTTAATCTGTGGTGCGTGAACCACCTTTGCACTTTTGTTCCTCCACCGACTACCTAGGAAACTTGAATTATTGCTTTCACCTCACAAGTAATGTATGAAACCAATAGTACTGTATTACTATTACAGTGGAACTTGGATAATTCCAACATTTATAATACGAAATCGTCGTTAATTCGAAAATTTTTCTGGTCCCTTGAATTTTCTACTGAAGTAATATTATAAAACACAAATGTAATTCTCGGAACGGGTTGGCTCAGGTGGTAACGTCTGTAGCCCGCATTCGGCAGGTCCCGGGTTCGATCCCCGTCATTGCTCCGGAGTTGTTTGTTCCGTTGGAAAAAGGATTATCAGCAGCCGGCCTATACCTGCTCCCACATCCCGTTGTTTGAAACCGTGCAGCTGTTCAATGTATTGCCACTGTGTCTCTTACTAACTGCATGTCCAACTTTTGTGAAAAAAACTCGCCGTCATTCGAGAAGTTGGAATGGGCTTGAGGAAAAAGTGTGAAAGAAAAACGAATGCGGTATATCCCGCACACCTTGCCAACTTCTCTGAAGAATAAGGAAACAATTTTAACAAGTCCCTCCAGTGAAAATGGAAAGAGGCGAAAAAGAGTGGGACAACCAGAAAATTCTCATGGATATATGTATGTACCTGTTTCGCTAAAATATCTATTTTGGACTAACGTTTGTAATTCGAATTATTGGATATGTACAATTTTTTCTTGTCCCCTCAGCTGCAAATTATGCAAGTTCTCGAAAACTTGTTTATCTTTATCTAATTATAACCTCAGTTAAATGGAATGAATGAAGGAAGGAAGCTTGTGCCCTATAAAGGGTAAAAACCTCTTCCAAGAAGAAAACTTTTATAAGACTCACGTGGTGTAGCTATTCCACGTGGCTATACAGCATTATAAACATTACTTTTTGTATACATTGAATTTACCTTGCAATCATGAACCCGTTCACATCAAGGGAATACTTAGATATGGAACTACTAATTTCAGGGGGAAATTCCCCTTAAGAATAAAAAATACAAAATAAAATAAAAACATAACCACGAAATCTCGTAAATAAAGGCACTCCCCCTGATTCCTTATCTAGCGAAATAAGCCACTCTTTATCTCCAACTCTTCTTCTGTTTTTCCCCTTAAAAACAAAATAAAAACAATATCGTCCTTTGTGAACTGAAATGCAGTTCAATGTTAGCTTTAACTGAGTAATAATAAAACCTAAATCAACATAATATAATCGGCATAAATGACATATATTTTCATATTTTTTTCTTGAAAATGATAATAAATGTATTTAAACAGGATTATGTATTTCAGCCCGGCAATGTGCAGAAGAGCGCAATTGTTTTAGAAAAATATGATGTGTTGCACTCACATGACTTTCTCTACTCTTCTACTAACCATTCTTACAAACTCTTATTCCTAATCGTCTTCGTGTTAGTTAAGGTAAACATTTGCAGAAATTATTTTATTGCGTTTGTCGTTGTAGGTACAAGGGCAATATTGGAATATAGTAGGCTTTGTGTGATGGAAAAATATTTTAAAGCTTTGAGATCCCGTTCTCTTTACACGCTTAACATATAAAAAAATTAACAACGATGTTTCATTTCACGAAAATTTTATTTTCCCAAACTGATACAAATAACAAGGAATAGCTCTGAAATGGTTCACCCTATAAAAAAAGTATTGAGACATAAATTGTGTGTTTTAGCAAGATCTACATTTTTTGTATTGTAAGATTTGCTCTACCTCTTACGGTTTACGAGTTATTCAAATGTCATCCAGAGTAAACAGGACTACATAGGCTATAGCCAGAAAATTCAAAATATACATTTCATTTGTCATACAAATATCTTAATCATATGACATTTTAATAAAAATCGTTAGAGCTATTTTCAAGAAAATTAAAATTTTCGAAAACGTTTCATGTAAAGGGTATTCTAGTATAGGGCTATTTTCTTCAAAATCTTCGTATCGCATCCTATAAAGAAATTAAATACCAACTTTGGTTCTTAACCGACTTTTCGTTATTGAGTTATGCTGTCTACAGGCTGACACAAACGCACGCACGCACACACGGGCAATCTTTTTTTTTTTTTTTTTTTTGATTTAGGGGGTCTTACAGCATATTGACACCGAAATTTTGAGTGGGATACAACACCTCCTCTACTTACTATACGTAGTAGAGAAAGTAAAAAATAATTTTTACAAAACGATTAAAACTAGTGTAAGGAAACTTGGTATTTGATACTTCTTATAGCCGTCGTTCTGGGTGGCTCAGTTGGTTACACGCTGCCTTACTGTTCCCAAGGTCGCAGTTTCAAACCCGGCCCAGACCGATGGTTTTTAAGTGTGCTTAAAAACGACAGCTATATGTCAGTAGATTTACTGGCATGTAAAAGAACTCCTGCGGGACGAAATTCCGGCACACCGGCGACGCTGATGTAATCCTGGCAATTGACAGCGTCGTTAAACAACAAAATAATTCTAATTTTTAACTTCTTATAGCTGCAATTATTAGTCAGGTTATTCCGGACGAAGCAATGACTTCACTTGTATACCTGACGTGCAGATGGCAGCAGGCTGCCGTACCTGCTTTCAAAATGTATGAGTAGATGGCAGAGCATTCGCTATTACTATATATTCTTCATGTTTATTATAGTTTTAAACTCAAGGGGAAAGTTAGGGGCCTAATATAAAATACCCAATTCCGCTATTTACTTTGTCCCCTGAGGGATACCTCGAAGCAAAACAAAACACACTCAGTTTGGTTGGCCCACGGTATTTGAACCTGACACCTCCAGAATACAGGCCACATATTTAAAATTTAATAATCACTAAGGTATATTGAAAAATTGTGTGGACTTGCTCATATTTTCGTGCTCAGATTTTGACACCGACACTCCCCAGACCTCCAGTCGGTCCTCCAATCGGTACTTCAGTACGACCCAACTTCCCCCCCAGCCGCAGGTCAGTGTCAGGGCACCGCCATTTCACTTGACCTGCCTAAGCCAACGACCCAACTTTAACTTTACTCACAATCATCCGGTTTGCTTCGGCGGTACCGGACTAACACCACCACTGTACAAATAAACAGAGTCACCCCAGAAGTGGAATATGTTAGTGAGTCTTATAAAAGTTTTCTTCTTGGAAGAGGTTTTTACCCTTAATAGGGCACAAGCTTCCTTCCTTCATTCCATTTAACTGAGGTTATAATTAGATGAAGATAAACAAGTTTTCGAGAACTTGCATAATTTGCAGCTTAGGGTACAAGAACAAACTTCAACTCGCTGAGAGACCATGGCCTTCCTCTTGGAGCCCCTATGGCTCTGTCTCTGACAGCGGGAGGTGGGAATTAGTGGTTTCAGGGGACGTTGGCACGGGTACTACTCGCTGAGGGACCATGACCTTCCTCTTGGAGCCCCTATGGCTCTGTCTCTGACAGCGGGAGGTGGGAAGTAGTGATTTCAGGGGACGTTGGCACGGGTACTACTCGCTGAGGGCCATGGCCTTCCTCTTGGAGCCCCTATGGCTCTGTCTCTGACAGCGGGAGGTGGGAAGTAGTGGTTTCAGGGGACGTTGGCACGGGTACTACTCGCTGAGGGACCATGACCTTCCTCTTGGAGCCCCTATGCCTCTGTCTCTGACAGCGGGAGGTGGGAAGTAGTGGTTTCAGGGGACGTTGGCACGGGTACTACTCGCTGAGGGACCATGGCCTTCCTCTTGGAGCCCCTATGGCTCTGTCTCTGACAGCGGGAGGTGGGAAGTAGTGGTTTCAGGGGACGTTGGCACGGGTACTACTCGCTGAGGGACCATGGCCTTTCTCTTGGAGCCCCTATGGCTCTGTCTCTGACAGCGGGAGGTGGGAAGTAGTGGTTTCAGGGGACGTTGGCACGGGTACTACTCGCTGAGGGACCATGGCCTTCCTCTTGGAGCCCCTATGCCTCTGTCTCTGACAGCGGGAGGTGGGAAGTATTGGTTTCAGGGGACGTTGGCACGGGTACTACTCGCTGAGGGACCATGCCCTTCCTCTTGGAGCCCCTATGGCTCTGTCTCAGACAGCGGGAGGTAGGAAGTAGTGATTTCAGGGGACATTGGCACGGGTACTACTCGCTGAGGAACCATGACCTTCCTCTTGGAGCCCCCATGCCTCTGTCTCAGAAACAGCGGGAGGTGGGAAGTAGTGATTTCCGGGGACGTTGGCACGGGTACTACTCGCTGAGGGACCATGACCTTCCTCTTGGAGCCCCTATGCCTCTGTCTCAGACAGCGGGAGGTGGGAAGTAGTGGTTTCAGGGGACGTTGGCACGGGTACTACTCGCTGAGGGACCATGACCTTCCTCTTGGAGCCCCTATGCCTCTGTCTCAGAAACAGCGGGAGGTGGGAAGTAGTGATTTCAGGGGACGTTGGCACGGGTACTACTCGCTGAGGGACCATGACCTTCCTCTTGGAGCCCCTATGCCTCTGTCTCTGACAGCGGGAGGTGGGAAGTAGTGATTTCAGGGGACGTTGGCACGGGTACTACTCGCTGAGGGACCATGACCTTCCTCTTGGAGCCCCTATGGCTCTGTCTCAGACAGCGGGAGGTGGGAAGTAGTGATTTCAGGGGACGTTGGCACGGGTACTACTCGCTGAGGGACCATGACCTTCCTCTTGGAGCCCCTATGGCTCTGTCTCAGACAGCGGGAGGTGGGAAGTAGTGATTTCAGGGGACGTTGGCACGGGTACTACTCGCTGAGGGACCATGACCTTCCTCTTGGAGCCCCTATGGCTCTGTCTCAGACAGCGGGAGGTGGGAATTAGTGGTTTCAGGGGACGTTGGCACGGGTACTACTCGCTGAGGGGCCATAGCCTTCCTCTTGGAGCCCCTATGCCTCTGTCTCTGACAGCGGGAGGTAGGAAGTAGTGGTTTCAGGGGACGTTGGCACGGGTACTACTCGCTGAGGGACCATGACCTTCCTCTTGGAGCCCCTATGCCTCTGTCTCTGACAGCGGAAGGTAGGAAGTAGTGATTTCAGGGGGACGTTGGCACGGGTACTACTCGCTGAGGGACCATGACCTTCCTCTTGGAGCCCTTATGCCTCTTGGCAGCGGGTTCTACCACTTCAGGAGATGTACATGTCTGTTGGGAACTAGTCCCTGGGATTTGCCCGTCTTCGTCGGGTGTCATTGCCGTTGCCATCTGGCTGTCCGCAGACAATCTTTCATATTTTGAAACTAAAGACTGAAGTTGAAGTGACACGCTGGAAAAATTGTAGGAGCATAGCACAAAATGTAATCCGCATGGAGCAGTTAGTGCATTAAAAATGTAAACTGAAGAAAAACCTATTTTCCTACACACATGATAATGAATCATGTGACCTCTTTGTCACACCTCCTTCCTTCCCCCCCCCCCCCCCCCCCCCCCGTTCTTTCCTTCCTGTACTAGTCTGTCGTCAGATTATGAATGCTTAGGTATGTTTTTCGCTGAATTTGTTTGTTTTTGAGCTCTTTTTGGTTCATATTTTCTTGAATACTGCCGAAAAATTAAGCCAAAATGGACATGACAGTTGAAGCCTGCACTAGAGCTAATCTAAAAAATTCCACTGCCAAGCGATGACTGAAAGTTATATGCATAAGCCTAAAAATAATCAGTTTAATAATTGTTGCCTTATTTTTGGGAGTTAGGGTACTTTAGCTATACCGAAATAGCAAAGGAAGTAAATATAGGGGGATGGACACCCCTGGAACAGCAAAGTGGTAGTCTTTTGTCTACACGCGGGAAGCATAACAAACGGAACGTCTTCGGAAAGTGTGGAAAGGATTCGCAGGACCTTGGCATGGAGAGTTGGTTCAGCAGAGAAGCACGCTTTACTACCCTTCTCTTCAATTCTATGCAAAACGTGTGCGGCGAACGTGTTACTTTTGTTTTTATCGCGGGGATAGGTAGGCGGATGGGTTTTTCTGGGGATAGATTATATATTAGTTAGTATGATGGTAATGTTTTGTGAAATGGCAAGTTCTATTCTAGCCCTCGAATTCCCTTCTTCGCACTATTGCTTACTATTCGCATGTCTTCTAGGAATAGCCTACGAAGTTCGCTATGTTCCTAAAATTGCATCTATGGCAGACACAAAGTTTAGTAGTGGCTGATAGCTGGCCACTACTATTGTCTTTCCTGTTCGTAATTAAATTTTAACTATACAACAGCGCAAGGCGTAGCAAGTCTACGAGAGAATTTTGTGTAGACCATTTCCTCCTGCCATTCGCAAATATAAATTTGTCATATAGCCATTAAAACGCATGATAATCTAGGCCTGGGGAAGAGTTCTGACAATGTGTCAAAATATTGCTCTACTTCACCTCAATTCGTGACAAAAACCGGGGAAAAACAAAGGGTAAACCGGTTCTACCTAACGTGTGCGTATGTACGCTATTGCAGGTTCTCTGTTCACACCTTCGGAGTAATGTTTCTCAGGCCTGGCGAGTTCTTTTCACTGCGTGAGACAACCGGTGAAATACTGCAGGTAAAACACACTAGAATCCTTACCTCACAAACAGAAAGTCTGTCTTATTGTTTTATTAAACAAAATGGGCGCTATTGTTTGGCACGATCGTTAACAAATTTGAAGCTTCTGGTTCGTAATTAGAGGCCCTAATGAGTTTGTCCCAGGGCCTTTAAACCTTACTTACTCACTGGTTAGCTATTACGCAAGAAACATTCCACATTAGTTTTGATAACAAACTACATGAAATTACTATTAGTTTAGGGTGGTCCTCTTAAAATGATAAACAAACTAGTTTAACAAATCGACGAGAACACAGTCCATACTGGGCTAGAGAAAAAATCTGTGCTATTGCCTGAACATTAGATTCTCCTATGTGATAAGTACGGCTGAGAACTTGAAGATGCATCAATTGGCTAAAACACCTTTTAAAATACTTAAAAACATCCGAAACAAAGATGTAAAAGCTGAAAAAGGACCGACCTTCCTGACCATTGAGTTTTTTTCGGAGGTTTCCCTGGGTCGCCAGAGCAATGTTGGGAAATATTTCCACATCCTCCGAATTTCCTGTCTCTCTATTTCATTTCACCCTTCATCGTGTTAGTTTTCTTTCAGGGTTGGAAGTGTCGGTAGGAGGGGGAACAAATACGCTCTGGAAATCTCGTCCCCTGGATTGGAAGGGGAGTCCCTATTTTCTGGGCCGTCTATGGGGGAGGGGAGTTGAGCTAGCCCCCGCCGGGTTGCTTCTTATTGGGAAAATGTAGGGACCCTGCTCTCTACTCTCATGACAACGTTCCGGTCACCCTTGGGATACATTCACCTCATCCATTCTCCCAGGGGGCTACCTGAAGGACATACGGTAATTTCTTGTCAAATCGCACGAAATTTGAGGTTCACGTCTCCAATTTTATTGATATTAAATTTACATGTTCTATGAATGAAAAATACGGTACACTTGTTCTAAATTAATTATTCTGGTGAATGTAACACTTGCTTTAATATTATATATTTTTAAAAAGTCATTAACGTTACAAGTAATTTACATTAGACTCTGTTGGATATTGAAAAGAAGGTAAAGTTGCAAAGAAAGGCGTTTAAATGAAACAAAAAGTCTAACAAGGACATTTAAACCAAAAAATGTCGAAAAAAAGGCAGAAAATGACAAATCAAATCTACCGTTTTTTGGCTTCAAATGAGCCATAATGAACATATTTTGGGCGTCGTGGTAAGACACTAGGGGAGCAAAAAACAAACCTGTTTTTCCTGAGCTTTCTAGCCCTAGTGATAAATGTTGAAAGAATAATAGGAATCCTCTCTGGGAGAGAAGTGAGTACGTGTTACGGACTTTTATGTAGCCTATTATCATCACAGTGTAATAAGTAACTATACATTGAGAAGCATCTACAGAGTGTTTAAATGTTGCCCTACTCATCCCGATGTCCCAGTTCAAATCCTGCTCAGATTCATGGTTTCTAAGTATGATTAATACCAACACTCCCATTTCGGTAGATTTATTCACATATGAAAGAACTCCTACGAAATGAAATAAAAGCAGTGTTAATATTTATTTCACAGACTATAGAAGGCTGTTTGAGGAAAATGAGACATTTCGCGGTCTACGAGTTAGAACGCCACGTTTGCTAAACGCGTGGTCTGCTGCTACTACTTCGGTGCCTGACGCAAGATGTCGGTAGACTCCAGCGCCGAGACGTAGCTAGTTCCAGCGACGCCCGCAGTGCAGCGCCAGTGTCCTAGTTGGTCCTACTGATCAATACGCGGGTCGGCGTGCCAAAGACTACAAGTGGCTTGTGTAAGAGCCTCCTCGAGGCACGTTTGTTTTGTTAAGCATCTGAAATATTTACAGACTCACAAAAATTACTACAATTGCTTCTTGACAAGTCCCCAATCTCTCGGGTTCGCATCCCGGGGCTTACCAGGGGATTGGACGCTCGTTTGGGGACATGCAGCGCACCGCGGAAAAAGACCATTTCAAATTTGTCCCTAGAGTAACATAACGACTCAACAGGCTGCTCAAAAAGTCACGACCACACTGGGTGTAACCCAAGGAATGACACAAATAACTGAGCCCAAGGCGACAAGTTCCATTTCCACTTCCGTCATCAAATTCCCAAAAATGCCATTTTAAACTGTTTTGAGGTCCCAAGCTTGTCGTTTTTACTTCCTCTACTACGTATGAACCCAAGAATTCGATATGGAACAGCATAACTAAAAAACCAAAACTCGTTAAAAACCAAAGTTGATATTTAAGTTTAATGTCATTCAAGGATGTGACACGAAGATTTTGAAGAAAATAGCCCCGCCCTAAACTACCCTTTACATGGAACATTTTTCGAAAATTTTTATTTTCTTGAAAATGGCTCCAACGATTTTGATTAAAATGTGTTATGTTTGAGATATTTTGATGACAAATGAAATGTATATCTTGAATTTTCTGGCTATAGCTCCTGTAGTCGTATTTACTCTGGATGACTTTTGCATAACTCGTAAAGCGTTAGAGATAGACCAAATCATACTATACAAAAATGTAGATCTTGCTAAAATACACAATTTATGTCTCAATAAATTTTCTTGTAGGTTGAACCATTTCGGAGATATTCCTTGTTATGTGTGTGAGTTTCGGAAAACTTGGAACTTTCGTGAAATGGATCATCGTTGCTCATTTTTTTATATGTTACGTGTACAAAGAGAACGGAATCTCAAAGCTTTAAAAGATTTCACTATCGCACAAAGCCTACTGCATTCCCATAGTCCCCTTGTACCTACAAGGAAATAAGCAATAAGATAATTTGTACAAATGTTTATTTTAACTAACACGAAGAAGATATAGGAATAAGAGTTTGTAAGAATGGTTAGTACAAGAGTAGAGAAAGTCATGTGAGTGCAACACATCAGATTTTTTACAGTAATGATTTCCAATTGCAACTCCTGATTCTACAGAATCTTCAACTGCTTGAACATTATCTATCTTTTTCAGTTGAAATTTACAAGATAAATGGTCAAATATTGAGTAATATTTGACAATATTGGGCAGTATTTATCAAAACTTGGCAAGGATTGTCTCTTTGCTAAACTCAAGCTCTTCAGAAAACACTGATAATTTGTTTCGTGCTATGTAATTTACTATTAGTACCAAGGTATAACAACTTGCAGTGGAATATTGTTGTTTACGTAGGTAATGCGCAGCATTTTCACGTATTATATCGATATATGGGATGCACTAACACTTCTGTCCTAAAAATGGTTTCTGACTTTCCTGTGCATTTTGCCCTGTTTCCAGAGATATCCATCTCGTACTTTTAACACAAATAATATAACCTAACCCAGGCATGTCAAACATCACTCCCAGGGTGTGAAGAGAGGAGTCCACCCCTCCTAGCACGCGCTAGTAAAACCGGTTTTCGCTTTGTTTTTCTCGTTCTCCGATTTGAAGGGAGGGAAAATAGGGGTATTTTTTCACACCTGACGAGTGCTGTTTGACACGCCTGACCTAACCGATAAATTGTCAAGGAAAGCGAGAGTCAGACTGTCGAATAATGTTATCTGCACTATTTCATAAATAAAATTGTTTTTTGTCCTCTTCCTCCACCATGAATATCATATGCTAGTCCCTGGGATCGAACCCAGGACACCTTGGTAATAGGGCAACGGTCTAACCACTCGGCCACGGCGCCCCCCCCCCCCCCATAAATAAAATATGAATTAATCCAACATATCACAAAGATTTGACCAGGAAACCTTAAATTCTATAAAACATAACCTAAAATAAATTCATTTCCATTAGTGCAGTTGTACTTACCCAGCGCTGCCAACTGAGGAAAACAAAATCCAGTTTTGATTAGCATTGTAATGTACAAGAAAGTGTTTCCTGTGATTTATTCCTTAGTGATAAATTGTACCAAACAAAACAATGACCAGGTAAGTAAATAGTATATGATAAATTCACACCTCTATATATGAACTAGTCGACGTTTCTGCAATAAAAAAACAAAGAAAAAGAAAACTCGAACTCACCCATATTCCATTCATTGTGGACATTTGTAATGTAATTTTTGAGAGAAAGAGAGTGTCTATGATAGACACGCGCTTCCTAACCTGTACCAGAGTAAAACGATGTTTACAAGGTAACATCTCTTTATTTACTTCAGTACAAACATATAACACTTAAAATAAATAGGAAATCTTTGGTAAAGTAAATATTTAAGTAGAGAGTTGTTGAAAAGAAACATAAGGTAGAGTGGTAATTACTTTTTGTTCTTGGCGACGTAGGCAGTGATCTTGGAGTGCAGGACGAGGGTCGAACCCGCGTACATGCCCAGCTCTGTGGGGTCGATGGTCAGGCATTGTGCTGTGGACCATATGGTGTAGAGTGGCTCGTACAAGGGTGGGACTTTGCCCCTCCAGGAGCGAGGTTTGCCGTCGTTACCCACCACCTCGAGCGCGGCCTTCACCAGGGTCACCCTCTCGGTGTTGTACACGGGAACTGCCTGCAACATGCACCCCTACAGCTACAGCAAGCTACCCCTTCATGTGTGCCACAGAGTTCAACTTACAACACCAAAATTGCAGTTTCACTTCTACTACTATGCACAGTGTCTCCCATATAAATCAAGACCGCCCAAGCGGCGTATTTAGTCCCGCAGACGTAGCCTGCAGTATTGGAGGTATGTGCATAGTTGTTGACCTTGCAAGTGTCCTTCACGGGTTCAACCTAGCAAGCATCAATCTCCATGTAAGTGAGACAGTTATTATTCCAATACATATTTTGTATGTACGCGATGTATTTGACATCGGTGGGAATTTTTTGGGGGTTAAAGGTGTCTCACAACATATATTTGCGGTGAAATCTCGACATCGAATTTTTGGGTGGAATACAATACTTCCTGTACTTACGTAAGTATCGGTAGTAGAGGGAGTGGGTAGAAAAATCATGTGAATGTAGCCATCTCTGCCTTAGCTGAAAGTAATGACTTAACCTCTATATAAAAGTTTACAATATTTCAGCAGATGCTGTAGCTTTTCTTTGTTTCCCGTGACTCCATGGCTAATATATGAATATCCACACTGTCTTTTATCTCAGTCGCCATAACCATTATCATGATTAATACACCATACCTACCTGCCTTTTATACGAGTCGGTCGTTACGTATCAAATGTTAGACAAAGCCATGTCTTAGACATTCTCCTTTTACAATGGAAATGTGATGTCAAGCCTGGAAGTTCACAAGCTTCCTTGAACAACGATAACTTCACATAAATCTATACTGGTATTTAAAACACCAATCTAACAAATCTCTTTCACTATTGAACAGGGTTCAACTTAGACACTTTTATCGCTTTTTACTACCCGAGGTTAGAACAATGCAACACATTTTAGAAGAGTATTCGTAAAAATGTGACAACAATCTGCCACAGAAACAAACGATGTGCCTCTTCCGCTCCCAGTTCGTGGAGCTCATTTCTGATCTGGTCTGCGTGGCTCACTCACTCATTTTAGGAAAAGGTCCACCTCTCTCTCTCAGGGCAGTATAACGCTGTCTGTAAGTATACAAGTGATACGCACCTGTACAGCGGCGTGCAGCACATTTCCCTGGCAGGAGACAGTCAACACAAACAGTTTCCTGTTCACGTCCCGCAGGAACACCACACGTTGTCGGGCACGTAAGTCATGGAGAGAGATTACCTCACTCTTCTCGGACCCTTTCACGATCTCTCCACGGTGGACCTGCAACAAACATCCACGTCCTGAACCTTCCTTCAATTGTAGGTACCTAACTAGCACTAGCAAATTGATGAAGGAGGATCACTAGATATATATTGAGACAGCAAAATATGGATAGTTACAGAGACATTAGGTTTATCCCAGTTTATCAGACATTTCACGCTGACACTGTATGCACAGTACCATCCTCCGGAAGCACTTCTGGAAGTATCCACGGCGCTCAGTTTCTGTCACTGCAGGTAACTCCTCTTGGTATACAGAAACTGCTTCCTCAGGGCTAGAAACCGGTGACGTCGAAGTTGGTTCTTCACCATAGGAAACAGGAAGAAATCACATGGCGGGACTATAGGGTGGACGAACCAACAGTTTTGTCTCAGTTCCTTGCAGAAACGCCACTGTTATAACCGGTGTGAGCTGATGCATTGTGATGATACAACAATGTGTCCCTTACACGAAGCATGCTCGGAACACTCGGCCAACTAATCCCTCAATGCCGTTGTAAGTTAGTTTTGGATCATTTGTTCCACAGCGGTGATGTTTTTGTCAGTCCCTACCTATGTTACTGGTCTATCACTCTTCTCTTCATCTTTAAGAGATTGCCGCCCTCTCTTAAACTCTACAAACAAGTGCTACACAGTGCCATGTGACGGAGAACAGTCCCCAAAAGCTCCCCTTAAACGCTCAAGTGACTGCTTTATTTAAGTCACATTTGAAGTCGAACAAAATCATTGCATGAAAATGCTCTCTCTGAATCTCCATTGTCCTTGAAAAAACGCTCACACTTTCCAGACTTCAAACATAAACTGAGAAAAAATGAACGCCGCAACAATAGTGTACTCATTAGCAATGAGTGAAGATATTTTGACAAAACAATGGTTTTTCAGGGATGACCAATTTTCCGTGTTTCAATACATATCTAGTGGCCCTTGTTTAAGATTTGGAGACTTTTGGCTAGTACTGGTTGGTAACACTGATAGTGAACCACAAGGATACATGATATGGATGGTACTTACCTCGCGCAGGTGGCTGGTCAGGTTCCTGAGCTGACTGTTCCAGGTACAGTACTGGAGGGGACGGGCGATGGTACTTACCTCACGTAGGTGGCTGGTCAGGTTCCTGAGCTGACTGTTCCAGGTGCAGTACTGGAGGGGACAGGCGATGGTACTTACCTCGCGCAGGTGGCTGGTCAGGTTCCTGAGCTGACTGTTCCAGGTACAGTACTGGAGGGGACAGGCGATGGTACTCACCTCGCGCAGGTGGCTGGTCAGGTTCCTGAGCTGACTCTTCCAGGTACAGTACTGGAGGGGACAGGCGATGGTACTCACCTCGCGCAGGTGGCTGGTCAGGTTCCTGAGCTGACTGTTCCAGGTGCAGTACTGGAGGGGACAGGCGATGGTACTTACCTCACGCAGGTGGCTGGTCAGGTTCCTGAGCTGACTGTTCCAGGTACAGTACTGGAGGGGACAGGCGATGGTACTTACCTCACGTAGGTGGCTGGTCAGGTTCCTGAGCTGACTGTTCCAGGTACAGTACTGGAGGGGACAGGCGATGGTACTTACCTCACGCAGGTGGCTGGTCAGGTTCCTGAGCTGACTGTTCCAGGTGCAGTACTGGAGGGGACAGGCGATGGTACTCACCTCACGCAGGTGGCTGGTCAGGTTCCTGAGCTGACTGTTCCAGGTACAGTACTGGAGGGGACAGGCGATGGTACTTACCTCACGCAGGTGGCTGGTCAGGTTCCTGAGCTGACTGTTCCAGGTGCAGTACTGGAGGGGACAGGCGATGGTACTTACCTCACGCAGGTGGCTGGTCAGGTTCCTGAGCTGACTGTTCCAGGTACAGTACTGGAGGGGACGGGCGATGGTACTCACCTCACGTAGGTGGCTGGTCAGGTTCCTGAGCTGACTGTTCCAGGTACAGTACTGGAGGGGACAGGCGATGGTACTTACCTCACGTAGGTGGCTGGTCAGGTTCCTGAGCTGACTGTTCCAGGTGCAGTACTGGAGGGGACAGGCGATGGTACTTACCTCACGCAGGTGGCTGGTCAGGTTCCTGAGCTGACTGTTCCAGGTACAGTACTGGAGGGGACAGGCGATGGTACTTACCTCACGCAGGAGGCTGGTCAGGTTCCTGAGCTGACTGTTCCAGGTGCAGTACTGGAGGGGACAGGCGATGGTACTCACCTCACGCAGGTGGCTGGTCAGGTTCCGGAGCTGACTGTTCCAGGTGGAGTACTGGAGGGGACAGGCGATGGTACTCACCTCACGCAGGTGGCTGGTCAGGTTCCGGAGCTGACTGTTCCAGGTGCAGTACTGGAGGGGACAGACGATGGTACTCACCTCGCGCAGGTGGCTGGTCAGGTTCCGGAGCTGACTGTTCCAGGTGCAGTACTGGAGGGGACAGGCGATGGTACTCACCTCGCGCAGGTGGCTGGTCAGGTTCCGGAGCTGACTGTTCCAGGTGCAGTACTGGAGGGGACAGGCGATGGTACTCACCTCACGCAGGTGGCTGGTCAGGTTCCTGAGCTGACTGTTCCAGGTACAGTACTGGAGGGGACAGGAGATGGGCTGGAACTCGCAGGCGTGCTCATGTTCCGCCTGTTGAGAGGGTCCTTGGATCCATCCTCGGACACAACCTTGCTCCACGTAGCGACAGGAAACTTGGCTAACTGCGTCTAGCAGTGGCAGTATGTCGGCAGGTTTGTCCGAGTTGGGCGAGCTCATCGCCAGCGGCTCCCACAGCTGTCTCAGACAAACACACATCTGATGTTATAACGCCCAGGTACAACGATAAATAACTTCCTAAAACTTGATCTACCTTCAAGCACATGAAAATCATCTTCAGTCAAGTCCACCTTAGGATTTTGGTTATATAAACCTTAAAATAAGTTCATAGTATCTCCATGTAAGATCAAATTGACTGCTAAATTTTCTCCACTTCACCAGAAGGAACAAATAAATAGCAAACCTTTAAAATAAAATAACGTAATACTAAGTAATGCATTTTTGTACCTATTTCCATAATAACAGCATTGTCTAAAATAGTATCATGTCCTAAAAATGTCAGGAAAAATAAAGTGTGGTTACTTCTAACCTAAAGAAATGTTCACAAATAGTAAAATACGGAGTTATTGTGTTTGAAGCTTCTTCTAAAAACGAAACATGAAAAAATGAAATCAATTTGCAATTGTTTTCATATTTAAGGAAAACATATTGAGCTTTAATATGCTTGTATCCAATAATTAATAAAATATACAGATAAAACTATTAAGAAGTTAACTAAATACATAATTAATCTTGAATTAAAATCCCAGAAACTTCCATGCAGCTCCTTTCTGAGAAAGTGAAACTGCATCGGTTTTTATTTTCTTTTTGATTAAATAATACATTTATATTTTTAAATTACATTAGTTCTTTTCTTCGCAGATGAAGTTTGACGATGTCTCTCGTTTCTTGTTTCTCGCCGTGTCGAATATATCAGAAGCTGAAAAACATCTGATTGTTGATGCCCGGAAGCAGCAATTTGCAACTGTTTTAAAACTTTGTTAAAATTTATATTATTTAAGTAACATCAAAGTTGAACTGAAACTTAATTATTTTAGATTATTTTGTACAATGCGATACTACAATCATTTCATTGTGTGCTTCCAAATGACCTCGTTGTCGACGGGCCCTTAAACCCCAAACACTCACTCAATGTGTGCTCTGACTTAGATTAAATTTGAGGTACTTACGCGGGTCTTGCTCTCACAAGATATCAACATATATACAACATAGACTTCGCGTCAAGTCGATAAGTCGGTACAGGTCTGGGAGGGGCAGAACCGGTTAAAACAGCGCAGTGCAGGATAAACATTTCCCCTTAATATGGCCATATTGAAACAGAAGTTCTGTATATTAAGTAAGGACATTGTACTGAATATGTCGGTACTATTTAAGTGACGATTGCAGGGACTGAATGTAATTTGCTTCAAATCAATACGTGAGTCACTAGACATCTATTGAGACACGAAAATTGGTCACCGCTGACGAAAGTATTGTTGCTTTGTCCAAATAGCTGACTCATTGGTAATGCAATGGAAGCAGGCAGACCATTGTTGTGCCATTCATTTTTGTTCAGCTTATGTTTGAAGTCTGGGAAGTGTGAATTTGAAGAGAGGCCATTTTCGTGGAATGATTTTGTACGACTTACAACGTGACAAATGAAAGGCAGTCACTTGAGTGTTTGAGTGGTGCTTTTGGAGGCTGTTCTCTATCAGTGTAATATATTCGTGTAAGAGGTACATTGTTGTGCTATGACAATGCATCAGCTCACACCACTAATGTAACAATGGAGATTCTGCAAGGAACTCCGACAAAACAATTGACACATCCACCCTTTAGTCGTACCACGTGATTTCTTTCTGTTCCCTATGATGAAGAACCGACTTAGAGGTCACCGGTTTTCTAGTCCTGAAGAAGCAGTTTCTGTATTAAGGGGAGTTATCTGCAGTGACAGAAACTGAGTGACTTGGATACTTCCAGAAGTGGTTCCGGGGGATGGAACTGTGCATACAGTGAGAATACTCCGTGGCTGCAACTGTCTCAATACCTATGTACCAACCTGATCCTCTGTGGAAGTGAGGTAGTTGTATATGAGTGGGTAGGAGATCTTGTCATTCTGTCTGAAACATTCAGGAGTCTGCACATCTTCTGTAGGCCACCAGGGAGTATCCTCAGCTGTCTCCTGGACGGGGGCGGCGGGTGTGCTGGCACTGAAACAGTCAAACATGTCCTTCTCTCTGTACTCGCACACATAGACAGAAACTTTGGGTTAGGCTGTCTTTGCGCACGCTAATCTGACAAATCAGTGAACGAATTTGAGCTTGTTTCACCATTGAAAAACCTCATTTATTCTCACCTGCGTGATCTACAAAACACTTCTAATTCCATCTCATAAATTACTAAAAGATTAGCGTTTTTAGAAGTCATTTAGTTCTATATAAAGACATTGACGTTATAAAAGAACATGCTTATGAACAAGGCCTTGAGGTATTGTTTAGACCAAAAACAAGTGACGCACGATAGTTGTGTACAACGGTTTTGACCAAAACGGACCGTGTGACATCATCGACTTTAGCCAAATACCACGTATGTCACATTCCAAACAGTGTATACCTATATAGTGACAATTTAGCAATTAAGGTGCAGCGGATCGAGTTTGCTTATGATATTATCATAGACATTATCAATGCCAACATAATTTTAATGCTCATGTAAAGTTTTGCTAAAGACGCTGTGACACCTAACATTTGTTGACGACTTTGTTTTGATAGGAAACTCTTCCAGGGAGATCCTATGGATGCTTCTTGAATTGAACAAGGCTAGCAAAATGGCAAGGTTGTCAGTGAACTTGAACAAAATTGTGCAACAGAACACTAGACTCAATAACCACTAATTAGAAATTACCTAGAGCATGCAGATGTAGGTACAAGAATTTACAGGGTGTTAATGAACTACACCGAAATAACTTGATTCATCTGAGTAGTCTGAGATAGGTAGGGAATGTATGTTCATAACACAGCTATATGTTGTATTGATGTCAGATGCTGATCAGTCGGTGTTGAAGTAAATCCGCGTGAAAAATAGTGCTACAATGTCTTTAAAACTACTAAATAAGGTGAATATCTGCAAGTTCTTTCTGTACACGTTCTCCATGTTGTCCCATAGACAATCTTCAGCATACTAGACTAGACTACCAGATGGCAGGCTGAGAACAGCCCGAGGTGTGTCATTCGTGTACCTGCCCTTTGAGGGCTTAAGCACTGTATGACGGGATTAGGATGTTGTAGGATGGCTGGTGAAGAATGGGGATTGTGGGTTGCTAGGAGGTAGCATGGGTTTATGCTCCTCGTCGGGTGATAGATTCAGTGTGCAACTACCGTTGGGCACTGCTGGTGGGTGGTGCAAATATGGATATTTGGAGAAAATTTAGACTTCCAATCTTCTCTTGGAAGGACTGTAAGGAGCTCAGCTTGCGCTGTTGATGGCGTAGCTACTGTGTTACCGGGGGTGCCCGCAAGCCATGCGGGGAACCCCGTGTCGCACAAGCGTGCGTTCTCTAGGGATGTAGTCCCCAAGAGACCTAACCAGGGCGCTCCGATGTTGTGGAAACTGGTCGTAGAATTTGGTTGCCCGGCGCCTAATTTCGTCCTCCACGTACGGGAGGGACGAGGCTTCGTGCAGTAGTCTCGTAGGGAATCTACGGCATACAGAATAGATTACCCGAAGACCTCTATTCTGTATACGTTGTAGACGCAGAAGATGGGTGTCTGCAGCCATGCCCTAGATTTCGCAGGCATACAGGAGGATAGGGATGATGAGAGCCCTAAAGAGGCGTAACCTTAAGGGAATTGGCATCCCCGACCGCAGCGTGGGGTACAGTGAGGCAATTGCCCCACTGGTCCGCGCTGATAGGTCGTTGATGTGTCCCCGAAAGGTTAGGCCCTTGTCGAGCTTTACTCCCAGGTAGGTAAGGGAATCTACCCACTCAATCCTTCGGCGAAGGTATGTGAATGTGGGGAAGTTGGCGGGAAAGCGGCGTTTGGTGAAAAGTATGGCGCGGCTTTTCTCCGGGTTGATGGACAATCGCCAACGCCTACACCACTCTTGGATGAGGCGGAGGTGTCGCTGTATGGGGAGAAAGGTTCTGTGAGGGTGTTTATTTGTACAGTATAGCAGCACGTCGTCAGCATACTGGGCTATGTTTACGCTTCAGCATACTGTGTCCCTTATCATTGCAGTTATAGTAGTCTTATTACACAGGCCAATCAGAATCGTTCCTTCGCTGCTATTGAAAACCAGGTCGCCATTTCGAGCAGTTCCTATAACGTATACAAAGATTTGCAATTGCTGTTTGTTATTTTATTTACCTTCGTTCACCTTTAAATTACCTTCCACTTTGAAGTGCAGCATGTGAAAGTTGTATTAAACAGGATTCAAGCTTATGAGAAAGAATGACAATTAATTGTGCTGATACATTGAAATAAACATTTAAATAAGAATTAAAAGCTCATACAAAACTCAAAACAAGAAGAAAAAAGAAAGTAAATGAGACTCAAACTCGACGATTACGTTTTACTTGAAAGGCAATGTTATAATCATTACGCTAGAAGGATCGCTCCGACATCTCTGTTCATTTTTATGTGTTGTCTACTCATTAGCCAGTGGCGTACTGGCACTTTTAGAAACTTAAAGCCATGACTTCCTCATTTGAGCCAATAGACCACAAGTCTCCTGTCTCAAATTACTTGTTTAACACCTCTCAACTTGCTCTGAAAATATTTCGGTGTACTTCATTAACACCCTGTATATCAAATTTGATTTCTAGCGAACAAACAAGAGCTCATCTGTCAAAGGAAAAATCCTGGGCATTTGACCAAGTGACAGAGTTTCAAACTAAAGGCTGCAAGAAATCATCTCGTCCAACAATGTAACACACTAAGCTGCAAGAGTCAAATGGAAATGGGTGCTATACGTTGCAAGTCTTCACCACGACAGATGGAAGTCACGTCCTTTTGTATAAATATCAACATGTTTTTCGTCTGTTGCTTGGCATAGCCGTCGCTGTATAAATGTACAATTCCAGTGGAAGATTCGCCACAAAAATATTGCGGAACATTGCGATGTCGCTGCGATTAATGAATTCATCATTCGAGTTTTAGAAGCTACTGTGTAACTGTAAGCCAACAAGTGTGTTATGAAAACAAGCGAAACACGTGTTGCACACATACGATACGATAATTCAACAGTCGACAGCACAATTGCTGGAAAACGTGGATTTATTGCACGAGCTTTATCTTCAAGTATTCGGCTGTCTTCTGTTTCTTTTTGTGGAGCCAGTGTAACAAGCTATAAATAATGGATAGTTAGAAACAGTGACACAGGGGAGTTTCTGTGTAAATTCAACTTGACATGTGACTCCCTTCCAGCGAAACTTTAACACGCTGTTCTAGAACATGCGTTCCACTTATACAGTGCAAGGTATGCCATACGTTAACCAGGGGTAAGAACCATCTAGCTTCTCCATGAAATGGTTTGTTATTTCACTAACTGCCGCACAAACATTGTCTCAATAATGATGTAATGGATTTCTACTTTAATTCCAATAAATCTATCAAAACTTAATGTTAAAGCGCCATGCAAAGTTTAATTTCTAACAGAAATCTGACAATATCGCATCACGTTTTCTCACAATCAATGACGGACAGTTTCGAATGGAGGGGAAGTTAGGGGAGGTATTGTCTGACGTTACTAAAAGTGAGGGGGAAGGGAAGGGCAGACGACAAATTC
>CM060969.1:16213993-16271493 GCA_030765045.1 Tenodera sinensis
GATGGCGGTGGTGGTGGCGGTGGCGATGGCGGTGGCGGTGGTGATGGCGGTGGTGGTGGCGGTGGTGATGGTGGTGGTGGCGGTGGCGGTGGTGATGGCGGTGGTGGTGGCGGTGGCGGCGGTGGTGATGGTGGTGGTGGCGGTGGCGGCGGTGGCGGTGGTGATGGCGGTGGCGGTGGTGATGGTGGTGGTGGCGGTGGCGGTGGTGATGGTGGTGGTGATGGCGGTGGTGGCGGTGGTGATGGCGGTGGCGGCGGTGGCGATGGCGGTGGCGGTGGTGATGGCGGTGGTGGTGGCGGTGGTGATGGTGGTGGTGATGGCGGTGGTGGCGGTGGTGATGGCGGTGGCGGCGGTGGCGATGGCGGTGGTGATGGTGGTGGTGATGGCGGTGGCGGCGGTGGCGGTGGCGGTGGTGATGGTGGTGGTGATGGCGGTGGTGGCGGTGGTGATGGTGGTGGTGGCGGTGGTGGTGGCGGTGGTGATGGCGGTGGCGGTGGTGGTGATGGCGGTGGTGATGGTGGTGGTGGCGGTGGTGATGGTGGTGGTGGCGGTGGTGATGGTGGTGATGGTGGTGATGGCGGTGGTGATGGTGGTGGTGGCGGTGGTGATGGTGGTGGTGATGGCGGTGGTGGCGGTGGTGATGGCGGTGGTGATGGTGGTGGCGGTGGTGGTGGTGGTGGTGGCGGTGGTGATGGCGGTGGCGGCGGTGGCGGTGGCGGTGGTGATGGTGGTGGTGATGGCGGTGGCGGCGGTGGCGATGGCGGTGGCGGTGGTGATGGCGGTGGCGGTGGCGGTGGTGATGGTGGTGGTGATGGCGGTGGTGGCGGTGGTGATGGCGGTGGCGGCGGTGGCGATGGCGGTGGCGGTGGTGATGGCGGTGGTGGTGGTGATGGCGGTGGCGGTGGCGGTGGTGATGGCGGTGGTGGCGGTGGTGATGGCGGTGGCGGTGGCGGTGGTGATGGCGGTGGCGGCGGTGGCGATGGGGGTGGCGGTGGCGATGGTGATGGCGGTGGTGGCGGTGGTGATGGTGGTGGTGATGGCGGTGGTGGCGGTGGTGATGGCGGTGGCGGCGGTGGCGATGGCGGTGGCGGTGGTGATGGCGGTGGTGGTGGCGGTGGTGATGGTGGTGGTGATGGCGGTGGTGGCGGTGGTGATGGCGGTGGCGGCGGTGGCGATGGCGGTGGTGATGGTGGTGGTGATGGCGGTGGCGGCGGTGGCGGTGGCGGTGGTGATGGTGGTGGTGATGGCGGTGGTGGCGGTGGTGATGGTGGTGGTGGCGGTGGTGGTGGCGGTGGTGATGGCGGTGGCGGTGGTGGTGATGGCGGTGGTGATGGTGGTGGTGGCGGTGGTGATGGTGGTGGTGGCGGTGGTGATGGTGGTGATGGTGGTGATGGCGGTGGTGATGGTGGTGGTGGCGGTGGTGATGGTGGTGGTGATGGCGGTGGTGGCGGTGGTGATGGCGGTGGTGATGGTGGTGGCGGTGGTGGTGGTGGTGGTGGCGGTGGTGATGGCGGTGGCGGCGGTGGCGGTGGCGGTGGTGATGGTGGTGGTGATGGCGGTGGCGGCGGTGGCGATGGCGGTGGCGGTGGTGATGGCGGTGGCGGTGGCGGTGGTGATGGTGGTGGTGATGGCGGTGGTGGCGGTGGTGATGGCGGTGGCGGCGGTGGCGATGGCGGTGGCGGTGGTGATGGCGGTGGTGGTGGTGATGGCGGTGGCGGTGGCGGTGGTGATGGCGGTGGTGGCGGTGGTGATGGCGGTGGCGGTGGCGGTGGTGATGGCGGTGGCGGCGGTGGCGATGGGGGTGGCGGTGGCGATGGTGATGGCGGTGGTGGCGGTGGTGATGGCGGTGGTGGCGGTGGTGATGGCGGTGGCGGTGGCGGTGGTGATGGCGGTGGTGGCGGTGGTGATGGCGGTGGCGGCGGTGGCGATGGCGGTGGCGGTGGCGGTGGTGATGGTGGTGGTGATGGCGGTGGCGGCGGTGGCGATGGCGGTGGCGGTGGTGATGGCGGTGGCGGTGGCGGTGGTGATGGTGGTGGTGATGGCGGTGGTGGCGGTGGTGATGGCGGTGGCGGCGGTGGCGATGGCGGTGGCGGTGGTGATGGCGGTGGTGGTGGCGGTGGTGATGGCGGTGGCGGTGGTGATGGTGGTGGTGGCGGTGGCGGTGGTGATGGTGGTGGTGGCGGTGGCGGTGGTGATGGCGGTGGTGGTGGCGGTGGCGATGGCGGTGGCGGTGGTGATGGCGGTGGTGGTGGCGGTGGCGGCGGTGGTGATGGTGGTGGTGGCGGTGGCGGCGGTGGCGATGGTGGTGGCGGTGGTGGCGGTGGTGGTGATGGTGGTGGTGGCGGTGGCGGCGGTGGCGATGGTGGTGGCGGTGGTGGCGGCGGTGGTGATGGTGGTGGTGGCGGTGGCGGCGGTGGCGATGGCGGTGGCGGTGGTGATGGCGGTGGTGGTGGCGGTGGTGATGGTGGTGGTGGCGGTGGCGGTGGTGATGGCGGTGGTGGTGGCGGTGGCGGCGGTGGTGATGGTGGTGGTGGCGGTGGCGGCGGTGGCGATGGCGGTGGCGGTGGTGGCGGTGGCGGTGGTGATGGCGGTGGTGATGGCGGTGGTGGTGGCGGTGGCGGCGGTAATGGTAGTGGCGGCGGTGGCGGTGGTGGCGGTAATGGTAGTGGCGGCGGTGGCGGTGGTGATGGCGGTGGTGGTGGCGGTGGCGGCGGTGGTGATGGCGGTGGTGGCGGTGGTGGCGGTGGTGGCGGCGGTGGTGGTGGTGGCGGTAATGGTAGTGGCGGTGGCGGTGATGGTAGTGGCGGTGGCGTTGGTGGTCTTGGCGGCGGCGGCGGTGGTGGTGGCGGCGGCGGCGGCGGTGGTCTTTGTGGTTTACCAGGAAAAATACGAACTGGTTTGAGAATTCAATGTCACTCTGGCAGGTTTTCACAGTAGCTTAATGGTTAGAGCACCCGCCTAGTAGGCGGAGGGTCTGTGGTTCAAATCCCAGCTGTGGCATTCAATTTTTAAGTTCCAGTTCTACCTCTCAAACATATTTATATTGTTTCCCAACGTTAGCAAAGGGAACAAATATCGGCGTTATTCGTGAGAAACCATGTTGATACTCACTGGGTAGAACATATTGGAGAGCGATAGCAGGTGAAGGTGCTGGTGTCGGCGAGTCCCCAGGTCCTCGGCATCGAGAAGTGGTCAGGTGTAAAGTACTGCAGCACTTCTAGTGCGTGGTAGCCAGGAGGGGGCACGTCGATCACGGTCTGCTCCTGCGGGGCCAACTCCTCTGAAACACTAAACATACACAGATCCACTATTGATTTTGTGTTACTCTTATTTAAATCAGCGTACGTGTCAATTTCAGGCTTTCATACAGTCTCGCTACCTTCTCTACACACTCACACACATCCATTATAAAGTGGGATTCAAAAATGTCGCACAGTTAGATGAAAATGTTTTTTTTTTTTTTCAAAATACGGGGATCACTAGATATGTATTGAAACACGGAAAATTGCGCACCCCTGGGGAAAGCATTGTTATTTAATAAAATAGCTGACTCATTGGTAATACAATGGTAGCCAGCACACCATTGTTGCACCATTCAATTTTACTTAGTTTATGTCTGAAGTCTGGAAATTGTGAACGTTTTTTTCAAGCGTAATGGAAAGCCAGAGATAGCGTTTTCGTGCAATGATTTTTACCACTGTGACTTAGTGAAACAGTCATTCGAGTGTTTGAGGGGAACTTTTGGGGAGTACACTACGTCACGTGACAGTGTATTCCGCTAGTTTCTACAATTTAAGAGAGGGCGGCAATCTTTTAAGGATGAATGCAGAACCAGCTACTGACAAAAATATCACCATTGTGGAAACAATGACTAGGGAAGATCCAAGACTAACTACAAGGCCATTGAGGGATTAGCTCGCCGAGTGTTTCAACCATCCTTCATGTAACGGAGACATTGTTGCACCATGACAATGCCTCAGCTCACACCGATAACATAACAATGTATGTGAAGGCTATGATTGGACAGAACAACTGAGTTGCAAGGTGACGAGCAACTGTAATTTGCCGTAACGATAAAAATGGGACTATTTTTAATGATTCAGTTTTAGAAGGAAAATAAAGTGACGACGAAAAAAGTAACTAGTTATTTGGCATTTGTCACAATATTAATCGAGTTAGACCTTAGAATAAATGTTTTTACTACATACTTCCTTATAAGTACACCAACTTACATTTAGGCCGTCCCCATACGTTTGGGAGGCACTCTACTGGCCTTCACAGGTACCGTATGTATAACAAGGAGGAAGTGTGTGTATTTTCAAGGGAGAAATGTCTTTCCACGTAGCCACAATTCTTCCTTGGTACACCTCCACAACACTCGCACACTTCATGTCACTTGCTGTTAAGGAACACCGGGACTGAATTTTACAACTTTTTAATTTTACATTTGTTTACTTGAAAGTAGGCACACTTGATATGAATAAAGAAAGAAATAACTGTGCAAAAGCTCAATGTTCTAGCTTAAACATTTTCTCAGACAATAGAATTAAATAGAAAAAGAAATCTGTTTTGCAGATCTGTTGTTGTTTCTTTGCTTGTGTGGGCTAAACAAATATATAACATTGAAATTCGCAAAACGTCTAGTAAACTGAAAATCCATACAGCCACGCCCACGTAGTGTTTTGTTTAAATGATTGTTAAATCTATTTACACTGCGAAAACAAATATGTGTTATAAGATTCAAAAGAGAAAATGTTGGGCAGCGCAGTGACAGAGTGATTAGAGCGTCCGCCTACCACCTAGGTGGCCCGGGTTCGAACCGCATGTGGTATTCGTGGTGGACGAAGCGGAGTCAGGGCGCGTTTTCTCCGGGTTCTCCCGTTTCCCTCGTCACTTATTCCACCAATGCTCCGTTATCGCCTTTCTAATCATCCATTTCATATCATTCCCTTTCTCACTATCATACTGACCACTTCACTCCGTCCGGTCCAGGTTCCTGGGTTCCCCGACAGGCGTCTCACCCTACGCACTAGCTTGTAAGTCCTACACAAGGGGAGGCTAATCAGGGAAACAAGAAGAGATTTTAAACAATAAAAATAAACAGAAATCAAAACAATATTTCTGAGATCAGTGTCGTAGTCAGCTGATGTTACTCACCTAGGTGGAGCAGGTGTCTGAAGCAAGGACCTCAGGATGGACTGTGACTGCAGTGAGCCATCTGGCTCTACCTGGGTAGACGTGGCTTCAGTTACCTGTAAACATACCCCAAACAGCTCTGAGACATAGACAAGGTGCTACCATTTCAAGGAAAACAGTCTTATTTCCAGGTGGCTGAAACAACAGTGAACTGCACTAGGTCTATTAGAGCTACTCCTGGTATTATATACTCTATACATTACATACGACTAGGTATACCGCATTGTTTCAAAGGTGGAAAATAACCACCTCGGATATTTCAGAAAAGTGAAAGTCACAGATGGGCAAAAGCAGTGGATTTATGAATCCGAGTGATTCGTGAACTTTTCGCCGTGTATGTATGCAACACATGTCCCTCCTTAGCTCATTTCAGGAGTCCAAGGTTCATTTTGCGACCGGTACGACTGGAGGAATTATGTCTGTGTCAACTCATCTGCCTCATTTGTAACAAGATATTGCATGCTTTTCTTCGACCAGTATTGAAAACCCTTATTGTATATATCATGCCGCATGCAAAAAAAAATAAATAAAAAAATAAATATATAAATAAATATATAAATAAATATATAAATAAATATATAAATAAATATATAAATAAATATATAAATAAATAAATAAATAAATAAATAAATAAATAAATAAATAAATAAATAAATAAATAAATAAATAAATAAATAAATAAATAAATAAATAAATAAATAAATAAATAAATAAATAAATAAATAAATAAATAAATAAATAAATAAATAAATAAATAAACAAATAAACAAACAAACAAACAAACAAACAAACAAACAAACAAACAAACAAACAAACAAACAAACACACAAACACACAAACACACACACACACACACACACACAAACACACAAACACACAAACAAACAAACAAACAAACAAACAAACAAATAAATAAATAATAATAATAATAATAATAATAATAATAATAATAATAATAATAATAATAATAATAATAATAATAATAATAATAATAATAATAATAATAATAATAATCTAGTGTTTTGTGATCTACGTTTTTATATGGTGTGTGCATTTTCCGGTATCACCGCCGCCATTATATCTTCGTTATTATTAGATATTTAGAGCGTGCCAACGTTTTAGAAGGTTTACAATCTAAACATAACAAACATACTATGACATGTGACTACTCTTTAAGCCGGTCTGGGTGGTTCAGTTGGTTAGATGCTGGCCTAATGATCCCAAAGTTGTGGGTTCAAATCCGGTCCAGACCGATGGTTTTTAAGTTGTTTAAAAACGGCAGCTTCATGTCAGTAGATTTACCGGCATATAAAAGAACTCCCGTGGGACGAAATTCCGCCACGCCGGCGACGCTGATGTGATCCTAACAATTGACAGCGCGTTAAACAACAAAACAATTTATTTACCTCTGTTAACTAACAAGTCAAATTATGAAATACGTATTTCAAATGTATAAAATCACTTGCTACTGTGCCAGAGGATATACTAACTATGTGGCCCCATTCTTGAACAGTTAAAAACCGAGTTTACTTCACGTAGACTCTAGATGATTTCAGGAATCTCGAGAAAGACATTTCAATGTTTGTTAACCCTTTTACTGTGGATGTAGTCAATGTAAGAGTTAACTTACATGTGATCCCTAGGGCAACAACCCTTCCCGTACCAAGGCTTACCGCTCGGCCACTGCGTCGCCCACCTCTGCCCACTACAGCGCTCCCACCTTGGTGGTGGTCACTTGTAACACAGAGTAGAGTAGGCCGTTGAACGTCGCCTACGCTGTTTACTACGAGTCCTTCTCTCCCCTACACACCTGGTGGCCGTCATTAGAGAGGGTAAGACCTGTAGGGACAGGTAGGTATGGGGCTGAATGTATGCTCACCAACTTGACGATAGTGGGCGCGCACTCCAGCTCGGCCTTGCTGCGTAGGCTTACCGCCCGGCCACTGCGTCCCCCACCTCTGCCCACTACAGCGCTCCCACCTTGGTGGTGGTCACTTGTAACACAGCGTAGAGTAGGACGTTCAACGTCGCCTACGCTGTTTACTATGAGTCCTTCTCTCCCCTACACACCTGGTTAGGAGAGGGTAAGACCTGTAGGGACAGGTAGGGATGGGGCTGAATGTATGCTCACCAACTTGACGATAGTGGGCGCGCACTCCAGCTCGGCCTTGCTGCGTAGGCTTACCACCCGGCCACTGCGTCCCCCACCTCTGCCCACTACAGCGCTCCCACCTTGGTGGTGGTCACTTGTAACACAGAGTAGAGTAGGACGTTGAACGTCGCCTACGCTGTTTACTACGAGTCCTTCTCTCCCCTACACACCTGGTGGCCGTCATTAGAGAGGGTAAGACCTGTAGGGACAGGTAGGGATGGGGCTGAATGTATGCTCACCAACTTGACGATAGTGGGCGCGCACTCCAGCTCGGCCTTGCTGCGTAGGCTTACCACCCGGCCACTGCGTCCCCCACCTCTGCCCACTACAGCGCTCCCACCTTGGTGGTGGTCACTTGTAACACAGTAGAGTAGGACGTTGAACGTCGCCTACACTGTTTACTACGAGTCCTTCTCTCCCCTACACACCTGGTGGCCGTCATTAGAGAGGATAAGACCTGTACAGGTAGGGATGGGGCTGAATGTATGCTCACCAACTTGACGATAGTGGGCGCGCACTCCAGCTCGGCCTTGCTGCGTAGGCTTACCGCCCGACCACTGCGTCCTCCACCTCTGCCCACTACAGCGCTCCCACCTTGGTGGTGGTCACTTGTAACACAGTAGAGTAGGACGTTGAACGTCGCCTACGCTGTTTACTATGAGTCCTTCTCTCCCCTACACACCTGGTGGCCGTCATTAGAGGGTAAGACCTGTAGGGACAGGTAGGGATGGGGCTGAATGTATGCTCACCAACTTGACGATAGTGGGCGCGCACTCCAGCTCGGCCTTGCTGCGTAGGCTTACCGCCCGACCACTGCGTCCCCCACCTCTGCCCACTACAGCGCTCCCACCTTGGTGGTGGTCACTTGTAACACAGAGTAGAGTAGGACGTTGAACGTCGCCTACGCTGTTTACTATGACTTCTTCTCTTCCCTACACACCTGGTGGCCGTCATTAGAGAGGGTAAGACCTGTAGGGACAGGTAGGGATGGGGCTGAAAGTATGCTCACCAACTTGACGATAGTGGGCGCGCACTCCAGCTCGGCCTTGCTGCGCAGTGGAGGTAGGGATCGATGAGTCTTGCTCTTGGAGTGGTCCTTCAGGATCTACACAGACAGACATATACATCTTGTTACAATAACGTAGACTGCTAGCTAGCTACCTGTTGCACGAGCTATAGGGAACAGGAAATCACTTACTTGGTTCAACACAGTGCTACAGAACTCCTGCAGCTTGTCCTCGGGTACTCCTGCTTGCATCATCTTGCGTCTCTTGCTGCTGGAAGGTCGCCACTCACTCCCCGACATCTTACGTCGACATCTCTCTTCCTTGTACTGGGCCAGGATCCTCCTGACTGTGTCCTCGTCGCCGTCGTGCCTGGCCTGAAGCATCTGGACCATCTGACCGTGCTACAACACCACGTTAACGCTCGTCATTCACATATTACTGGCAAGGGAAACTAGTCCTCGGCAATCCCTCTATATCTACTCGTATGCTAACATTAGACATAGGGAGTGGATATAGGTAGCTAGGTAGATGGGTGCGATCTCAAACAGACGACGGCGCTTAAAAACCAACAATCGTTTCTACATTTTATAAAGGTACGAAGTATCTTATATTAGTTTCCTCATTTGCCATTTATGAAATACTCCACATGTATAAGTAATGAAACACTATTAAAATCTCTAAACAAACTGTACTATAATTCTGCAGATGTACACACTGGAGTTTCTGAATGACATAACCTTTTAATAAAACCCACATAAGGAATTATTGCTTTATTTTCTTTCATCTTATGCTATAATCAATCTCCTTTTCTAGATCGTCCCCCTCTCTTTTCCAAACAGGGAAAGTTAGAGTGCGAAATTATTATATTCATCAACTTCGCCTTCTGTTTTGTTGTAAATGTTCAGGGTTTCTGTATTGTGTGAAAATTACTTAGCTTATAGGTCATTAAATAACTTCGGTACGAAAAAGGGCGAGTGAGTGAGTGGTGGCTGAGTCAAACGATCAAATCTTATTGTACAAAAATGTAGATATAGCTAAAACACACAATTTATGTCTATTTTTTTTTTGCAGACAACCATTTCGAAGGTATTCCTTGTTATTTGTGTGAGTTTTGGAAAATGTATACTTCTGTGAAATGCAACATTGTTTTCAGTTTTTTATATGTTAGCCGTGCAAAGGGAACAGAATTTAAAACCTTTAAAAGAGTTGACTATTGTTCAAAGTTTTCAAATTCAGTTCTCTTTGCACGGCTAACATATAAAAGATAAAAAAGATGTTCCATTTGACGAAAGTTTGTTTTCCGAAACTCACACTAATAACATGGAATATCTCCGAAATGGTTCACTCTAAAAGAGATTTATTTGGACATAAATTGTGTTTTAGCGAGATCTACATTTCTATATTATAAGATTTGATCTATCTCTTACGGTTTACCACTTATTCAAAAGTCATCCAGAGTAAACAGAACTTAATGGGCTATAGCCAGAAAATTCAAGATATACATTTCATTTGCTATAAAAATATCTCAAACATATGACATTTTAATCAAAATCGTTAGAGCCATTTTCAAGAAAATCAAAACTTTCTAAAAAGTTTCCATGTAAAGGGTATTTTAGGGTGGAGGAATTTTCTTCAAAATCTTCGTGTCACATCCTTGACAGACGTTACACTTAAATAGCAACTTTGGTTTTTAACCGAATCTTCGTTTTTGAGTTATCCTAAAAATGCTTTTTCTGTTTTAAGGGGGCCTCAAAACACGTATTTCTGAAATCTCGAGATCGAGTTTTTGGGTGGAGTACAATACTTCCTCTACTTACTATACGTAGTAGAGAAAGTAAAGTAAAAATGGACAGCGGTGTACAAAATTGGAATAATTAAATGGAGATGATAATATAAAGAACGGGGGCAGGTAAGTGAAATCAAGTAATTCGTTATGCAGTTTAGAAAGCTAACTTAGCAACGTTCGGCAAGTCAGATAATGTATTACACTTCATGTTCAATAGCAATATCAAACAGCTTTAACATTGTAGGTACCCGATTCATTCACTCTGCCGAAGTCGCTTGTTTCAGAGTAAAAACCACGTGGGAAATGGAATTTTATGGTGCAGTTGCCGTTGTCCAATCTACATGTTTATGACCATACGCGGGGAGAAATCTAACCTATACGTATTGATATTATAGCTATAAACAGACAAACAGCGTGTAATCTCGGCTAAATCACTGTTCTTCCTTACCATAACATACTTGCAGACATTTTAAAACTAAGAGCACGGTTTCATATTATGTAGCAGACATTCTAAGCATTTTTGTCTTTATTACGTGTATGGCACATTTTTGCTTCCTCTACCACGTAAAGGAAAGATTGTATTCCACCCCAAAAATTGGACGTCGAGATTTCACCTGAAATATCTGTTTTAAGACTCCTTGAATCTAATAGAAGCTTTTTAGAAAAAGGTGTGTGTGTGTGTGCGTGTGTGTGTGCGTGTGTGTGTGTGCGTGTCTGTGTGTGTGCGTGCGTGTCTGTGTGTGTGCGTGTCTGTGTGTGTGTCTGTGCGTGTCTGTGTGTGTGTGTGTGTGCGTGTGTGTGTGTGTGTGCGTGTGTATGTGTCTGTGTGTGTGTCTGTGCGTGTCTGTGTGTGTGTCTGTGCGTGTCTGTGTGTGTGTGTGCGTGTCTGTGTGTGCGTGTCTGTGTGTGTGTCTCTGTGTGTGTGCGTGTCGGTGTGTATGTGTCTGTGTGTGTGCGTGTCTGTGTGTGTGCGTGTCTATGTGTGTGTCTGTGCGTGTCTGTGTGTGCGTGTGTGTGCGTGTGTGTGCGTGTATGTGCGTGCGTGTGCGTGTCTGTGTCTGTGTGTGTCTGTGTGTGTCTGTGTGTGTCTGTGTGTGCGTGTGTGTGCGTGTGTGTGCGTGTGCGTGCGTGTGCGTGTGTGTGCGTGTGTGTGCGTGTGCGTGTCTGTGTCTGTGTGTGTCTGTGTGTGTGTCTGTGTGTGTGTCTGTGTGTGTGTCTGTGTGTGTGTCTGTGTGTGTGTCTGTGTGTGTGTCTGTGTGTGTGTCTGTGTGTGTGTCTGTGTGTGTGTTTATGTAATATGTGTACTATTTACAGTTTAGAGTTTGAGAACAGTTACTTGTGCAGGGTAAAGCACCTCTCTCCACAATGTTAACTATTTGAAATACCACGGATATTGTATACCATAAGTAGAGAGGTATTTCTAGACGTGGTGAATGACGTTCCTAGGATGTGCGTAAGTGACGTCATGGAAATTGATTGTGAGGGTAACGCCTGTAATTATTTCCTTGAAATAAACAGGACACTACTGATAATGTTTGCGATAACTATGATAGCTTTCCTTCAGTGCACATGTCACAACAGCTGTTTATTTTGTGAAATTGCAAAGGAGATACTTAAAAGTAAGATATTTCATGACTTGAATTTTAAATGAAATATTCAGTTGTTATATTCCTCTTTAGATACACACACTGAGGCACACCAACAGAAAACAAGAACCCACTAAACCAGAGTCTTTCAAAGCTTTAAATCGCACGGGTGCAATCCAATGTGCACTTTTGTTGCACCGTGCATCGTGATGGCTCGGTTAAGTTCGGCTCAGTTCGCTCGACACGCAGTGAAGAAGCGCGTGTTGATATGTCTTGCTTGTCAGTTAACACATGAAATACTATAACTAATAATGGTCCAATGCATTCCAATAAATCAAGGAATGCCGAAAGTTTATTTAACTGAGAGTGAGAACTCTTATTTTTTGAAAGTCATGACGATGGAGCCAAATACAGTTGAACCTGCTTTATACGTAGTCCATTTCGAAGTAATTCGTACATTTTGTAGGTCCCGGAAAAATGTAATTTAGAAATGTGTTAACATAACCTTATTTATACGTAATTTGCTATTATACATATTAAAGTACAAACGTATTTTACGTAATTATAATGCGCATACGATTTACGCTATGTTAAAAGAAACTCTAGTTATATTTTCCTTATCACTGTTGACAAAGACTGAGCAGGCGGCTTTTGGCCGCGGAAACAAAAGACAAAGACGTTTGCTGTTAGAGTCGGTAGCTTTTGATGTGATGTCTTAGCAACAAACGAGAGGTAAAATACAAATTATCGAGATTTCGTGCTTACTGTTGAACAGCGGTTTTGTCTTTCAGTTCTAAATTTCTTTTAATCAGCCACGAGAAACGGTAAAAGAAATGTTATAGACTAGATCAGAGAGTAAAATTCATACGAAAGGTGAAACTTAAACCTCACAAATTCAAAAACAAAATTGTTTCAGGTTTAGGAATTGCTTATACCACGCTAGGTACAGTCATCAGTAGCAAAATGCAAAAAAAGTGAAACAAGCTTGATTAGCTGATTTCCTTAAAATAGGACAAAGTTCAATGTTTTCTTCGTACATATATTTGTTGTTAGCAAAATATTATAAATGTAGGTCCACTGCATTGTTTTTTTAAAGAAATGTGATGCATTATCAAAATCTCCTATGTAATTATGAGTTACAGCTAATCTTCTCTCTTCCCCTTGATATACGCATAAATCAGGTTCAACTATACTTCATCTGCAGCACAATAATTACAGGTGTAAGAAAATCAACTGTTGGAAGTCATCCTAACAGAATAACAGAGTACACGTAACAGAAAGTGTTAAAGAGGTTGCAACATCTTGCAGAACAGCATTCTCTATACAAAAATGATGTTTGTACCAGCGTTGTCTAGATCTTTAAACCAAAAGACCAGATATGGTATAAAAATCCAAATTATCCAGTTTAACACTATGCATCTCACGTAAATATTACTCAGTAAGGAAGAAACAGCGTAGTCAGTCAGGAAGACGGAGACATAGACTGAGAGAGAGGGAGGAGCGAGGGAGAAAGGAAGAGAGTGGTACAGAGGGAGAGAGGAGAGAAAGGGGAGGGAGAGGGTGAAGAGAGGGAGAGAGAGGAGAGAGTGGGAGAGCGTGGGACCGGGGGAGCAGGGGAGATGGAATAGTGAGGGGACAGATAGAGGGAGGGAGGCGAGAGAGAGGGGGAGAGAGAGGGAGAGAGGGGGAGAGACAGGGAGAAAGATGGAGAGAGGGAGAGAAAGTCAGAGGTAGAGAGAAGGAGGGGGAATGAGTTAAGGAAGCAAGATGGAGGAAGAAGGAGAATGTTTGAGCGAGAAGAGAGAAAGGGAGCAAGATTGAGGGCGTGAGGTGGAGAAAGGCGGATGGAAAGAGAAGAGTGTTTAGAGTGGGAGAGGGGAGGGAGAGGGCGGAGACGTAAGGGAAGAGGGGAGAAAGCGGGAAAGAGAGGGTATTAGTGGGGAGAGAGGGATCGAGGGGGAGAGGTATGAAGGGAGAGAAAGAGGGAGAGGAGAGGGAGTTGGACAAAAAGCGAAAGAGAAGCACAAGGAAAGAGCAAGCGGAGATTTGCACCAAGGTCAATTTTTCGTAGTGGAATTTTGTACCATCAATGAATAATCATTCAAAGTTTTGCTGTAAATTATAAGTTAATTAGTGAAACGTGGAGCTTTTTAAGTAATGAAAACCATCGAAAAAACTTCTGAGAAAAACGATATTTTAAATTGGAATGTAGATTACAGTAGGGTTTCTAAGGTCACAGATAGTTCACAAATATTGCTAATATTACTAAATAAAAAGCAACATATAAAGTACACAGTAAACACGACAATAAGAAAAAAAAATGTTTACATTTTGTTCCCAGATTTTCATTTAATTTGAGAGGTATGCTTCAAATGGCATGCATATGTATGTAGGTCTATGACTTGTTTCTTCCAACTCAGGTTCCACTTCTGTAAGCATAGGGATTATTACATAGCAAAACGGTTTTATAAACTTGGAACTGAACATAAAAGTGTACGGCACAAAGTTTGAAATATAAAACCAAATATGTAGGTACGCTGTCACATTTGACCTTACTTTCCACCTTATCTCCGGCCTCATTAAATTTTAAACACATAAAACGTTTGCAAGTCAGCTTTTCCCTACGCTTTGTACCTACATTTTTATGCATTCAGAACGAAATGCACTATAGATGCTGGAAGGCTCAAATAAACGACAAGAAAGACTGTATAAAGCAATACTCATTTCGCCAAGTCGTCTAGGGGTAACGTGCTAACGAGGTCGCGGGTTCAAATCCGGCCGAGGGCGAGGCATTTTTTCGGGCGTAAAATACTTACAAAGCAGGTGGTTCCGTGGCGTAAATTTACGGCACATAAAAGGACCTCAAGTGTGATTAAGAGGTGCCTCAGTAAAACTAAGTGTCTATCATAAAAACTCAATTTTTACTTTCCCTACTACGTATATTATATTCCACCCAAAAATTCGATGAAGATCTTTTAACGGAAATAAATGTTTCGATGTTCTATAACAAAGGTCCGTGTGTGTGTCTGTGCGTGTGCGTGTGCGCGCGCGCGTGTGTGTGTGTATGTGTGTCTGTCTGTCTGTTGAAATCGAAAAGTCAGTTAAAAACTAAGGTTGGTAACTAAGTTTAATGTCTTTCAAGCATAAAACACCAAGATTTTGAAGAAAATAGCCCCACCTTAAACTACCCTTTGCATAGAAAATGTTCCCAAAATTTTAATTTTCTCTAAAATGGATCTAACGATTTTGATTAAAATCGTCATAGGTTTGAGATATTTGTATGACAAATGAAATGTGTATTTTGTATTTTCTGGCTATGACCTAAGTAGACCTGTTTACTCTTGACGACTTTTACATAACTGCTAAACTGTAAGAGATCGACCAAATCTTACTATACACAAAATGTAGATCTGGATAAAACACACAATTTATATCCGAATAAACTTTTTGTACACTAAACCATTTAGAAGATATTTCTTGTTATTTGTCTGAGTTTTGGAAAACAAACTTTCGTCAAATAGAACATCGTTATTTTTTTACATGCTAGCCGTGCAAAAAGAACGGAATTTGAAACCTTTAAAATATTTGACTATCGCTCAAAGCCTACTGCATTCCCACATTCCCTTTATAGCTACAAGGAAATAAGATAACTTCTGCATATGTTAACTCAACTAACAACATATGTATATCCTAGCTCCTGTTAAGAGCCTGTGGGTTATAACTTATTTTAGAGCAGTTATATCACGTGTCCAACTGCCCCGTTTGACGCCTGTATGCGCTGTTTAATGCCACAAGTACCGAATTCTTTCAAAAGGAGTTTACGATGCACAGGAGGAAATAAATTAGTTTACTTTTATGATATAGAACACAATATTAAGGCAACTGTCTCGAAACCTTACAAATCAGCATGATGTGCTCAAAATAATTTTGGTGAAAAATAACACAAGCTACATTTGTCAAGTTTTAATTCACTTTTTTCAAATGGTTTATATACATAGTTGGTATTTTTTACCATCAAAAACACCTAACTTTTGAGTGAAGATAAATTTGAGTAAATGTTTTCTTTAAGTAGTTAACAAATATAATCGAATTTTGAAAATTTTGCTGCGTAAGTATGGTCTTTGGTCATTTCCACACATAGTCAACTTGGGTAAACAATTTCAAAGGAAACAAACGAAACATTAAAGCAGTAAATTTTAAAAAAATCAGATGAATCTAACGTCTAATAATTCACTAATTATGTTGTTAAGGCAAGTCTAAGCTAACATTTTGCTGAAAATGTAAATATTTTGCACAATTGTTTTCAACTTCTGTTAATATAAAGCAGATGTTAAATTTTTCTATATTTTTCAATACGTAAACTGTTGTTTGTGATGCACTTTCCTTGTTATTTAATGAAACATAAAAAACACTTTTATTAAATATACGAATAATTTTTAAAATAAATCTATATTCATGGTTGAACATTTTATGACTTCTTTTAACAGTATTGCTAAATAGAAACGCAATGAACGATAAAATTTTTATTTATAAAAGCAAATAATTTGAGCTAATGAACTATTTTTACAGTAAATGTTTAATAGATCCTGAAATACCTGAAATGCAGTATTATGTTATAAGCTCCCTAGTATAGGATTAAGGCTTCAAAGTATTGTGTAAATTTAAATTTCAGCATAGAGAAGTCTTAATACCAGCACGACGTCAAAAAATCAGAAATAGCTTTAAAATTGGTGCCTTAAATCCTGAACACACTGGTATATAGGTATTTAAGTCACGTTTTAGATTCGGGGGAGCTCAAAACGTGTATTGCCACTGAAATCTTGGCATCAAATTACAAAAAGGTCTATGTGTGTATTTGTGTGTGTGTCAGACTGAACAGCATAACCCAAAAAAAGAAAGAAAAAAAAAAAAAAAAAAAAACGAAAAGTCTATTAAAAAACCAAATTTGGTATTTAACTTTAAGCGTTTTAAGGATGTGACAAAGATTTTGAAGAAAATTCCTCCACCCTTCACATGGAAAAATTTTTGGAAACTTTTTATTTTCTCGAAAATGGTTCTAACGATTTTGACTAAAATGGCATATATTTTCTGACTATAGCCTATGTAGTCCTGTTTACTCTGGATAACTTTTGCATAACTGGTAAACCGTAAGAGAAGGACCAAGTCTTATTATACAAAAATGTATATCTTCCTAAAACACACGATTCATGGCTAAATACATTTTTTTGTACAGTGAACCATTTTAGAGATATTCTTTGTTATTTATGTGAGTTTTGAAAAACAAACTTTCGTCAAATGAAACATTATTACATGTTAGCCGTGTAAAGATAAGGGAATTTCAAAGCTCTAAAATATTTAAATATCGCTCAAAAACTATTGTATTCCCATATTCCCCTTGTACCTGCAAGGAAATTAGTAACAACAATTTCTGCAAATGTTTATCTCAACTAACATAAGTAGATATAGAAATACGAGTTTGTGGGAATAGTACAAGAGTAGAGTCAGAAAATTCAAAATATACATTTCATTTACCATAAAAAATATCTCAAACATATGCCATTTTAATCAAAATTTTTGGGTAGAATAAATTTCCCCTACTTGCTATACGTAGTGGAGAAAGTACAAATTTCGGTCTAATATATTAAATAGTGATTAAAATAATGGGTCATGAATTTTACAGATGTAACATTGATGAGATAAATCTATGCTCAAAGTGAATATAAAGTACATTTTTTGAGAAAAGTGAATTGTAATTGAGAGTTTAACACTGTGTTGTGTATAAGCTATACAATGTAGGAATTTGAGGCAGCATGGCTGGCCCATTGCACAGCTTACCTTCAGGCTGCGGCAGACTCGAACACAGTGATCGCCTTACCTTCAGGTTTGCAGGCAGATTGAATATCATTGCCACATTCTGCAGTTCTTTATAGTTGAGCAGTGACAAAGACTTTCCTCCTTCCGTCCCGTTCATCATAGCCGTGTGTCCAAAACTACAGATGAGACGACGGGTAAACGCCCCCTAGTGGTGGTGCGGCGACAAGTGACTGTCAGTCGGGTGTTAAGGGCGGCTATATCATAGCACCTTCCGCTTCTCAGATGTTCCACAAACACTTCCATATTCGCTAACAAGTGACACTCGTGCGAAATAAGTGAAGGCGACACCTCGCTTGCCCAACCTGAAATATTAATTATAATTATTATATATCGTGCTTTCAAGTTCTCTAAAACCTAAAAAAGGGACTTTTGGAAAACATACCTTCAAAATTCTGTTGAATATTTAATCAGCTTACGTTTTAAGCAAATTATAATTTCAAAATTATTTAATTTTTTTGGTGCAATATTTAAATTTAAAGTAACCCAAATAATAATTTCATAATTTACCTAACATTTCTGGGTTTTCTGGTTGCATATTTAAAACTTGCTTTCTTTTTGAGGTAACGCAAATGATGATTTCATAATTTACTTAACATTCTTTTTCTATTTTTTCTTTTCCTTCTTTCCTTTTTTACATTTAAATTAAGTATACCTTTTAAGTTAATGAAAATGATGTCATGATTTACATCATGTTTAAATCAAGTAACCCAAACGATCAGTTCATAATTTACTTAACATTTTTGGGTTCTCGTTGCTGTTCATTTTGCTGTTGTATTTGTTGTGTTTCATAATTTTAATTGTTTTAATGTTTGTAAACCTGGGTTTCTTTCTCTACACCTTACCTATTGTTAGTAGAAGTATTGCATTCTAACCAAAAATTCCATATCAAGGTTTCACATTTTTTAAAAATAATCCATGAACAGCACATTATAGCTAGGTCAGATACTACAGTTCCAAGGATTCGGTACAAAGATCTTTGAGAACATTTCAAAGATTACTTTTTATTATCTCAAAAATATCTTTCCCTACTACTAACCTGTGACAGAGGAAGTATTATATTACACGCAAAAGTTCAATTCCATGATTTTATAGAAACTGTGTGTTTTGAGAATCCGTGCATTAAAAAGAATACAAAAAACGTCCGTGTGAGTACGAGTCCATGTGTGTGTTTGTCACCATATACTTCGAAAACGAAAAGTCGGTTAGAAACCAAAATTTGTATTTAACTTTAATGTCTTTTAAGGATGCGATACAAAAATTTTGAAGAAAATTCATACACCCTAAACTACTCTTTACATGAAAAATGTTAGGAAAATTTTTATTTTCTCGAAAGTGGCTCTAACGGCTTTGGTTAAAATGCCACATGTTTGAGATACTTTTAGGGTAAACGAAATGCACATTTTGAATTTTCTTGCTGTAGCCTATACCTGTAAAGGAATAACACCGCACGAATTTTACTGCTAATAGAGGGTTCATAGACAATCAATTTGACACAGGGAACCTAATGGTCTACGACGTCAAGTTAATAAGTTATACGTATTCAAAGTAATTAGAGATTGTGACCAATAAGTCATAAACATAAAGAAAATGTCAATATTATCCAGTGGAATCGAAATAGTGCTTATTAGGAACTTAGTAAAGCCCGTCTGCTGTCTCTCTGAGGAAGCATTTCCAAACTGTAGCGTTACCAAAATCGCTTAAATTGGAGACTTAAAATGTGGCTGCACGCCACTGCAATGGGTAACAGGTTGTGGCGAGCGGCTACAGAAATATAGGATAGCTCTAAAACAGGTGGTTTGGCCGCACGGTTAAGCCGACTGACTGTGGACCAAATGAACCAGAGAAGTCGGGTTCAAACCCGGAGAGGGCTAAACTCCCCTCCCCCCTTTTCTATTATTTATTTCCTTACCTTTGTTCTCCTTGTGTCTACCTATTGTACTGTAGGTAATATTAATATTAATTCAACCTGTTTATAATAATTGCTAATCAATTATTTACTTGTTTCTAAGCTGCTAGTTAGGCTTGAACCATCTGATTTAAGTGAAAACCAAGTTCTCAGTGTGTTCATACTATTAAGGTCATGAGGTGTAAGTAATAGTTTAACAACAAGTTTAAACATTAGCTAAACGAAAAATTACAACGCGACACAAATGTTTCCTGTAAATCAAATTAACTTAAGCATGCGCTTATGAAGAAAGAGCCAAACAAATAAACAAACAAATCAACAAACAATCCAACAATCAAACCTACAAGCACAGCTACAAACAAACTTACAAACAAAGAAGAAACGAAGTAAAGAAGGAATGAATGAAGGAATGAATGAATGAATGAATGAATGAATCAATGAATGAATGAATCAAGGAATGAATGAATCAAGGAATGAATGAATCAAGGAATGAATGAATCAAGGAATGAAGGAATCAAGGAATCAAGGAATCAAGGAATCAAGGAATCAAGGAATCAAGGAATCAAGGAATCAAGGAATCAAGGAATCAAGGAATCAAGGAATCAAGGAATGAAGGAATGAAGGAATGAAGGAATGAAGGAATGAAGGAATGAAGGAATGAAGGAATGAAGGAAGGAAGGAAGGAAGGAAGAAAGAAAGGAAGGAAGGAAGGAAGGAAGGAAGGAAGGAAGGAAGGAAGGAAGGAAGGAAGGAAGGAAGGAAGGAAGGAAGGAAAGGAAGGAAGGAAGCAAGGAAGCAAGCAAGGAAGGAAGAAAAAAGAAGGAAGGAAGAAAAAAGAAAGAAGGAAAGAAAGAAAGAAAGAAAGAAAGAAAGAAAGAAAGAAAGAAAGAAAGAAAGAAAGAAGAAGGAAAGAAAGAAACAACATAAAATATGGGCCTATGGGTATTTGAACCTGCGCTTTTAATAAGTGCGCTCCTTCGCATTGTTGCACCATATCCATTACGCTACACAGACAGGCCATGGAATTCGCCCGCTTGTTCTCTCATCATGTGTTACAGCTGCAGTGGACATGATCAGTGACGTGCATACCTTCACACAATTTTAAGGCATAGTTCTGTAATTTGCAATCCTAGGCCAATAGGTCTCATCTCAAATTGATTGTCTATGAACCATCTATCACCAGTAAAATTCGTGCGGTGTTATTCATTTACACTCTGTATAGCCCTGTTTACTCTGGATGACTTTTGCATAACTGATGAACTGTAAGAGATAGACCAAATCTTACTATATAGAAATGTAGGTTTTTGCTAAAACACACAATTTATGTCCGAATAAAATTTTTATAGAGTGAACTATTTCGGAGATATTCGTTGTTATTTGTGTGAGACAAACTTTCGTCAAATGGACCATCGTTATTGATTTTTTTTATATCTTAGCCGTGCAAATAGAACGAAATTTGAAAGCTTTAAAAATTTGACTATCACACAAAGCCTACTGTATTCTAATATTCCCCTTGTACCTACAAGGAAATAAGCAATAAGATAAGTTGTACAAATGTTTATCTCAACTAACAAGAAGATATAGGAATAAGAGTTTGTAAGAATGCTTAGTACAAGAGTAGAGAAAGTCATGTGAGTGCAACACATCAGACTTACTATTGTTTATAACTCTCGCATAGCGTGTACGTATGAAAAACAATGCATGCTTTGTTATACGCCCGTGTAAACTTAGGTACAATTAGATACAAGGTCACTGTAATAACAACTTGATTTAGAGGTTAGGAAATGATGAAAAAAGTGATTTCTTTATTACTGTCAACAGTGTCCAAAATATGACCGTGATCGTGAAATAAATACTATAAAAAGAGAAAATAAACTATTTAAATAGTTAAACACACGTAATTTTGCAAAACTGAGTTAAGTTTGGAACATATTTTTATACTAGCAGTTGTTTTCAAATAAATAGCACAAACAAATGCAGTGGAATAGCACGATACGAGAAGGGCTTGCTTTTAATACGTCGAGGTTATGTTTACTGTGTAAACTGTTTTACGATAAAGCAAAGAATCCTTGGCGTCTGTGATTCAGAAAGCTGCTTTATAATAATTATACTTCAGGGTAAAATATGTTTTGTAACAAAAACTCACCTTTACACCCAAAACTCAGCACAAGACTGGTACAAATAGAGCTGCACTATTGCCGTCCTCTGTTGCAGTTCATGTTAGTAAAAACATCCCCGTGTTTAATATATTGGCATACAAAAATATATTACACATATGATGTTTCTTTTAATGTAAATCGTTACAGCCATTTGTGAGGAAATCAAAGTATTTGGCGCACTTTCCACATGAAGGGTGCAGTGGGGATGTTTACTCAAAAGCTTCGTCGCGTTCTTGAAAAATGAACTTGAAATCCAAGTTTGATATTTAACTGACGTTTTGAGTTACGCAGTTTACACACTGACACACACATAGAGCTATTTCAATTCGGAGCATCTGGAAACATGTATTTCCGGTGAAATGTCGTTATTGGTTCCACTACTTAATATAAGTAAGTAGTGGAAAAAATAAAAATGCGAACAAGTAGTCTGTAGAGCCTGTAACGGGCATATTCACCCCATTAGGATGTTTTTGTTCTAGGAAAAGCATGTTATGTCAACAAACCACACCATGTTGCCGCTGTTGCGCATGCGCGGAGGTGAGAGGTAAGCTAATGGAGTGAAATCCGCTAGATTGGCGAGGTTTTAAACACATTCCTTGTATATAACCCGTTATTTGGAAATAACTGCTTCACTCCTCTACTTATAAAACGCACTTCTCGGCTAAGCATTACGGCTTAGGATTCCTAACCCCAAATTAGTCGAGTAAAGACAGCGGTTTTTGTTATTTATGTGTTGGCAGTATAAACATTCGTGAATCGTATAGCAATGCGATGAAGCAAGCGCCACCTTGTCTATTCGCTGCGAATAGACACAATTGTTTATTGAAAATATGTAATGAAATTATTTGTGCACCAGTTTATATTAGGTTACTCACATTTACTTTTCTTCCTGTTTCTCGTCGTTGTAATTATGTCGGCGCATTCCTTGTAGATTATAGCTTCGACATAAGAAAAACAGCCCAAGGACAATATGAGAAACCTTTGAGCTGCAGAAGTTCACTTATTGGTTGTCGTTCTGAGAAATAATGCGCACTGCGATGTAATATGGCCTTCAATTGTTGGTTGGTTGATACGGGTTTCTTGTTTATTACACAAGCTGTATAAGAATAACACGTCTGATTTAACCTAAAATATTATAGGTTGTAAAGAAATCCACTGGAAAATTGGTTTAGGGAAAAATTCAATACCACGGCATTTTTACTTTATGTAGAACTTACGTACATACTAACAAAAGATAGAGGAAGTATTATATTCTAACCCAAAAATTCAATAGCGAAATCTCACCGGAAATACACGGTTTTACTTTATCTACAAAGCAGATTATCCAAAAAACGCATAATCACAATTTCAATATGGAGATTTCGCAGTATACGTACAATAATAAAAATAATGCTAATAAAATAAAAATATATCAAAATAATAAAACAGGATTTCTAGTTTCTACTAGATAAAATAACAAAATATTGAACTGGGATTTTTCCGGAAATACACGTTTTAAGGCTCCCTGAGTAAAAACAAACAAAAGACGAACAAAGCATTCCCACTTTCGGTACCAAATACATATATAATTGGAGAGAGGGTATTGATTTCGAACAGAAAATTCAATACCACGATTTCATTGCAATTATATACCTATGCTTTGACACTCTGAATCCAAAAATAAATAATTTTAGAAAAAGTTCCTTGTGTATGTGTGTGCATGTGCACGCGCGCGCGTGAGAGAGAGAGAGAGAGTGTGTGAGTGTGAGTGTGTGTGTTATGTTTGTAAACAGCATAATTAGAATATGAATAGTCAGTTAAATACCAAACTTCGTGGTAATTATTTTATGTATGCCAACAAACTTACTGTTGGTGTTTTTAAACACACAAGCCGTGTGTTGCTGATGTTTGAGATGTAGAATCGGAACTGAAATATTCAGTGCCGGAGCTGGAATTTGAAAAAACACCCACATTTAATTTGTTATAAAAATATCTTAAACATATGGCATATTAGTCAAAATCGTTAAAGCATTTTTTGAGGCAACAAACATTTGCGAAACATTTTCCATGAAAAGGATAGTTTAGGACGGAACACTTTTCTTCAAAATCTTTGTGTCGCAGCCTTGAAATATAGTAAACTTATATAGCAATGTTGGTTTTTAATCGACTTTTTATTCAGGAGTTATGCTGTTCACAGACAGACGGACAGACAGACAGACACACACACACACACACACATGGGCCTTTTTCTAAAAATGCTTTTTTTGAACTCAGGGGGGTCTCAAAATATATTTTTGGTGAAATTTCGACTTCAAAATTTTTGGGTGGAATACAATACTTCCCCTACTTTACTATACGTAGTAAAGAAAGAAAAAAAAAATCAAGAAGAAGCCAGAGATTGTAACGGAGCGTACGTTTTAAACTTTGTGTTGTGACTGTACTTGGAGAGAGCGGACGAAGCCACTGAAATACCGGTGTAGAGAGAAAGGAAACTTTTGAACGTTAAACATAATAAATTATAAAAAAACCTGGCCCGTTTCTTTGCCTTGATGAAAATATTACTTATTTTTCTGAATGGAGAGGAAAGTGCGTTGCTAGGCAACAGCTTCTTGACTTGCGGCCCATCACTCCTTATTTGTGCACTCGACGTCATAACGTGAAAGTTTGTATCGATCCATGTTTTGGGTTCCAGGTCATGTAGGCATTTAGCGTCCTATTGTTATACCATTTCCTACATTCAAAGAGCGGACTTGCATTCGTTTGCTTTCTTTGTGGAAACAGTTGGCAGCAATGTCCTTCTTTTAGGTGCGTTCGCTTCTGAGATCGTCGATACACATTACTGTGCCATTTAAGTGGTTAACATGGTCGCTCTGGTTTAAAAAATATCTTTGCCTCGAAAAAAATCATGGTTTTTATTGTATATATATAGTCAACCTTAATAAAAAGTGGACAGAAGAATTTTTCCATGACCCAAAATTTTTGGGGGGTTGAGATTCAAAGAAATGTAACTATTAAATGCTTAATTGGGTTACTGATCCAAGGCACGGCTCAAATTACTAGATCTAGATGCTTCCAAGTGCACAAGTGAATTCTTTCAACTAAGTAGATAACCACAGATTTTTCTAAGCTCATCCCTTAAGGGGATAAAAGGGGGTTGAAATTTCAGAGTTTTTCGAAAATAACATGATCACGTGGTTCTTGCCATTTCACTGGAAGAGGAAAAGGCATTGATTTTAGTAATTTTTAACCACCCAGTCAGTTTCCTTGAACAAGTATTATAACAATAGTTTGAAGCCGACACTTTATCGTCATTGCCAACCTTACAGCTGAAGTACAGATTGTAGCTATCTTCACAAAAGAGATTTGAATGTAAAACTTGCAGATATATACCTAACAGTACATATCATGTATTATAGCCACTATAGTAAACGTACGTGCGTTCCTGAATTAACACTGTTTAAAATATTATTTGAAACTATTATGGTAAGAATGTAAGGAAGGGTAGAGAATTAGTTTCCACTTCACCACACTCCCATTAGGCCAGACCTGACACAGGTGCAGACTCTTGCGGAGATATTTTAGTTTTGTCGAAAACAAGCTGGCAACACTGCAGTTTGTAGTGGTCTCACTTTCACTAGCTCAGTACAGAAACAAACACCGCAACTATATGTATCGTGAACATAAACACATACCCTGTCGTCTTCTTCCGTGTTTACTGTGCGAGTGTAGGTCAATAGAAGCGTTAGTTCCCAAAACATTACACCACCCTGCAAGTGACCGACCTGGAACCAGTTCATTTCCCTGACCAACCTCAACACAACGTTGTCCAGTTACTTCACGTCTGAAAAAGCTGCTCAGACTATTCTTTCAATTCTTTTAAGTGATTAATTATTTCGAAACCTGGTATGATGTTACATAATTAATACTGAAGCTATTTATTCGTAAATTCTTGTGAAATTATGCATTCAATTTGTAACAAAAACCATTTATTTTTTCAAAATCGGTTTAACATAGAACAAAATGCCATTAGATCTTTTTGTTTGTAATTTTCCTATGAAGTACACATTAGAAAGAATGTAATGACTTCGCTTCTACCCTGTATAGGTAATTAATCAAGAATCTCTGCTCTCTGTATGCGAGAATTAAAGATAAAATTAGAATAATTTAATTTCTTCTTCACCGCCCTCTTTATATCGAAGATCCACACACAATCCTATACAATTTGTGTTCCTCACTCCTGTCACAGGATTTCCTTGGGATTGTTGGCGAGTCCATTAACCACATACCTTGAAAAGTAGGAATTAGCATAGCATTTACTTCCAAGAAATTCTATTGACAAGGAAAAATACTGAATTTTAATTTAAAAAAACGAATAAAGTGCAAATAATCTCCCAACCTTCCGGAAAAGTGTTAAAGTGCTCAAAATAACCTAAAAATTGCCAAAAAAATGACTTATCCGTAAAAAAAGAAAGAAAATACACAAAAATGCTCTAACAAATTGCTTTTATTTAACTCGTTAGTCAATGTCATACCTTTCCATTTTAGCGGCGCCGTGGCCGAGTATTACAACGTCCGCCTCCCACCGGGTTCGATCCGAGGGACCCTCATGTAGTATTTGTGCTGGACGAAGCGGCGTCTGGGCAGTTTTATTCCGGGTTCTCCGATTTCTCCCGCTACTCATTCCAGCAACTCCTCCATCATCATTTCGCCTGCATTTCATATCGTCCTCTTCCTCACTCTCATACTGACCACTTCACTCTGTCAGGTCCATATTTTCCTGTGCTCCCCGACAAGCGTCTGACTCTAGACTGGCTTGTAACTTCTACGGGGTGCAAGTCCTATATAAGGGAAGGCTAATCCGGTAAAGAAGAACATACCCTTGCATTTTACTAAATTGGTTTTTTGCAAAAGAGTAGAGAAACTCATGTGACTGCAACACGCCAGACATTTTTACAAGTATACTCTAGAAAGTAAAAGGAAATTGGTGTGTGTGTATGTGTGTGTTTGAGTGTGTGTGTATGTGTGTGTGCGCGTGTGAATTGTTTGCCCCATTTGCCTGTAGGAATGCACACCGCTGTAAGACTATGCTATGCTCTGATAAAGTGCATAGAAATCAATATAATGCCCAATATCACGCAACATGGTGTGCAGCTATCAAATATTCATTTGTTTGTCAAATTATCGTGCAGCAGGTGAAAACTGTTGCGCCTTTGTCAGCTGTTTCTTCTTCGATTGTCTCACACTCGAGACAGGTGCTGCAGCAAACTCAAACAGATGGCACCACCTTACAACTTGCGTTGTTCATTTGTCTCCGGATTTCTGTAAAATACCGTCTGTCTTAACAACCCCTATGCCCCTTAAAGGAGAAGTTCTGTAAGGGTAACTTCCAAACTTGATAATTCTAGTGTAGATTCAAGCAAAACATTTCCACTTTCTCTATTACGCATAGTAGCTACAGGAAGTGTTGTACTGCACCCAAAATCTTAATGTCCAGATATCACCGGAAATATATGTTTTGAGGCCCTATATCCTGTGTAGTCCTGTTTACTCTTGATGGTTTTTGTACAACTGGTAAAACGTAAGAGAAAGACAAAATCTTACTATACAACCATAGCGACCACCTCTTAAAAGATTTGACTATTGTTTAACTCTCTGTAATCCTATATTTCCATTGTACCTGCAAGAATATTAGCGATAAGATGCTTTCTGCAAATATTGACGCATGTAACATAAGGTAAATAGAGCAATAAGCGTTTGGAAGAATAATTTCTACAATAGTGAGTAGAGAAAGTCATGTGAGTGCAACATCAATCCACACTGAAGCATCACAAATTGCTCCTACATTTCGCTTATTCTACTATTGTGGAGATAGTTAAAGATGTTTCTGTATTCCACAGTAAATTGACGTCCCTCAACCCCCTTGCGGTCCCCCCCCCTCACCCCTGCCAGCCAAAAAACCATTTTATAAACGATCGCATGTGTAACGGTGTGGCAGGACGACTATCAAATTGCTCCAATTCGGTGCGATAAAATATCATGAACAGAGTGATGCGTCAATAACAAACAGCAGTTCGACCGCCTTTTGTCCCCCGTGTTGTCTCTTTCAGGAGTCGGGGTGCGATCTCCGACCCACCAGATGTTGTACTGAAAGCATTCCCGTGTTCCTTACCGGAGGGGACGAAAACCGATCTATCAGTGGCGACTCCGTCAGTGACGGCTCTTCACCTTTCTGTAAAAATAATATCAACAATGATATACAAAAATACAATAATATTGATGAACTAAACACTTATTCTTAGAGTCCGGACGTGACATAGTTTTCTTTTCATGGGAAATATAACTGAAGCACGATTGTATCAATGGTTATTTAAGTATACAGTTCTCATACGTCATATAAAGTAATATATTCTTCTCCAATACATGCATATTTAGTTTTCTTAATATGAGTCTTAAGCCCCCATTGTTTATATTCCTTTTTTTATTTTTCTCGCTATGTCTCCGCATGGTCCTGTGCTAACAGTACGTGCTCCAGGTAGGTTATTTTAAACAAAGTTGGTGACATGCTAGATCCTTGTGGTAACCCTTTGGTCACTTGAAAGTCTATTATTAATGTATTTTCCACTTATATTTATGATATTGATCCTTTATATAATGATTATATTCCTCTTATTAGCTTCCCATTAATTGTTGATTCATCTAAAGTTCTCCATAATGTATTTAGTGGTACAGTATCAAATGCCTTTTCAATATCTATGAAGATCTGTGTTTAATATCTTACTCTTGTTTACGAAGGTGAATGTGACTTTTCTTCTAATCGCTTCCTAGTGTTCATTGTTGCTGCGTTTGTTGTCACCATTGGGAACGTTTCGGGGGGAAGGATTACTAAGTGCAACTTCCTTCGAGTTGTGCACGTTTCTGGACCTCCTGAGACCAAATATTGAAGAGCATATGCAAAACAGCGTTGAGAAGCAAATGGGAGGGGAAATTACGATTAGTCTCTGGTGACAATATTCAAATTTTGGAAGCCATCTGGCTCCAACTTCAAGACAACATGCAGGTATTTGCGTGTCTGCATATTTTATATTACTTAATCTAAACTATACATTTTGGGCATAAGGAGCAGACAGGTATATACAAAGAGAGACAGGAAAGATAATCGATAGATATAAAGCGTGTTGTTTGAAATTCCATACTGTTAACACGGTATCACGCGAAACAACAGAGTAGCGACAATGGCGTTTAAAAACACAACAAAAGTATTGAAAAATATAATGCAATAATAATGATATCTAGTTCTCTCCTGACATAAAGATTTATTTGAAACAAACTGTATCTTTTTAAGGGTTTTGCATATTTTATGTGGTATACTTGGTTTCACAAATAACGTCAAGAGGTCGCTGAATCAAACATTTCTCTCGAGCCGCTATTTTTAAAAGCCCAGCGGCACGTGTTCCTTTTAACCATACTGCGCCACAGGTTTTTATCAGTTTTGCAGGTTATGTATCAAATGTGTACCTCATATTTCAGTTTTCCTCTGATTGTATGTAAACTTGCATACATTATCTGAAACTTTTATCTAAATATTCAAGTATAAACGACTGACTTGGCTTTACTTACCAATGTTATTAAAACAGATGCTGAAATTGCCCACCGTCGTTGTACATACATTTTTCACACCTATCCATCAGATGTTTCCCACCACGTCCGCCATATTGATGTTGGTCACTTTTAACCTCACATTTCGTTATACTGCGAAATCGTCATAACGCGGGGCTAAAGCATTAACCGCCTTGTTTAGGGATTCTACTGTACTTTAATAAAAATCATTACAGCCAACTTTGAATAAAAAAAATCCATGCGATCCATTTAAGGGATAATTTGTGGTGAGGCAATTTCATAAGAAGATGTTGGGAGGATGGTGAAGTAGTGATAAAGGGAGTAAAGGGGACTATTAACATTTGAGGTCGCGTTGTCTCCCAGGTGCGATATATCGTATGTAGCTTGTTGCGCTAGATGAAACCTCTCAGAATATACGATGTAATAAGAGAGCGCCATGTTTTCATATAACGGTTGTCATTTGTTTGAGAAGTAATTTGGGACGCGTCCATTACCTAACTCTTCCCGCCCGCCGCTGCCGCCGCCGCGACATAATTGTTGTGGTTTGATTGCGTGATTGTTTGTCCTCGGGGAGACAGAGAGAGCGGTGGGGCGGTCATGGCCACCAGCAACAGCTTCATTAAAACAGGGTAGCTAGGTGGTACAGTTCTTTCAGCAAATACCTACAACCTGCATACGTGATTCAACCCCTATTTCATCACACCGGATTTAAACCACGTATTTAGGGCACTTTTACTTTCTCTACCTCTTTTTCTTTAGTTCATGACATCTCAAAATGTTAATGTTTAGTGACCTTGCAGTGCCATATATGCGGTAGGTACAAAAGTATAGGAATAGTTTGTAGAAAGACTATGAAATACAAAGTCTGAACCAAGGAGTGTCGGACACACACACAAGAGAACAAAAGTTGAGTGTCGGAGAAGGAGGAAGTTGCAGTCTGTCAAGACGAATCGCACCACGTGAACTAAAACAAGAATGTGAGAGTTGGCTGCCCTGGGCTGTGAGTCAAATGTCCCTCACTCGCTGCACTCACTCCTTAACGGATGCCCAACCCTCACCATATCACACTGGCAGCCCACTCAAACCATACCCAACATTGCTTACACACGCAGTATCGATTTCTAAATGTTACATATTTGTGCATAGATTGAGATAATTACGTTAAGAGAGAAACATTGCATGCAATTATTAACTGGTAACTTTAGCTACGTTTGGCATACACCATGTCTTTAAATGTCCCCATAGTCAGAAACAGGCCCGGCGAACAGGGAGACCATAGTACTCGACCTCCTCGACCAATCCATCGTCCATTAAATGTTTAGTTTAAGTATTGTCGACTAGGTACAGTAGCATGGCGTCCCCGTTCATGGGACCTCAAACATTGGATTTCTGTCTATCGGGACGTGTATGCCCAACACATTCAAAATGTGAATGCTTTTGCACATTTTTGTAAAATGCCTCATGTCACAACACATAGTTCTTTCCCGACATATGTTTATAGCAACATAGGTATATTCTAGTTTTCACGTCGGTCTCGGTGACTCGGTTACATTCATATGGTTTTCTCTACTCACTTTTGTTCCTCTGATATTTGTGACTGTTTAACAGTGCGTTTGCATAGTGTCTTCTCTGTGTTTTTGTTGCTCTTTATAATAGGTCTTTGAACAACTGTGCTATCTTTGAACTAAAATAAAACACGTTCTATAAATGATAGAGGTTTATTTTTTTATTTTGTAACATTATTAATGTCATTACGTATGGAAGAGAACATCAGTTAAGTGACCGACGTCACTTCCTTGGGTTGACCCAATTTTCAATGACAGAAAAACGTAAATTACGTCCAACTTCACGAATAAAGCACGTGATGTTATTCATAAAATCATTTACTGTTTCTGGCTTGTTGGCATAAACTCCAAATTTAACATAACCCCGCAAGAAGTAACCCAACGGCGTTAAATCACATGATCTTGGAGGCCAGTTAATATCACCACCACGAGAAATGATGAAACCTCTCAACTTCTTCAGAAAACAGATTGTTTCGATAGTAGTATGACATGTGGCACCATCTTGCTGGAACCAAATGTTTCTGAGATCCATACCATTCAATTGAGGTAAAAAATAGTCGCTTATAAGAGGCCGGTATCTTTCTCTCATTGATAGCTACAGCTTCTCTATCTACGACTTGGAAAATATATGGACCTATAATTCCACCATACCAAAATCCACACCACACGGTCACCTTTCAGGGATGAAGTGGTCGTTCTTGAATCTGCATTGGATTGTGGTCGCAGCAATAGCAGCAATTTTGTTTGTTAACAAAGCCATTCATTAAAAAAAAAAAAAAAAAAAAAAAAAAAAACCCTAGATCAGGGGTTTCCAAACTACGGCCCGCGGGCCAAATCCGGCCCGCCAGTGTCATCAATACTGTAAAAATTCAGTAGTCGTGTTGTGAACACTATCAATATCAAGAAGTAGTTCTTTATACACTGCATAGCTTTTATCTACTCCTCGAATAAACATCAACACGTGAGCAGTATCTGTCAGATCCTTTGACTCATCCAAGGCCCGAGGAGTCCAGGAGTGAGTACTAGTCGTCTGGGTTAACCCAGGCGGATGGTAAGGTGGCCACGGTACCTATCCGTTTAAATACGGATTTACCCGTGTGGTGGTATAGGTTGGTATATGTAGCAGGCTTTTTGTCTTTGTAATGTCTGATGGTGCAGGGTGGGTTCCTGTATTGTCACTGGCGGCGGGATCTGTCGGATCTTGGATGTCTAGCCATCCGAGCGACCATTTCCCTACTGATTACTTCGTCAGCCATGGCCGGCGAGCAATGCAGTGCCAGTGACAGGAAACCGAGGAGAAACCCGCTCAAGATGTCCATCTTTGTCACACAGTTGAGATGATATATTTTGTGCGATGTCTTGTACCCTCCGAGCCACGGTGTTTTGTGACAAAACTAGTTTTAAATGAATTTACCTGTTCGGGACACATTTCTTCGGCTACTGCAATTTCATTTCTCCATCGGTGAATAGTTTTCCATCTCAAAGTTAGTGGAATGCACCAGAACGTTCTCGAAAGTACTACTAGCACCATCTGTTAGCGATAGAGGGTTCTACCACTATCTATTTCCGCTTCTGACAACTAGATGTCGTCAGGTGTCACGGTCGTAACAATAATACACAATTTGACTAGTCTAGAAATTACAGATAATGACAGAAAAAATTAAAACAGTTCTGGCCCTCGGAACTTTGTGGAGTAATCAATACGGCCCTAAGGTTGGAAAGTTTGGAGACCCCTGACCTAGATTACCTCAGGGAGACAATGAGCCAGAAATATTTTGTTTTCACAAAATGTTATATTAATGGTGTATCTAAATAGTGACCATTAATAAACACCTATACCATCTGTTAGGGCTCCAATAAACTGCTTATGTCTGTACCTTTGCGCAGGTATTAAACTGTGTCCGTAAATTTTCCACAAGCGTAACTAATGAAAATATAGAAATTAATGTATCACTAACAATTAGAACGGAAGCAATGCTTCTCTTGCTTCCATGTAATATACGCTCTTGATTTATACAAATTTTTATCCTGAATAACACGAAGTACATTGTTAAAGAATGGGTAGAGAAGCTTATGTGAGAGTGCTGGAGCAAGTTTGGTAGATAAGTAGTAAACGATAGGTACACGTATGGAGAAGGTTATTCGCCAACCCCCCAGGCAGAAGTTGGCAACCCTGTTACACTTGGCAAGCAAGGAATCAATCTTAAAGTTTCTAATACGCTGAGTTTCTCATTTCCTGGCTCGACGATGAGGTTTCCACTCCGCTACACGCGCGCGCGCGCACGCTACCTGTTACGACGACCTACACCAAATAAGATGTAAACGTACGGTCCCCGCCCTACGCAGTGGCGTCTTCTGGACAGAGCACTAGTTGCCATGGTTACAACCTTATCACCTGCCAGCTCAACTGGAAACTGCAGACTCGCACCATTAACTTGATATATGGCAGCCCGAGTTCGAATCTCCTCCGCGCCGCGCCACGTGTTAAGGGGATTGTAATATCGCTGCGTCGTAAAGAACTGAACACGTGGGGCGTTCAATACTGCAGACCTCACTAAATTATCATAATAGCAATATATGGACTTTTTATCAAACATACTGGAGCCAATGCACGGGATTATCTCTTCACTACTTTTGTAAAGCTTTTGATTTGGTTCACCACGATATATGCATTAATTCATAAAAGCAATTCCACTGGATCAATACTTAAAAATAGAAGACACGAAACTAAAATTAAATTTCTAACATATAATAAAATTAACGCTTCTGGTTCCGATATGGAAACTATTAAACGTAGAGTACCTGAGGGTTCAATTCTAGGCCCAAGCTGAAATATAAGACACTACCCGTAGTTTGACGATTTTATCCCTATAAAGAACCTGTGGTCATTGTCAGCGCGACGAGAATCGAACCTAAGGCCTTCCGAATGCTAGCGTGAAGCTTACTGCATCATTGTGATCAGTGTTGCCAATTTGTTTTGCCGACTACCTGCGAAGTGGGTCAGTTGGTAATTTTATTATGAGGTATGAAGGCGGGCTGAATTATCGACATTTATTATTTTTATGGAAACTCCCAACATTAAACTTACAACTGGCAATAACGTGAACCGCGCTCAGCGATGCTCATTTTAATAGCCTGTTATGTTTCACCGCACTTTATATCACAGTAAATTTCTTTTCGCACCATTTGGGCAGCATTAGCGCCGCCTAGTGGATACAATGCGCACTGCATGTAATGAATACTTTACTTTTCGTTTCATGCAAAATGTTTTTGAAAAGATAAAGTTACTACTACGTAATTAATTGAAACGGAGCTCTGACTTGATGTTGCCATGGTAACCTGTACAGCTCTGTGCAGAAAATGTGGAGCACTCACACAGCAACAGCGATTCTGTAACTTGTTCCGTAAGGTTTGTCACGTGCTCTTCATCTGTTTATCACATCCCCTGCTTTTGTTATGTTACGATCAGGTTAGACAATCAAGCTACCTTATGTTAACAGATGCACAGCGTAATTTGACGCAATAGAGCCGCTATTCAAATGTCAAATATGGCTGACTCTCGCTTCTAGGAATACTAATGTCCGACACTGTACAGTTACATATTACATGATGCAACCGCCTTCTTAATACCCTTTTAACATCAAGACCTTTTACTCGTCAGTATATTGCAAGTGTGGAATAAAAATATCAACAGTTCACATCAGTGGTGCACCTGCCTACAGTCAAAAGGTCTCGGTTCGAATCTCCTTAGTCAATTATAGAGCCTTTTCTTTTGGGGTTTTTCCTTATCTTGTGAAATAGAGTTAAATATCGCAAAAATACACAAATCCGAATTAAAATTTGCGAAAAATATATGTTTCTTGAAAATTCTGCTAGTAAAAGGTTTATAAATTATTGAATTGAAGCCACAATGTTCCATTTGACAGAAATGTAAGTTCCCCACACAAGGAATATCTCGGAAATAGTTCACTCTACAAAACAAAAATTATCTAGAGATAAATTGTATGTTTTAGTAAGGTCTATATTTTTATACAGTAAGATTTGGTCTATCTCTTACGGTTTGCCAGTTATACAAAAGTCATCCACAGATAATACGACTACATGGGCTATAACCGGAAAATTTAAGATATATATTTCATTTATTATAAAAATAATAAACATATATTTCCGGTGAAATGTCGACATCAAATTTTCGGGTGGAGAAAGTAAAACTTGCAACAAGGTGTTCCTAATACATTAAGATATAAGCTTCGTCTAATACTGCAAGGGTAGGGCGCGCTGGAGTGCCTTTTAGGGCGTTAAACTTAAGAAATAAGGGAAGAACAGAGTTTGATACAGTTTATCTGGTTGTTAGTGTGGTTTACTCACCCGCCACTAGTTTCCAAGAGCAGCACATGAATACTAATGTCTGTCACTGTACACGTGATATGTTTTACAGCGTATTGCATATGAGGATAGGTAGGAAGGTATTCTGAGGGTGAAGTTTATGTGCGTGTGTGTTGTGCCGCATGTCTCAGAGCGTTATCGGCGGCATCTTACTACCGTGTTTACAGGATCCCAAGACGACGACGAAATCCTGGCCGTATTACCGCCGTTTTATGGAGCAGGGCTCCCCAGAGAACGAGCCGTTAAACCATACAATTACCTGCTAATCGATGTGGTCCTGGGTTCGACGATAAAAGCTAGATTTGGGGCCAGAGCAAGGGGATAAAAGTTTTAACAGGGAACAACAACGTGTCAGATGTCAATCTCCATTAGACGCCATCTTGCGCTGCTATTCCTGTACTGCATCGATCTTTTACTCGCAGCAAGACACGACCTAGAGTGGCTAAGATTGTTTATTGATCCCGAGCACTTCACTTGTTTACAATAATACGATAATTGTCGGCTCTCTTCACTTACAGACAAAAGTCAAACACTTCTTTCCTACTTGCTGTTTTCATACATAACGCAAAACTTCATGTTTTACATTCTAGCCATTCTTAAAAATCTCATGTGTTGCACTAATATGATATAGTTATACAGTAGGCTTTGGTCGATAGTCAAATGTTTTATAGCTGATCGCTATATGAAGGATTTGAAACGGCCAAGAGATAACAAAATGAATAATGACCTTCGATGTGAAAATAATTTAAGTATTGGGAAACTCACACAAATAACAAGGACTGCATCGATCAATGGTTCACTCTACAAGAAAGATTCTTTATCATAAATTGCGTGTTTTAGCGAGTTCTTCAGTTTTTGTATAGTAAGATTTGGTCTATCTCTTACGGCTTACCAGTTATGTCAGAGTCATCAAGAGTAAACACGACTAAATGGGCTATAGCCGGAAAAATCAAAATATTCATTTAATTTGTTATAAAAATATCTTAAACATGTGGCTTTTTTTATCAAAATCATTAGAATTATTTTTGAGAAAATAAAAATTTTCAAACAATTTTACAAGTGAAAGTAGTTTAGGCTGAAGGAGTTTTCTTCAAAATCTTCATCTCGTTTGCTTGAGAGATACTACACTTAAATACCAAGTGCCTGGGGTGACCAAGCTTCGATCGGCGATTTTCGCCCCTGTTTTTGAAAAATCTTCTTTTTATGGAAGAAGTAAACCTGAATGTTAACTATATAAAAGTTTTTGTCACGATGGTTAAAAGAGTCATTTCCGAGATACAAGAGACATAGAAATTCATATAAATATTTCATAAACACCATCATTTCTACTGCTGAACGCAAGCCTACCCCAGATATTCACCTAGTTAGAGGTTTTCGTCGAGCATTTTTTCCATTATGGAGTTATTTTCCATTATTGTTTATAGAAGAGTGAGTAGAGAAAGAGATGTGAAAGATGTGAATGTGCTACCTAAAAGTGAGAAGAGAAAACAGTATGAATATAATATGTAGCATTTCTATTTCAAACATACAAAAAGTTGTATGATTTCTTTGTAGAAGAGTGAGTAGAAAAAACACTGTGAATTGTGTTACTTAAAAGTGAGAGGAGAAAACAGTGTGACTGTAACAGTATTTCTATCTCAAATACACAGAACATGGTATGACTTACTATAAAAACGGAGATAAAAATGTTTTTTGGTGTAAAATTCTTTATAGAGGAGTGAGTAGAGAAAGAGATGTGAATGTGTTACCTAAAACTGAGTAGAGAAAACACTGTGAATGTAATATGCATGTATACAAAAATTTAACCAAACCTTTAGAGTCGTTTCTGAAATACCGGGAATATATATACAAGAATTGTTCTCTAGAAGCGGGAATAAAAAATGTTATTTTTTTATGTAAAATCGCGTTTTTTCGGGAATTACACCTATATAGATGAACTTAAAAAGAGCCGTTTCCAAGTTGCGCGGAATATATATACAAGAATTGATAAGATTTTGATTCTAACCGACTATTCGTTTTTTAATTATGCTGTTAACAGACACGCACCAACAGAGGCATCTTTTGCTAATACCGCTTTTTTGGATTCAGGGAACTCAAAGCATACATAAATCGGTATCAAAAACTAGGTATCGAATTTTTGGGTGTTGTAAAAGTAACAAGCTACCATAAGTATGGTAGTTGCTAGTAGAATTGGCCAGTAAAAAACCTACCCATTTACCTGTATGTTAGGGGTGTTACATTATCAGGGGTAAAGTGGGGGAGGGAGGTAAACACTGTGTCGGGTAGAGGGGAGCAGTGTCTCTATTGTCATCGGATATCGGAGAGGAGAGACACGCTCTTCTCGCTTTCTTTCAATCTCGCTGTCTATGGTTGCGTATACTGCGTTCAGGCGGCGTGGCGATCTCTGAGTGCAGCTGCACCTTGTCAACAGAGCATCCTTTGTGTATGACCAACGCACTGCGAGTATTGTTTAGTGTTCTCGTTGTTTATAGTCTATTTTCTTCATTAAAATATACAATTTTGTTGTGACTTTGCCTAAGTCAGGCGCAGAAAGTACAAGAGTGTGACGTCAGAGAAAGCGTGCGGGTAAAGTGACGGTTCAGAATGAGAAAATAGATGTGAAATTGAATAAGATAGTAGAGAAAGGAGTAAAATAGTGCTAGTTTGATGAACATTTGACGCCGTACATACGTGTTACGACTTTGCCCCTAGTTTTAGAGAATTAACCGACAGGGAGCGTGATTTTGCCCTTTTTCAATAAGACTGTGCAACAGCCAATATTTCGATGAGAACAATTACTGAAAGTGTGTTTCAGAACAGAATTATAAGTACACATCTTTGGTCCCCTCGGTCCCCCGACCTAATACCCTGCAGTTTCTATCTCTAGGGTTTTCTCTCCCGTTAGAAGAACATAAAGTGATAGAAACTTACCTGGACTGGAGACATTTTTGGTTTTTGTGACTTTGGTGTCAGAAGTGGGATTTGTCAAATTGTCAGTGCCACACTATACTTACTAAAGAAAGTAAAACTGTTGTTTGTGTTCTTGCAGCGGAATGTTGTTCAATGCTTTCAGTTGGCAACACTGCGTTTTTTAATTATGAAGCAGAAGGTGGGTGCGTTCGAAATTGAAACAGTGCTGGGTTCGAAGCTGTAATGAAGTTGTGAATGTTGAAGTTTGTGGCCACACAGAGGCTTTCTGTTTGACCAAGACGCAGATGATCGATTTTCCATAGCGAGAGTGTAACAATGCAGCGAGTCTGTCTGTCCATCTGCAGTGAAACACATACATAAATATTCCAAACATCCCTCGCACATTTTCTGCCTGGAACATCAGCATTCTGTTGACCCAGCTTCTGGAGTGCCTCCTCCTATATGACGTTTACAGCGGCTTATTTATGACGAAACACTCCGAGCCAGCCTTCACGTCATGACGTCAACGTACTGTGAAAAAATGTCAGCTTTCGTAGTTAGTCATGGACCTCCCTCTCACCTTTGACCACATTGAAAAATTTAAACCTCAAGTTCTCAGCATTTTTGCACCATTTTTCCATACTAATAATGCTCTATGCGTTGTCATTTTGACTTTCCCTAGTGGTAAAAAAAGCATTTTATAAAAGGGTCCGTGTGTGTGTGTGTGTGTCAGTCTGTCAGTCTGTGGACAGCATAACTCAAAAACGAAAAGTCGGTTAAAAACCAAAGTTGGTATTTAAGTTTAATGTCGTTCAAGGATGTGACACGAAGATTTTGAAGTAAATAGCCCCACTCTAAAGTATCTTTTACATGGAAAATTTTTCGAAAATTTTGATTTTCTTGAAAATGGCTCTAATGATTTTGATAAAATGTCATATGTTTGAGATATTTTTATGACAAATGAAATGTATATCTTGAAATTTCTGGCTATAGCCCCTGTAGTCGTATTTACTCTGGACGAATTTTGCATAACTGGTAAACCGTTAGAAATAGACCAAATCATACTATACAAAAAATGTAGATCTTGCTAAAATAAACAATTTGTGTCTCAATAAATTTTCTTCTAGGGTGAACCATTTCTGAGATATTCCTTGTTATGTGTGTAAGTTTCGGAAAATTTAAAAGTTTCGTGAAATGGATCATCGTTGTTCATTTTTTTATATGTCAAGTGTGCAAAGACAACAGAATCTGAAATATTTGTCTATCGCACAAAGTCTTCTGTATTCTAAGATTCTCCTTGAAGAAGATATAGGAGTAAGAGTTTGTAAGAATGGTTAGTACAAGAGTAGAGAAAGTCATGTGAGTGCAACACATCAGAGTTTTTTTACTTCACTTTTTTCTTTTTCGTGGTCAATGGAAAAAGAACGAAATTACCCGCTTCTCTGGAGTGGGGGTAGTGGGTGTGCCCTACATTTAAGAGGTCACTAGTTCGAATCTTGGTTAGGGTTTAACTTTGAGCTCCAGGGACTCCGAGGTAATTTGAGTATACTTTGGCCCATTACATTGATCGCCCGATATAATCTAACTGGTTAAAGGACATTAAATGGAGAAAAGAGAGAGAGAGAAGCTAAATGCCGGTGGTTAGGTTGGCAGGTGCGGTGGAATCGAATCCCTGACATCCGGAAGATGACATTACCGCGGTAAAATCCAGCTACAAATAAATTAAAGACAAACGAAATTTGTATGTATTATGTCACATCTCCAAGTTTATTTACAACGTTCATAGATGTTAAAAAAGTAAAAGCTTTCTCTACGTAAGTGCTCAGAATCTGAGCATGCGCAATGAAAACAAATGCTTTACACATTGCTTTCCTGGGACGCTGTGTGCCTTGAATTTACACATTTAGTGCACATGTTAATAATGTCTGTTCTGGTTACTAACGTAAATGATACATATATTGCATCGCCTTGAGACAGGGCGTGGATTCAGCGGCGGCTGCCGTGTGCTTGTGAGAGAAGGGAAAAGTTCTCTGAGCCTACCGAAATGTTTGGAACTCGTTTACCTTTAAAAAATTAAATACACAAAAAGAGTTTTAAAAACATTTTCAATATTTATCAAGGCACAAAAATTAATTACTTTAAAAATAAATAATTTTTTTCTTCCAGGCAGAAATCGATGGAGTTTCTTGGACAATTATTCTTTATAAAATAATAAAACTACTGATACCTTGGTTTTTAATCCGCGTGGAATATTTTGAATATTGAGTTATTTTCACATTGTGAATAAATTTAATAATTAGTTGCCTCAAAACTATAAAACAGATTAAACTGCACATTTATGTGGTAGTTTATAACAAATACCCTTAAGTGTACAAAGTATTGATTTAATTCTAGAACAATACAGAAAATTCAAATTTCAGCCGCAGGATCCCTTAAATAATGACATATTTCGATGTTAATTGAAATTCCTGCAACATTCAGTGAGTTATAATCACACGAAGGAGGGAAGGATGAAAGTAAGGGAAGGAAAGACGGATGGAAGGGGAGAGAAGCAGAAGGAAGAAGAAGGAAGGGGAAAGAAGGAAGGAAAAGTAAGGAAGGGGAAGAAGCAGAAGGAAGAAAGGGCAAAAGGGGAAGGAAGGGCGGAAGGCAAAGGAGGGGAAAGTAGGGGGAAGGGGAAAGAAACAGAAGCACATTTTTTTTAGAGAGTTCTGATTATTTATAGATATATTATAGATTATATATAAATATATGCTTTGTTTTACTTTTCTTATGGTCATGATAGTGTTCGGGTTGCGATGTTCATTTGCCTTACGTAGCATCAGTGTTGGCAACATGACTTTTACAAAACCATAATATTCTACATAAGGTAGGCAGTGCAAATAATAAAATGACGAAAATAACTTAACGAAATTTAATTAATTAATATTATATTTTTTTAAAACGTATATATAAATGACCTGCCATTTTAAACAAGCATTGTTTACTTTTAACACAGTCGTAAACAGATAGAGAGGTCTGGTTCTTGCTATAGCTGTTAAGGTCAGTAGAATGACTCTCGTAGGTGCAAGTATATTTCCAGTGAAATGACGTTATACGTAGAATCGATATGTATCTACTACCACAGAAGGCACAGCGTTTGTAGAACGTACCTATTTCAAGTGACAGTGTTGTGTTTAGGCCGTCACCACGTATGTCGGTGAGTGTACACGCCAAGTATCGTGGGTTCGGGTCTCGGAAGCAAATTGACTTGCACGATGACCGGAGGAGATTAATCAAGATTCGCGGCGGCGACGGGGTTGTTCGGAAATGTTCGGGTGTGTTCGCAGGCGGTCCAGGGGTCGCTAGAGAGAGTATGCAACAGTTAGCCGGGCGACCTGATAAGAGACGATCGCGGTGCGCACGAGGAAGTCCCTCCCGTGTTCCGGAACCATCATGTAGGTAGTTGATACATACACATGTTTTGGCTTGCAGGTGCAGGTGGCTGTCTGTGGCTTCAACAAATCTCTCTCACTTTGTCTTCAAGACATTTCATACTTTGTCTGTCTGTCTGCTCAATTCACATTGCCTTCACTCTACTTACAAAAACACTATTTACTGTGCGTGTCACTTTAAAATATATACTCAGAATTATCAAAATACATTTCAAATAATATTAATTTTATAATTACATTTAAAATAAATAAATACACACCGTAACTTTTTCTCAATCTTTTTCTCTAACAAAATTAATAATATATTATGTCTGTTTAATCTTTGTTTTTTTACTTTATATATTTTATAAACTGTATTTACCGTCTTAAACTATACCACTAATTTATAAAACTAAATTTCTAAGCATTTATTTCTGTAAATTAATATTTCTGCGGAGACTTAGGTTCTTAAGCATATGTGATACTTAAAATTCTAAAAATCAATAAAAATCTTTACTACCCCTTAAAATATTTAATTACAAAGATCTTAATTTTCAGAAAACTAACCTGTCAAAATTAATTTCCACGCGGTTATACAAGAATTCTGTGTTAAAAAGTTTTAAACTGTCCTCTTTTTCTAATATATTCTTTCTGCCGACTTTTATCTGATATTTTATATCTTAATGTCACAAAGGTTTTCAATTTTTGGATAAATACTACAAAGCTTCATAAAATTATTTAAATTAAAATTTTCTATCGTGACCTTTATAAAATTAGAATAAAATACTTTGTGAAACCTTCTAAAACATTCGTATATGATATATACAAAATTTATGAATAATTGCTGAATTTTCATTACAATTTTTAAATATTTAAGGTTTATAAAAAATTAAACAACACGAACGTAACTTTTATGAAACTATAACCGAAACCTCATTTTTCTAATGGTGTAAGTATTATGTGTGGATATTAATCGTGCTTGCCATTTATTTTGTGGATTTTAAAATGTAAGTTCACTAAAATGCGTGTAAATGTATGGCACTATGGGATTTAATTATTTCGAAAGTATTAAAAGTCGCTTTAAATGCCCAGAAATTTTGTGAAATGTTCAACATATTAAATTTTTAAAACAATTAAACAAAATAATTCAATGACTATTTTATTGAACGTCTTCTCTGTGCTAAAATTCTATATGTATCTTAAATTATTTAGTTTACTTGTCTTAAAATGTGTAATCATAAAATAATTACACATAGCAAATTTAAAGTAAAATGCCCATGTTTATTTGCGTGTCGTTAACATTTAAAATTAATTTACAAAAATTCAGCAATTATTTTGTTGTCTCAAATTTATTTTAATACATTATCCGTGAAATGGAATGCATTAAATATCTTGGTTAGCAATAATTAATAACATAATTATTAAACATATATATTTTTAAATAATTTAGAAATATGTTGTAATTTTTAGAAAATTAAAATGCACAACGGTTATTCTAATCGAACTTTTTCTGGCGCAATTAATTTTGAATAAACCAAAATACTTATGTATATAATTAAGTCCAAAAGATAATTTTAATTTATTTATCTAGTTAAAAACTCATTCGTGTTTTCCCTAAATTGATGCCAATATGGAATTTAATCTTACTTAAACGTCAAAAATTACATGTTTTTTGAATTTGTAAAACTATTACATAAGTTCTAAAATAATTAAATATAATACTGGTAGCTATTTAGGGAATTAAATGTGCTGTTTCTGATGGAATTACTGTTATATACATTAATTAATCATTTTATGGACTTGTAAAAACATTACCATTATTGTTATTGTTTATTATTATTATTATTATTATTATTATTATTATTATTATTATTATTATTATTATTATTATTATTATTATTATTATTATTATTATTATTATTATTATTATTATTATTATTAACTGGAGTCAAATAGCCAAGTAAAGTGTGTGTGTGTGTGTGTGTGTATGTGTATGTGTGTTACTCTGTGGACAGCATAACTCAAAAACGAAAATTAGGTTTAAAACCAAAGTTGATATTTAAGTTTAATGTCTTTCAAGGATGCGACACGAAGATTTTGAACAAAATTCTTCCACCGTGAACTTCGGTTTACGTGGAAACTTTTTGGAAAATTTTGATTTTGTTGAAGATGGCTCTAACGATTTTGATTAAAATGTTTGAGATATTTATGATAAATGAAATGTATAGCCCATGCAGTTCAGTAAACCGTAAGAGATAGACCAAAACTACATCATCCTAAAACAAAATTAATGTCAAAATATCTTTTTGTAGAGTGAACCGTTTCGGAGATATTTCTTGTTATTCGTGTGAGTTTTACAAAACAAACTTTCTTCAAATGGAACATCGTTATTCATTTTTTACGTTAGCCGTGCAAAGAGAGCGGAATTTCAAAGCTTTGTAACAATGGTTAATCCAGAGGTAGAGAAACTCATGTGAGTGCAAAACATCTCAAATTTTATTTGTATCGAAACTATTATATTAACTTACAAATATTTTTTATAAGTACTTTATTGCTCAATTTTTTAAATGTGTAGGTAAATTGTTTAATAATTACAAACTCGACACAGTAGGCAGGTACCAACAGCTGCCATCCATTTCTGAAATTGAAAAGGTCGCCCCGCCGCAGTCATTTGTCTGTTGAAAAGAATATTGTGCCGTTGTCATCCCACTTTATCGATTAGTGGCCTCCTGTATTATGATGAATAGTACGCAGGGGGCAGTGTCGGGAAACAGTTGACTGACAAGTAATAAACAAATGAAATGTTGAAGGATAACGCCACATTGTTTTACACGAGCGAGCAATTATTTTTCTTACTTAGACAGGAAATTACGTAATGTGGCCGGGAAGTTGAAGTGGCAAAGGTCCAAATTACTCAGTTTTTTATAGATAAATAAATACAGGTTCGGAATTAAGAGAGTAAGAGGTTGTGGAAGAGTGGAGAAAGCGATTTAGTACCTGGAGGTGTTTCTGACCCATAAAACGCTTATAGCGAGCGAGGGCCATTGTTACGAGCACCTCTAATTGCTGAGTTGGAGCAAGTTGGCGAACAATGGAGAAGCGATCTCAAGTGGCACTACCGTAAAAAGCAAACAAAGGAAAGTCACGAGCAGATTAGCACTTCCAAAACTTTGGTAACAAGTGATAAACTAGTAGCGGCGCTGGCTGCCCTTTCTCAGGCGGCGCGATTTAGAATTAACGGCAATTGTCACATACCTTCCCTTCACTCCCATTGTTCCTCTTTCTTTACTACTTTTATTTCACATTCTATTTTATGTTTCTTTTTATCTACCTTAATATTCAGCTGTGTCTTTGTGTATAACATAACCTCGTAAACCACTCAACCGACTTTAATAATGCTTTCACCATTGAAAAACTCTTCTTCTCCACGGACATAGGTAATAAAACATTTCCAAGATCTTTAAAACTAATTTTAATTCATTATAAAGTTATATATAAATTTGAATTAATGTAGACAAAATTTCGTATACGCATGTTTTAGTTACGAATGAAAATTTTACGCCACTCATCAGTTTGAAAAAAATATTCCTATTCAAATTATCAACTTGCTATTATTGCTTCTTGTGCTTTTAAATTCCTTCCCAAAGTTTAATTACCCTACTTTATTATCATTATTGTCATTGTCAGTGTCAGTGTCACTGTCACTGTCACTGTCACTGTGACTGTGACTGTCACTGTCACTGTGACTGTCACTGTGACTGTCACTGTCACTGTGACTGTCACTATCACTATTATTATTATTATTATTATTATTATTATTATTATTATTATTATTATTATTATTATTATTATTATTATTATTATTATTATTATTATTATTATTATTATTATTATTATTATTATTATTATTATTATTATTATTATTATTATTATTATTATTATTATTATTATTATTATTATTATTATTATTATTATTATTATTTAGGTAGACTGAAAACGTGTATTTACAGTAAACTTTGGATATGAAGTTTTTTCTGTGAAATGCAATTGATTCTGTCTGCTATGTACATAATAGAACAAAAAAATAAAAACTTTTTTAAGAATACTTTTAGGGAGTGTGACACAGTAAAGGTCATGTGAATGTAGCATCATTATTCTGCTGGTAATTCAGTTCTTTAAGTTTTCTTTGTTTGTTTTTGTTGGTTAGGTATGTTTTAATTGGTTTATTTCGTGTGTTATCTGTCCAGCAATAGGAGGTAAGTTGAGAACAGTAATACTAGTGCAGATTGATTCACCGTGGCAGCACCATCTGCTGTTACTCCCTCGATTTCAATTTCAACAAAACAAAATCATGACATCAACAAAGTGGGGCATGCTATTTATAACGTGTCTGCAAACATCTGGTGGCCTTCGCCTTCTCAGAGATCGATTACACGTCATAATCAAGATCGTGACAGAGGTTTTAAACAAATAAACAGTGATACTAGCCCATAGCCACCTGCAGGCAGCCAGCTAGACAATTGTTACTATAGCAACCGTATACATGTGTGCAGGTGAACTCTACAGCCTGACAAACTCCACGAGACATGTTCAAGGGAAAGAAAAGAGGTAAGTTGGCCCAAACACTGCTCATTTACCTATATCATTTTATACTTGTATTTGCAATTTAGCATATTGGACAGAAACGTATGTATACTAGCTATGTTTTCGCGCAGCTCTCGTTGACAAGCTTTTGTTGCGTTACATCTAGTGAGATATAAGTGGATAAACTAAATTGTACATTTATTTTAAATTAACATAGGTTAAAACACAGCGATAACGTATGAGGCTCACATTTGGCAGGTCCCGGGTTCGATTCCGTTCAACCAACGTCTCTCACTTTCGCTTTCGCGTCCTCGATAGATATTGAAGTTGTTGATAACTAAGTTTTCATTTTTGAGTTATGCTGTTCACAAATAGACACACACCCGGACACACGGATCTTTTTTAAAAAAACAGCCTCATTTAGATGGGATATTAACCAATTCTCAAAATATGCATTTGCATTGTAATTCTGGTTATGGAATTTTCTGGTGGAATGCAATAAATTCCCCATGCACCATAATTATAGCTACGTGAACAAACTAGCAGCACTATAAAAGTGTAATCTTGTTTTACTTTGAGTGAAATAGTTGCTGCGATGAATTCACAGCCGCGCGGCCCGCATGTGACGGGATTAAAAAGCTTACTAAGCGTTTGGGGGGGGGGGGGGGGGGGGAGAACATTTGTCGCATTTTTTCCACGCGACTGCTCAACCTTGCATTGCTCACTACCAAAGGCATGCTTCTCCTTTTGCCTTTTACCATGTTATTTAAAAAACAGTGCATAAAAAGTAACATATTTCACATCTTGCCACTTGCTCAAAACATATTACCAAGTGGAAAATTAGAACACAACGGTAGAAGACTTTATGAACATTTGCCAGAATTTATCGCCTGTAATTACACTTGGGAGGTCCGGGTTCGACCTAGTTACGACGACCACGTTCACTGGCCGGGAGGACTCGGGGCTCTAAGCGCACCCCATCTTGTAGGACTGTACCGCACTCATGGGTAGAGGTGGAGGACGCAGCGGTCGGGCGATAGGCGCACCTACAGAGCGGCTCTAGCTCTTCCCTCTTAGTTATGGGAAAAAATAAATGATATTGCTTTGGTAAATCAAAATTAACATTATTTGATTTATTCAAGTGAAAATTTAGAAGTCCTATCCTGAACAATTTTCAATATATGGGTAGTTTAGGGTGAGCAATTTTCTTCAACTTTTTGCATCCTTAAAAGATGTTAAACCTAAATACCAACTTTGGTTTTTAATCTAATTTTCGTTTTTGACTTATGCTGTTCACAAGTGCACACGCACACACACACCCGTATAGAGACCTTTCTCTAAAAACGCTTTTTTATCGATTAAGGGGGTTAAAAACTATATATAAACTATATATTTGTAGTGAATTCTCGACATTGAATTTTTGGATGGAATATAATAGTTCTACTTGGTATAGTAGTAGACAAACTGAAACTGCGAGAAAGAAGCCAAAAAAAGAAACATTGAAGTATGAAAAAAGGAGGTTAGAATGCGATATGCAGGGGCGAGGATAAGGCTAATGAATTTAAACGGCCCAAGAGGGAGATGAAAGAGTGGGGGGGGGGGGGGGGGAGATGCAGTTAGCGTAGTAGATCGCCATTATACTCTGGAAAAAGAACATATTAGGGAATTACTTATGTTTTATATACGAACGGGGAAGAGATTTTTAATAACGTGTGCTGCACTCACATGACTTTCTGAATGAATCTTATCTATGATTGCTGCAGGGAAGAGAGATAGTGATAAGGACATATATTTCCTTCTGTTCCTGCGCCTCACGGAGAAACCATTCTTAATCTTGTGAGAAAACACTGGCTGTTCTTGATAACATACTAAAGGTAGATAAATTGCCGTGTTGTCGGAGAGAAAAAACCTCCAGGACATGAGAGAAAACTTAGAAACAACTGGAAACAAATCTCTGAGATAGCCCAAACAATGTCACTAAACTTTCAACATAAAAACTGTGAAAAAAACTACTTTAGAAGTTACAAACACGTGACAGTGTGAGAAGAATTAATTCCTGTATTGTGTGTTGTAATAATGCTTTTGAATGAGATAATAAAAAATAAACATTAGTTAAATGTCTGGATTATTTTATATGAAAGTAATAGATCTTATGAATTCAAGATTCATTTCTAATAATATTACTCATATAACAGTTATTTATGGAACTAGTGATTCATTCTGATACGAGTTTATGTTTACTGAACGTTACGAGTGTCAAAATACACCTGTTGCATACAACGTTTTATGTAATTTTAGTATTAAAATAATTAATAAATTTGTTAAATGAAAAATTATAATGTATCATAGATGTATGACGTAATATGGTTGTTTCATTTCTTGACAACTAGGTCACTTGGGCTCTTTAAATTCTAAAATCACTCACAAACCGATGTGGCTAAAACATATTAAAATAGTAAATACTTAGTGTAAAACAGACGTTGAACATGTTTCGCGAAGTCAATTTCTGGGGCGAACCGCAGCACCTTATCTACGGATACAGCTCGTCGCTCGGAGTTGTCTGAAGGTGCACTTGTACAGCAAAATGGGGACTAAAGATAAAACTATTGAACATATAGGTAGACTGTATTCACCTTCATATTTTCAAGCAAGTGCTCAGAGTTTAGTAATTCCAGAAAAATAAAAAAATGTTTACGAAAAGAAAAACTTTGTGGGTGGAGAAACGAAAAATACGTTAGTTTGCGAGAGTGACGATTTCGGGCTTTTTACAGGCACATTGGAGAAAACTATAACAATATTAACCACTTCACGATCTAACTATAGTCTGAGAAATGGTAAAAATACATCATACTAATCAAAAGTTTGTAAACCTGACACGGTTGATTACCCAGGAAGCCTTGATTAATAAACCTCGCCGTGAAAACTTCATATTTACATACATCATACTTCTTTCTTTGCGTTTTGTAGTCACTGGTTATTAGTTAGGTGTTCTATGTAGGAATCACACTAAAACACGCAACAATATATAACCAACCTTCAATGGGTTTTAATACCTTTACTATCCCGAGTATTCTCGGGTTTGTTGCATTGTTGCTTGTTGTTTTAAAATATAAAGAAGAACACCTTATTTCCCTTGTTGTTACAACCAGTAGCTCATGAAAATATAGACGGAAACACTGAGTGACGTCATTGTTAGTATCCACTTTAAAGTTCAGGCTAGAAGTTGTTGTCTTGCTACATTTAGATCTACAGAATTACTTGAATCTGAATGAGATTCACTTTCCGTTAATGCTTCTGAACTGTAGCTGTCAGATTTTATCACTGCCCAAATTTTATTTAATTTTGGATTTGGATGTGTTACAGGATTGCAATCTTCATTCTTAGAGAAATACAAATATTTCTTGAAAGCAATCAACATACCAATTGTACATATCACGAAGCACTACTGATTCCATCTAGCGGTGTGCGCTAAATTAGAAGGTTCTGGACGAGAATAGTCGGAATAAAATCACAGAGAACTAAGAGTGAAATGTATACGAGATAACTCGGGTTAGAAATTTTTCCACCATTTCTTAATTACGAGTATTCTCGGGATAATAGTTTATGTTTGGTTTCTTTAGTACATTTCAATAGTGCGTAGAAGGCATTGCATTGCGCCTAAAGATTCGATATTGACATTTTAGAATAACTAAGTGTTTCGACATCCTCTGGACACGAGTGAAAATACGTTTTAAACAAAGTGTTGTTGCGAAGCGCAATCATTGTAGGTACCTACTTCATGATAATAATGGATATGAACGTTTGCCCATCTTGTTGTAAGTGCAGGGGAAATACAAGAGGCTGAAATCATCGCTAATTCATTGAAGAACATGACGCTATTTGCTGATTTAAGATAAAAAAAACTCTTAAAACATGTGTGAAACGACTTTGTAATGTGAACTTGTGACATAACCTCTTATTGTAGCATTGTCGGGCAGTTCTCTGCCAATAATATTTATTTTGTAGTATTTTTACAAGTTGATGTCAAAAGAAACCAGGCTATTCAAGTCATAAGGATTCGAAGTGAATTATTTCATTGTTATTAAAAGTAAAACAAACACCAGCGACAATGAATCAATGAATAAAAAAAAAAAACTATTTTTCTAATTAAAACTTTAAAAAAGTAGATATTTCTCATTTATCGCTAAAAAATATTCTCGAAAATATGAAAACTTGGAGGAAAAATAATCCCATACATCACTATATCAAATGCATGGAGACCAATTTGTGCTGTAATTGAAGAACTTTGTCATTTATCGTTAAATACAAAAGCTGTTGCCTCTGGCTATAACGTAAATAGTGAGGTTTACCTCATAAAGGGCATTTCTGCAGCTTGCTGATAATATATCATGCTAAATCTGCGCCCTCATAATCCTCATACCATCAATCAATCACAACTTTCCAACAATAATCACTATAAGCAATGCCACGAGAGATTGTCAATTTATCTAGGCAAAAATATATGTATGTTTTAAGGCCCCCTGCATCATACCTTAAAAAGGAAAAGTCGGTTAAAAACCAAAGTTGGTATTTAAATTTAATATCTTTCAAGAACGCGGCACGAAGAAAGAAAAAAAAAGAAAAACAAAATTTTCGAAAAATGTTCGAAGTAGAGGCTAGTTTAGGATAGAGCAATTTTTTTGAAAATCTTTCTGTCATATCCTTAAAAGAATTAAACTTAAACACCAACTTTGTTTTTTAACCGACTTTTCCTTTTTGAGTTATTCACTGAAAAACACACACACACACACACACACACACACACATAGACACACACACAGACACACACAGACACACACACAGACACACACACAGACACACAGACACACACACAGACAGACACACACACACACAGACACACACACAGACACACACACACAGACACACACATAGACACACACACAGACACACACACACAGACACACACACATAGACACACACACAGACACACACACACAGACACACACACACAGACACACACACACACAGACACACACACACACACACAGACACACACACACACACACACACAGACACACACACAGACAGACACACACACACACAGACACACACACACAGACACACACACACATAGACACACACACACACAGACACACACACAGACAGACACACACACACACACACACACACACACACACAAACGGACATTTTTCTAAAAATGCTTTCTTTTTTGGATTCAAGGCGCCTCAGAACATACATTTCCTCTGAAATCTTGACATCGAGATTTTTGGTGAAATAGAATACTTGTTCCACTTCCTATAGCTAATAGTATAAAAAATAAAAATGCGGCACGTATCAAAGAGAGTATTAATAGTGTTTTAATCGATCCGGGATGTAGGTAGCGTTTGTTGCTGTCATTAAAGGAAACGGTAAAAAATTATCGACTGCATTCAGAGTAGTAAAATGGGGTAGGTTATATTAACATTCGTCGCTTTTTGTTTTCACATTATAGCGGTTTTAATTACCTTAACAAGAGCGTTATCGGTTCGTTTGGCAGGAACAATCTTAAAGTTCCGCTAAAACGGGGCACATTTCACGTTAAAGGGGAACGCGCACTCTTTTATTTTGCCGATATAATCAAGTGACTGTATGTACAGGCGACGAAATGAATGGTGGGAATGCGTCCAATAAATATATCGGAAACCGATTTTGTCATTATATGTACCCAACTACTCCTTGCTTTATACTAGTAGTGGGAGAAAACTAACGAGTTTCCAGTCTTTCTTCCTCAAAATAAACTGTAACAATAATCTGATCCCAACGTATTACCTCCGTGAACAAGATAACTAAAAAATAACTCTAACTTATGTTTGACATATTTTTATGTCAAAAAAAATTAATTTACTAGGAATTTTTTCTGAAGTTCTCATTCTGAATGACTTCTGGAAATCCTAAGACACAGAAAATGTAAATCTCGTTAAAACACAATTTATTTTAAATACTTTTTTGTCGACTGCACCATTTAAAAAATATTGCCTGTCATTCGCCTGAATTTTGAAATAGTTTTCTCAAATGGGAAGTCGTTACTCATTTCTTTTATCTCCTCACCATGCAAACAGAATGTCCTTCAAGGATGCGACACAAAGATTTTGAAGAAAATAGCCCCACCCTAAACTACCCTTTACATCGAAAATTTTTCAAACATTTAGATTTTCTTGAAAATGGCTCTAACGATTTTGATTAAAATGTCATATGCTGGAGAAATTTTGATGACAAATGAAATGTATATCTTGAATTTTCTGGCTATAGCCCCTGTAGTCGTATTTACTCTGGACGACTTCTGCATATCTGGTAAACCGTTAGAGATAGACCAAATCATACTATACAAGAAATGTAGATCTTGCTAAAATACACAATTTATGTCTCAATAAATTTTCTTGTAGGGTGAACCATTTCAGAGATATTCCTTGTTATGTGTGTGAGTTTCGGAAAACTTAGAACTTTCGTGAAATGGATCATCGTTGTTCATTTTTTTATATATTAAGGGTGCAAAGAGAAGGGAATCTCAAAGCTTTAAAACATTTGACTATCGCTCAAAGTCTACTGTATTCTAATATTCCCCTTGTACCTACAAGGAAATGCGCAACAGGGTAATTTCTGCAAATGCACTGTCCAGGCTAACCTGAAAGTTTTGGCCACATATCGATGTTTTAAACAGTCTTAATTCACAACAAAAAATGTAAAATCGTTCAGCAAAGCTGCACATTTAACCCTTGGTAAGGTAAATCAAATCCGTGGAATCGGTAGGCGATTTTCCGTCTGACAAGCTAGTGCACAAGCCATTACACCTTGCAGTAACGCTTGGCACGAGAAATTTATAAGCACATTAGCACCGTTTTAGTGAGCATTAACTGCGATATATGTTCCCGTGCTTTGGTCTTGCTAAAACTCAAACGGTTCGACCGATTTTAATACTTCTTTTTGCTCCACTCAATGCTGGGATGGTTTTGAAATACAGAACATTAGAACATATCCAATGTAAGAGCTTTCTTCCCTAATTAACCAATGTTAATTAAATTTTAGATTAAGTTACACCTGCTCTAATATATTGTTCGAATAAGTTTCACCGCTATATATTAAATAGTTCAGAAACTAAATATTCTTTATTATGTTTTGGAAATAATAAAAGGTATACTTTTTGCAGTTTAGAATTAAACTACAGACCTGAAATTTGGTATACTAGTTTTTCTACGTCTATACAATAAAGCTGTGCATTAGTTTTCCAAAATATTAATATTTACTAGAAATATGACTTTTTTCTATTTAGAATAGAATAAAAAGAAACATATACTTCTATGTATGATTCTGATCAACAAACCAATGCACAGTTTTCTTTATCAAGTTGTATTGTACATATCCTGAAAATTTCAACTTTATCAATCAATATTTACTGCAAAAAAGTTTACCCTAAAGCACAAAAATTGTTATATGAAGAAAAAGCTATTTAAAGTTTTGCACCAATTTCTAGGTGGATTTGACACAATATTTAATGGCCATATTCTGGACATGTTGAAGACATTTCTTTTAAAAAATATTTTCTGAAAAAAAAATAGCATTTTGTTGGCAGAGTGTTCCGTTAAGCAACTTCTCGTTTTCGTGTTATGCTGTCCACAGATATAGAGGCAGACGTGAGTGTTCCGTATAATGTGAGTGCCATTTTGAGGTTGCTCTGGAGATTTAAGTTTATGTAGAGCTTGGCTAATTGGCCACTGGCTGGCTCTTCCTCTGACTTGTGTTACATGATCTTTCCATGTTACTCCCTGATCCATATTCAGTTACATTCGCAGTCCAGTTTGTGTTCTCTACCAATAGAGCGAGCGGTTGTCGCTTGTGTTTTCGGAGTCTATGGTTTATGCACTTTGTAAAAGTGATTTCTTGGCTCTTGGGGGCATTTCCTTTCTCGTACGTCAGATTATCGTTTATAGCCTACTTTACTACGATATTCCCCTTGTACCTACAATAAAATAATTTCTACAAACGGTATCTTAATTAAGAATTGATTGACACAGTAGCTGTCAAATACGTGCTGTGGACAGTGCAGCACTGAGTGTATTTTAACCACACACACACGTGTCTATAAAACGGACGGCAACTGTTTTTGACAGCTGCAAGTTTATGTGCTGCCGGTAACATTTCTTTATTGACCAAATATTGTGGTAGATGTATGTATACCTACCTACTCTTGGCTCGAGCGTAGTCTATTGTTTGCGGCAACTTTATTGTTGCAGACAACATCGAGCGCCAGTGGCGGAATACTTTATTTACTTTCTTTCGATGTATTCTTCCTTACAAACCATTATGTGGAAGAATAATACAACTACAAATCATACGACTTATCGATATTGTGATATTGTGTCATTTTGCAAGGAATGAAACATCGATATATCAGTGAATTGAACTAAAGTACGTAATGGCTATGATAAGTACATATTGTTTTATCTTTAATGCATATTTTACTGTTTTTAGTGCATCTAAGTCCGAGCACTGTTTATGAGGAAGTATACGCCAGTTAAATAGATAATTATTACATAAACTTCATACGCTCACACGATCTGAATTTCATATCCGTGTCAACCTTATTGACTAGCCAGAGACCCATTAATTAATCGTATTCATAATTAATAAATCAGTAATTAACTGATACAATGGCATCAGCATCTTCTATTGTGTAACAGACTATGAGTATATCTTAATCGACTCGTGAGTCAAGGCAATGAGAAGAAAACAGTTGTGAATTGTAATTTCACGACTGTGTTAACGTTGATAAAACAGAAATTGGACTAAGTTTGTCATTTTGTTATCATATGATAAAGATAATTAAAATATTAAACGTACCCAAGATGCTATCTAACGGTGCTAGATTTTCATGTACCTATAATGCTCCAAGTATTTTGTATTTTGCACTACATTAGTGCTATTTTGCTTCTCTGTATTGTTTTCTTAATTTATTCTGTATGGGCAAGCTTTATGATGAGATTGCGAGTTTAAGAGACACAATCAAATGTGAATATTGGAAAGGTTGGTACTACCTATATAAAGCCCATTTGGTTCATATTTAGTTGGTGATCTGCCAGGAATACTGGTGATAAACTTGCTTTGAAGTACTGACGTCACGAACAGACGATTCAATGACGTCACCTCGAATAGCAACACACAGTAAAATTCAAAGTAATAAACTGGATACAAATGACTACGCACAACTTTTTTTAAAAAGAAACATGGAAACTAAAATACCTCGGAAGTGGTAAACACGCTGAAAAAAGTTTTCAATTGTGCAGTAAAGTACCATTTTACATGAGTCAGAGAGTTTGTGGTGTTTAAGGCTAGGTACGTCGACAACTGGACCTATTTAACATGATATTATTATTATTTTACAATAATAAACATCTGCACACCCCTTAGCTGCGTGGCTTTCCCAAGAAACACAGATTCCATGTAGAACATAATATCGGAAAATCTATAATTGCAGCAGAAATATACAAGATAGAGTGAGTGGCTGGCCTGGGGCTGTTACTACTAATCTTTGTGACGTCACGAGGGTGGGGTGGGGTGGCCCAGCCCGGCCCGGCCTGGCCCAGCTGTTAGGAATGGGATTAATTAGGAGAGCGTAACTAATTCAGCATTAAGTTGCAGCCGGCCGCCAAGAAACAAAGGCTGGAGCAGCACAATAAGCCATCACAAACAAACAATGTCCGTCAGTCAGTCAGTCAGTCGCTTTGACTGTTAGTTCCTTCCTTGCACGTTACTGTTTCTCAACTTGGACAGTACGTATAACTACAATACGCACGGCTTCCTCAGTAGTCAGTCACTTGTTCTCAACTTGCATATACTGCACTTGTTTCCTCCGTAGTAGCAGTAGGTAATTGTGACGTAATCGCAGGGAGTAATGCCATTTGCTATTGCGGGCTGCCTAGCGCCTCGCAGTAACAGACGGCTCGTGCGACGACTCTCGAGTGGTATAAAGGTGATGACGAGGCTCCCGGAAGTCCGGACACCGTGTCACTCAGATGCTCTCTTGTTCTCATCTTTTATTCACACTGTCTCCAAGACACGCTTCGGAAAAATCCTTACCTACCTACTGTGTCTGCAGATGTCTCTGGGCGTTTCTCAGGCGAAACACCTACTCTCCAGTTTATCCAACTTCTAATTAGTACAACCAAATTCTGTTAGTTTTACTGCAGAGGTTTAGACCGGAAACTGCTCTCCGTTAGGTAAAATGTAAAATTCTGGTGTGACAAATCGCTTCCTTAGAGTGAGTTATGATATTATGACCCTGCGTTAGAGTGAGTTATGATAACATGAAGGCTTCCTTAGAGTGAGTTAAGATAATATGACCCTGCGTTAGAGTGAGTTATGATAACATGAAGGCTTCCTTAGAGTGAGTTAAGATAATATGACTCCTGCGATAGAGTGAGTTATGATAACATGAAGGCTTCCTTAGAGTGAGTTAAGATAATATGACTCCTGCGATAGAGTGAGTTATGATAACATGAAGGCTTCCTTAGAGTGAGTTAAGATAATATGACTCCTGCGATAGAGTGAGTTATGATAACATGAAGGCTTCCTTAGAGTGAGTTAAGATAATATGACTCCTGCGATAGAGTGAGTTAAGATAACATGAAGGCTTCCTTAGAGTGAGTTAAGATAATATGACTCCTGCGATAGAGTGAGTTATGATAACATGAAGGCTTCCTTAGAGTGAGTTAAGATAATATGACTCCTGCGATAGAGTGAGTTATGATAACATGAAGGCTTCCTTAGAGTGAGTTAAGATAATATGACTCCTGCGATAGAGTGAGTTATGATAACATGAAGGCTTCCTTAGAGTGAGTTATGATAACATGAAGGCTTCCTTAGAGTGAGTTAAGATAATATGACTCCTGCGATAGAGTGAGTTATGATAACATGAAGGCTTCCTTAGAGTGAGTTAAGATAATATGACTCCTGCGATAGAGTGAGTTATGATAATATGAAGGCTTCCTTAGAGTGAGTTATGATAACATGAAGGCTTCCTTAGAGTGAGTTATGATAATATGAGTCCTGCGTTAGAGTGAGTTAAGATAACATGAAACCTGGCCGTACAGTGGCGGTTACCATAGCAACGACAAGTCCCTTCCCCAAGCTTGTATAAAGCAGTGTCGCAGTAACACAGGTTAAATGTAACCATGGTAACAATGTACAGAATCCGCGACAGTTATTTGTTTTGCACAAAGCAAGTTACATAATCAGGCCGCACGTTTTAAATGCGGTGGGACCATTAAGGATATTACAGGGGAGGGCTGAGTCCTCAAGATTAAGCACACAAACTCAGGAAAAAGAA